>CM031236.1:687560653-687622653 GCA_018340775.1 Taxus wallichiana var. yunnanensis | reverse complement strand
GTATGTGATTCAATGTTACTAGTTTCCCATGAACCTACCATTAATATTGTACCGCGTGGTGGCATACTTTCACATGTCCACTGCACTTCCTTTTTGTGCTTCCTCCATGATGGCCACAGGCGCTCATGCTCTAATACACACATGCGTAAAACTTCATCATGTCCTAACTTTTATAGAAGTCTCCACCGATTAACATTTAGGGGCATGACTCGTGTATTCTTCTTTTCTCCTAAAGTCTTCATTCATTAAGTTTTCCACGCTTTAACAAAAATACTATAATCTCTTCTAAATAAGGGCGTGGCTTTGTGAAGAGCCTACAGAATTTGTGCATGCAGAATTGTTTCCTCCAATACTACGCATGTCCTCCTCGAATCAATTCTTGACGATGATAGTGCCCACTGATTGATTTTTCTAGGCTTCACTACGATGGTCAGAATTCAAATTTCAAAGCAATAACACCCTCGAACATATACACCCCCTTGTGAAAGCCGAGGCTTGTTCACCAAAATATTGTAGATGTCATGTGGTTGCAGTGTAAAACACAAAGTGTTGGCCGCTACCGTATACTATCTAAACCCAGAAAAGCACGTAGATCATTGAAAATGCCTGGAAGTGCTAAAGTTGTGGTATAATTCCGCTCTACTGGTGTTGGCTTCTTTGCTTCACTGAAAACATAGAGGATGATTAGCACTCCCTTCGCCTAGCTATGTCTGAGCACTTTGCTTGAATGGAGGTCCCCGATGCATCTACATTTAATATGAAAGGGATTGTCCCAAGAGGGAAAATGTAAATAGGTGTGGTGATTAAGGCTATCTTTTAATGTATCAAACTCCCTCTGCCGTGTCTCTCCCGAATGGAATTCACTTTTATGTTTGCCAGCGGCTCCTCACAAGGCGCGGCGGTCTTGGCATATCCACGTAATGAATTTCCCAGTAATGTCCCATAATACTCGAGGAATCCGCTCTTTTGTGCTGCAACTGGTATGCTCATTAACCCCATGACCGCATTTACTTTTAGCCAGGATCTACCACGATAGCTCTCCTTCACGGCCAACATGATATGCTCCCGATAACGTCCCAAAGGGTGTAGAAAACAAACATTTATTAATGTTGAGGGATATCCTCAAAATTTGCTACATCATCGTGAAACGTTATCCTTAAATTGTCACAATAGTCTTTGACCGCACTACCATAGCATTGTCTAATCATCCAAATATACCTAAAAAGCTTTATGGATGAAGTGTTGGAATGCTTTGCACCACTCATGCGTGTTGAAGAAAGAGACAACAGTGACGTCTATCAACCCAAAGGGCATGGCCGCATATGTCTGAGAACTTCCCCACTTGGTGGTGAGAGTTGTTCTTCTCTTGAGTCCTCCTTTACAATACGGACTTGGTGGTACCCTAAAAATCCATCCATGGAAGGGAATAGATTTCCCACGCCCGATGACTTCTTCTAAAATTTATTGAAAGGAAGGGTTGCTGAAAGGGATCCCGATGACACAAGCCCATGTTAAATTCCTCATAATCCACATAGATCCTAATCGTCCCATCCTTAACAGATGTCAGGGTTACCATCGAACTTATCCACTTCGATTCTTTCTACAACCTCAATGATCCCGGAGGATTATCATTTTGTCTATCTCCTCCTTAACCTTCACGCTGTAGAATTAGGATTCATACTAGAGGGCCTTTTCTCTCTTTAATAGGTGTGCAAAACGTCCCTTCCGCTTTTATCTTCATCTCCCCAAGGAATGGTGAACACATTTGAGCTCATGGTACCCGCATGGGAATAGATCTCAAATTCACACAAACATCAATGATCTTAGATACTTCCTTCTTTGTCCAGAATTCTAATACATAAGCTTCCTTAGTTCTTCTCCGAACTCGATGTTAACTTTCTTCATCTTTAAATAGGCTGCTGAAGTAGGCGCGGCATGAGTATCTCGCACATCCCACTACCTCACGTGTCCCTGCAGTAATGGCTAACATCTAAGCTTTATGATTCCTCTCCATTAATCTCATACACCAGCTTTCCTTTTTCTTTCTCTCCAAAGACACGCACTCAAGCCGTAACTCTTTCTCGCTTCTCTACTTCTCCAGCAGTGCCCCAATCTCGCTTTCTTCTGTTCTAGTAATTCTAACAACATATCTTCCGCTGCCTGCACTATCCCTCATGGTAAGGCACTTGGTAATACACCCTTGGTATAAGGCCTTATATCAACCAATGGTTTGGCAATGTTACTCCGATCCTCAAATGTTTGGAATAAGATCAACCGTGAGCGCTAGTTTACCAATTCTTTATTTCGATGGCATGTCTTCTAAATGTATACCATGCGTGTACACGTAACCTGTAAAGCAGTTGTAGAATACAACTTATGCACCTATAGAGGGATGGTGGCAAAGCTCTCCACCTTCTCTAAACCCATTCACACTCTCTCGGATATGGAAAGAGGCGGATCCTTCCCATGGTACTCCCGATGATGATGGTGGGTACATCATGCTCTCCCGGTAAAATCGGCTGACAGAGAGAAATTCTTACCTCGCGCCACTCTAAAAGGCTCTCTTGATGTATATCCCACCACCACGCTACCGTGTCGAAGTAAGACATAACTTGACATCCCCTTCATTTCCTTTTCATTCTTCCACCGAGCTTCCACCACCTACGTAAATATCTCCCGGGAAGGCTCCCTCCTGAACTACTGGGCAATTATTTTCCTCCCAAGGCGCCTAACCGTGTGCACTCTTTGTTACTGGGTCACCTGACCCTCTCACTTCGGTGCCCCATTAATTCATTAGTCCCATGGCCCAAATTGTCACATGCCCGAATAGGTGATATCACTCAGCGGCCGAGCATCTTCAAATGGATAACCCCCTTAGTAGGGTGTATCATCTTAGGGTCTCTGATTGAGTGCACATATATCCTATCTAGAACTTCTTCCCCCAACGGTTCAATATAGGGTGTCAACTTCCCATCAACCAGGGGTATAGTGACCCGTTCCTCCTTGTCCTCAAAGCTAATGTACCCTTTGTTGAGCCAAAGGTTCCACATTTTCCTTATAACACCAAGGGCATCCAAGTAAAGGTCTTGGAAATTGTCAGCCTCGATGAGTGCCAAGAATTTGAAGTCTTGATCAAACTTGGCTCACGGATGAGTAATAGCTACATCCTTTAAGACACCGATGGTCAATTTTCCTTATTCTTGTTTTCCATATACAACACATTCGAAGATGGCTGCAATACAAGTCTTCTCTATCCGATGTCATGCATCCAAAGTTAGGAACATTAACACTCCACACATGTGTCAATGAGGATAGTGTGCCGAGGAGTCATCCATCTATAATCGCATTCAATGTAATCTCCTTTTCATAGTCAATGTTGTGAGGGGGAAGGTTCATGCAAGACACTCGCCACTCACGCTCTCCTCCGATGCGTGGTACCTTATGTCTCAACCATGATCCTATGCAGGTGGAATGATATTCTCCTATCTTAAAGATATTTACACCTCCTTACGACCCTCATCTAGTTCATCCTCTTTCACCTAGATCCTCCTTCCTTGTTCCTCCCTCTAGGATTGTTCCTTTAAACATTGGATCTCCTGTGTGTAAGCTTTGAATAACATCCATGGTGTCCTAATATATCTCCTTTTGATGCATGGGTTCTAGATACATTCCCATGAATGACCTCCTCCTTTGAAACCAAATTCTTCGTGTCTTGGTACTCTCTTGTAGCATGTGCTTCTACCCTTGTTGTTACAAGATAGGTTCTAAACCTACATCTCAGAAGTTGCCTCCGAGGCATCCACTATATGTTCCGCTGCTTAATACTGACCATTACAATGCCCTTGTCCTTCCGGGTGCTTGCACCTGCATTCATATGTTGAAACAATTTTGGGCACTCCTGTAATTCTTATGCTTCTTTTCGCACTCACTTCAGCACTACAACAGTCTGAGGCATTCATGTTTGTAATGTTGCAGCAGATCCACAGGTTGAAACATGTTCCACATAGGAACTCACTCCCTTCCTCCTCCATAATTTACCATGACCACGGAATCCTCCTCGAAACCTCTTCCATCCGCACCTCCATCTACGTGCTCCTCATAACAGCATGATCATCACCCTTGGAACTACTTAGAACGCTGGTTTAGTGCACCCCATGATCGATGGCCTTATGGATTTGATCACATGAGATTACATTCCTTAGTATTATGGGTTATGCTCAAGTGTAAATCTTGCACGATAAAAGATACATTCTTCTTGATTGCGCATTGCGCAAGTATAGGACATCTACTTCATGCGTCCCCATGACAAAAATCTCACATTCTCTACCACCACAACACGTCATTTGTCCTCTGAGGGCAATTATCCTTAATGTGCCCTCTATCTCATAACTCGGCACCAAAACCATCATGTCGAGTCTCATGGGATGAGTTCATGGTTACCAATTTTTCCAACTATTCGCCATGCTTGTAATATGAGCTTCTAAGAACAGCAGTAGCAAGGTGTGGCAGTATCAGCACTACCACAGATAGCCTCGGTGTGTAGGGGAGCTTCCCGATGCCTTGTGCGGTCCTGTAAAGTTTTATGAGACAAGGCCCTTCTAAAAGGGGTGATAAATCCTCCAACAAACCATTGTCCATGCTTTGTGAAGGGTGAATATCATATGATAATTTATACTGAGAAGTCTTAAAGCATGCATCATACTCCACTTTGACACTCTCTGTCATTCCTTATTGAATCTCCTTCAAAGTGCTGATGCTCTTGCTTTCAAACTCGGGAATGTGGGAACTCCACCAAGATTGCATTATTTAAGGCAATATAATCCACTACTATCTAATGAGGGTCTGGCACTTCCTATCACTTTAGCTTATGACACGCACTTCTATAACGTGGGTCTGAAAATTGACTAGCCTTCCATTCTCGGGGTTGTGACACCCCTTCACGTGCCATAGTAGTTCACGCACTTGTGAACATGTTCCATAACATCCTCAATACCTCTATAATCGGGAAAATGTAGAGACATTTCAAAGAAAACTTGTGGGGGTGGTTGGGGTCCAAATCCTCCTCCACCAGATCCTTGGTTTCTACCTATGTTTCCTCCACCACCTAATCCACTAAGTCCACCATACCCACTAGCTCACTACCTCCTCCGAACCAAAGAGATCCACCAAGCCCACTAGGTCCTGAAGTGGTCATGCCAAGGGTTCCCCGGTTCCTTTCGAGCTATGCACCTGACTGGCCGCAGCCCCACTTACTTACCAATAGGTACATACCCCACACCACTTCCGAGACGCTCGGACGAATGCTTGTGTGCCTATACCTTGCTCTCGAAAATTCCTAACACTAGGCTAGTGTTTGTAGCCATAGAAGTACCAAATGAGAAATTATACCTCTTGGGCATAGAATGATCACCTCTAATGTAATCAACTAGATTAGTAATATTATCTCCCCACGATGCGGAAAACCAAGCACTGAGGATCTGGGTCATTAGGGTAAGGCTTTCGGATGCACACTCACAATGGTTCTTCTTTCTCTGTGTGACGAACTCTCATCAGAGAGTCAAGGGGTTTCTCTCATGCGCTTACCAAGATGGGGTTGCACAGACTACTGCAAGGCTCCACGTCCCCGGCGAAGAACCTCAAATCCTTCTCATGAACATCTACCGCCATACATCCATCACACTTCATGACCTCATGTCATCCCCAGAAATATCCCTTTCACGTGCTTCACCATACTTGAGTCATCTTTCCTCCCTTTCTTTCTCCGCTACAACATCTACCATCTTCCTCCACCCTAGCTTCCTCACCTAGTGCTCAGAATGGTTTAGCCAGCCATTGGGAAAGCCTCTAAACTCATGGTAATCATTCAGAGATATTCAAAGCGAGGGACATGACACGTAAAAATGATCCCTGGGATCATTAGAACTCAAACTCAACAACCTCCAGTGACAAAATATGTGGAAATGGTGTACTCCAGTGTAGCTAGTTAATACCCCTTTCCACCAGTGATCCGAAAGGAATGCTAACCGCATCGTACAATGAAGCCGCTGAACACGGATGCTAATCAAACACCACGATCTGATAATATGAAAGCAATTCACCATAATAACTTTACATAAAACCTTTGTAAACAAATGAGTAGCAATATCTTATATTATTATGGAACTCAATGCAATACAATGAGAATGGGCCTTGCTTAAATAGGCAAGTAATAACAATCTAAGAACCCGGTCAAGGTCGTAGATCAAGCCATACGAAAAGAACTAGTCGAAGACATAGATTTGTGAGAAAACTAGACATTAAGGATCTAGTCAATACCATAGATCAAGGAAAGAACTATACCTAACAACTAGACAATATCTCTAATATCTAAATAAGATAAAAAAAATATCCACACATAAGTGGGTGAGGATAAATACAATAAAGATAAATAAAGTACTGGTGAAGATGAGCTAAGCTAAATACCTACTCTAACATGATTCCACAACATGGGTCCATATCGATCTACATCCTGTAGCCTTAGGTACTCTCCTTGGGTCCACACATATGATATATAACATCGGCTTGATCTAGAAGCATAGGTGAGAGCCATTCATACACAGTTCCGTAGGAAGCAATAGAAAAAGTATAAATCTGCAGATCGTGGTAGAGATTCTCTTCTACCCATCTACGTGCATTAAACTTAGGTCCAATGTTGAATCTCTAAGAAAATTCATCCTCCGTGCTCTTGAACCACGATTCAACATTTTCCAATGTTAACCACTCTATCATTACTCATTACACATATCATGATGTATGCTAAATCCCACTACAACTTTGAAAAGAGGTCCGGAAATGGAACCAAGATGTAGTCATTTTTACTCCTATCACAAAAGAAAGGAACCCCATGTGCACGGCTGTCACCTAAATGCGAAGGCGAGCACTCACCCGAGGAGCGAGGCAGGTGCCAAGTCTCTCTTTTATGTGAGTTTAGTGGGAAACATCATCTATGATTTGTGTAAGATATTTTAGAAGGGAAGTTAAGACATATAAGAACCATAGGGCTCAGAAACGACCTCTAGATCCTTGCAGTCACTTCAGATTGATTGCTTAACAAAATCCATAACATGTATTGTAACAGAAAGAAACATACAAGCATTCATACTTATCACAAAAGGAAATAGGATTCATAAGAGAGAAATATGCATTAAAACCATTGATATTCATGTATATATTATAACAGGTAACCTTATTACATCCATGGAACCATTACAGAGGGTCGCAGAGAAGCAGACCACAGTCATGCATTACCTTTGGACTTAATGTAACTAAGCTACCCAAAATAAAATTTACAACCCCTAGGCCTAATGCATTCTCTCCCAAATATAACTATTCACTAACAGAGTCCTTGCAACATTTCTACAGAGCTCCGCTCACTCTCTATGTGTATATTTATTTTTACGTCTTTATTCTATTACCGAGCACTTGTATTTATAGCTTTTTGTGACTGCTAACCCATCCTCAGTGCCCTCATATCCGATGCCAAGTGGCCGAATGTGGTCCTCCATGCGAGCATGCTTCTCCAGGCTTGAGCTCTCCACTTTATTCCATGATGTTCTTCTAGAAGATTCCATCTAAGGCATGCTCCATTACAGGGCCACTGTCACCGGAGTTGGCATCTTATCCCAAGCACAACTAGGTCATGTGGCTTTTCACGTGTTCGATCACGAATGTTAAAATGACTACGTCTTTATCCTTTTACACGTCGCGCGTGCTAATGTGTTTCCTTAATTCCTTCTCTTGTGCACTTTTTCCTTACACATCATTCCATAACTACATCCTTGTGTGCCTACATGCCTTCATTATGGCCAATATTCTAGGGGTCCATAATGTGACTCTTCTTTACATGTTTTTATTTTTATTTTCTATAAAATAATCTTCATCATTTATTTTGGCTATCCTAGTTTTAGCATCTCAACCCTTCATATGACTTATTATAAATCCAAGAGCAAAAATTTTTTCAATAGGAACCCGTCTTTTGAGTATCTTGCTCTTCTACACCATACAGTGAAGAAATTGAAAGAAAAAAGGACCTAAAATAACTCAACTTCTTGAATCTTTTACATTTCTACAAATTAAAAATTTCATGGAAGGACACAAAAATGGGTCAGTATTATGAATTTTGTTACACCATGAAATGATTTTCACATGCTCCTCAAACACATAAGATGATATTCAATTCCCGTATAATTCCTTGATTTCTTAATGCAAGAGTTACACATTTAGACACATGTTTTTTACAAACAAGAAAAAAATAATCAAAGGTGTAATACTACATCAAAACGTTTTACAAACTTGAAAACAATGAAAATATGAAATTAAGTTCAAGGATCCAATTATGCCATCACCACACATAACATACATTTTTATCTTGAAAACCAAGAAATTTTTTACTTAGAACTTTCAAATATAAAATGATAAAAGTTCTTCTTATCAAACTATGGACGATTTTTAAACTTTCATATGAAACCTTACCAGAATGAACCATTTGAATTCTTTATGTTGCAAAAAAATTCAAATTTTGTTACAAGATATAGTAAAATTTTCATGATTTTCCTTTGCATTGATATTTGAGCATACTACATACTCTTAAATCAACAAACTGAAACACATGCACAACAATTGGTGACTCATTATTGTTGAAATTTATTATGTTTAAGATTATTATCGGGAACAGATTAGTCCAACGAGGCTTATTATTTGTTTAAGCTTATTTGTGGGATGTGTCCAAAGTATTTTGTGGTGTCTATATCCTTCTTATTTTAGGCAAAATGAGTTTTGGAGTCTAGAAATATTTATGTTTGATTGGGAGTAACCTTATTCATAAAATTCACTCATGGGAATTGTTGATCAACATTCCAAAAATACTTGCAAGGCATATCAACTATATCCATTAGCTTGATCATTCTAAAAACTTAAAAAGGCCCATTGATGAGGAGAAGGAATTATGAAAATGAGGAGATCAAGGTTGGGTGCTATTTTAACCCTTGTCAAATTAGTTTAATCGAGGTGTTATTATTCTAAGCGATTTAGTATAATTTCCATAACTTTTCAATTAGAAATGAAAAACTACATCAAGACTTCCTACTTTGAACCTTGCAGACAAAAAATCACACAATCAACTAGGAGGCGTGAGCATCTCTAACAACCAATAAATCTTTGTGTAATTATCTTTAATGTATTACATTTATTTTAAGATTACTTAAAAGGAGTAAATCATCCTGGAAAATAATTAAAGCCTACAAGGGTAAGAGATCTTATACTTAGCAATAATAATCTTCTAAACTTATTTTAACTTATATGGATCAACTGTTTGAGTCATAACAATTACTAGCTCCATAGTTGCAAGAAATAGAGACAAACCTCTCAATACCATGGTTCTGATTGCTATTACATCTGCGATAGCTTCTCCATTTGCGATTTTCCGTAAAAAACTTCTAAGCCAAGAACACACTATAAATGAACAACATAATCACTATCCGGAATAACTAAACTACACCTTGATTTCAACTTATTCTTTCCTTATTGAGAATGCTCATTTGACAATCAGAACTACAAACCAAGGATGAGCTCTCTCCACTTGCAAATGTTAATATCTTTTCAAATACACTTCCTTTTGATCAAACCACTTGAGCGCACACAATTTGTTCACCACTGAATCTTTACTCTTCCTTCTATGATTTATTCAAAGGATAATCCATAATATTTTGTTTGTTTGAAAATCATACTAGAGGCTTGGATCCAAATTACTAGATAAAATGGGATTCTGATGGAAGAGGCCTTGGTAAAAATGGCTCTATAGAATATTGAAATTTCACATGGAGCATTTCAAGTCATGTCGTCTCATTTTCATGTGGGATTAGCCCTTGTTTATCCCATGAAGCTCTACTCAATCTCATTTTCCTTTAAGAACCCATTTAGCTAATCAAGACAAGCTTCCGAAAGCAAAGTGAGTTTTGACCCCACTAGTCCTGAGAAGATTGAGTAAAATTACACAAAACCAATGAAAGATGTTACCAGAAAACTCCCATGATGTAATCATTCCACTCATTACCATGTCTATCATTTTAATCTTCTAGATCCACTTTTTCAGAAAGAAGTATGGTTATGATTTATGAGAAGATGTGAATTCCTTTCCATGTACTTTTGTGGATTGAAATCATTCGGTGGCACTATTGAATTCTCAACGATGAAGAAGTTGATGCCATTCATTTTACATCAAGGCAAATCAAAAGACCAATCTCACCAATGCAGAGTCGAGAAATGGTAGAAAATAGTTCCCTCATCCCATGGCAAACACTAGGAAATTAAGAGGAATTTTGTTGCTCATTGCCGATTAGAATGGGCATCGGGTGGAAAATTTCCAAACACTACATCCATCTTTAACATTTATGAGTAAAGATGCACAAACACAAAATGGAATGGAGGCCTATTCAACAGGAAAGGAAGTTTCTACTGCTCACCACCTTGTGAGTCAACCCCTAGGACTAATGTAATTTCCTAAAAGTGAAAGTCCTTTAAATGGTTAAGTCAAAATTTTTCAATTATATCTTGCATAATTTAGATTGATGAATCAGTATGCGTGTATTAAGTTTGACCACTCCTTTGTTACGGAGAAAATACTAAGAGAAAGGTTTGTCAGATTCAAATTTTCTTATTTATAAAACTTTGATTAATGCTCAAACATATCTCCTAATCCTTATGAGTAAATTTACTGACTTTTAGGATACTGATTTCACTCATATAAATCTTGGAGATTGATCTCATTTCCCCTGCAGAACAGATAGAGTTCTCAAAAATCCTCTTTTGTGGAACCATGATCAGCTTTAACTTCATTAAATTGTTCTCTCAGAGGCATTGTGGTATATGTTTTGTCTTTGAATGGTAGTGAATCACCTTTGGCATTGATGTCGGGTCGAACTTCATTATGTAGAGGCATTGTGACCATGCGTAGTCTTCAAGAATTTTACATCCACATTAGTATGTGCAACAAGAAGAGCTCTCAAAGGATTAGCTTGGAACGTCATTCAGTGTCAAGGCATTATGACCACACATTCGAATGGTAGCTGATCAATAGACTTAACATCATGCATTGGAGGCTTGAGGTCTTGAAAGAGGCTTAGCATCATGCATTGGAGGCGTTGAGGTCCAGAGACTTAGCATCGTGCATCGGAGGCTTGAGGTCTTGAAAGAGGCTTAATAGCATCATTAATCGAGGCGTTAGAGGTCTACAGAGACTTAACATCGTATGGAGGCTCGAGGTCTTGAAGAGGCTTAGCATCATGCATCGAGAGGTGTTGAGGTCTATAGATTATTTTTACCGACTTAGCATCATGCATTGGAGGCTCGAGGTCTTGAAAGAGGAACTTACACATCATGCATCGGAGGCATTGAGGTTTGTAATAGACTTAACATTCGTGCATCGGAGGCTCGGGTCTCTGAAAGGAAAATATGTTAGGTCATATATCGAAGGCGTTGAGGTCTATAGGGAGACTTAAGCATCATGCATTGGGGGCTCGAGGTCTTAAAAGAGGCTTAGCATCATGCATCGGAGGTGTTGAAAATTTCCCTATAACATGAGACTTAGCATCGTGTCATCGGAGGCTCGAGGTCTTGAAAGAGGCTTAGCATCATGCATTGGAGGTGTTGAGGTCTGTAAAGGGACAAGGCATTGTCCATCAGTTCGACATTGATCAATCAAATCTCTACGTAACATGGAGTTCCTTCAAACCAATTCGGATTCTACGTAATCAACTCGAGCCACTGTGTTATAGAGTAAAAGAAGATCCTTCTTGTCGATATCAAGAAGCTTAACGCATCGCACAAAAGGAGCTGAGGTTTCATTCCAAACTTAGCACCATAAAGCGGAGGCGTGGAAGTCTTCTTTTATCGAGTGGCCACACATGTATTGTGGGCCCATAACCCATAAGTCCTGGATCGATACAGTTTTTTAAAGTGAGAAGGTTAGAGGAGAAGACCCAACTATCATACTACAAACTTCACGCTTACCCGAGGTGGCGAAGTTTTGAGTTTAGGGCCATAGATGGAAGCTTTTTGGGACAAAAGATTTTCTTAGTTGGGGAGGTGTGATCAGGGGATCATTTTGAAAGTTCCCTAAACATCCCTAAATGGTTTTAGTGTAGAAGATCATCTCAAGAGCTTTCCAACATTATGACTGAGAATGCGAAAAGGGATATCGGGAGCTCTAGATATGTTCGGTCAAAGTTCGGACATCTCCTTAAGTCAAACTATGGTCATCCCTTATCAATATTGGACCAATCAGCTAAAACACGTGGCTTGGCAACACTTTCATTCAAATTCACTTGATTTTCCTATCGTTCGTGAGACGATAAGTGGGCTATATTTATCTTATTTATTGAGAATGCAATTATTTCTATGCCACATTGTATGGGTTGAAATTATATTATCTTGGTAAGTCCACTTTCCAAATGGCACGCATATATGCCAAACCACATATATACATATTAATGTTTATACATTAGTATTATTACGCCAACATACTTCCACATGGAGGAGGAGTGAAGCGGTGGTAGGGGATGCAGAATGCCATGCGTGGAAACTTCCACGTGGAGAAGGAGGATGAAGCGGTTGAGATGGGGGCGGTTAAGTCTAACACTTCAATTGCATGGAGGAAGGCTATTTAAAGCCTTAGACATTATCCCCCACCACCAAAAATGTGGGACCTTATACAAATGCGGCTCCATTTGGGATTTAATCCCATTAAACATGCAATCCACTCCACATGGGATTTATCCCATTTAAAAATACATCCGCCCAATTTGGGATTTAATCCCATCAACTATGCTACGGGTGAGGCTAAAATAGCCTAAGGATAATATGCAATGCATATTTGTTGGGCCCTAATTTTGTATAAATAGGAACCCATTCATTTGTATGCCTAGAAAACACACCAAAGGTCAGACAACATGATCCCAAGCTTATTATGTGTTAAGCTTATTGTCGGGACACACATTAGTCCAACGAGCTTATTATTTGTTAAGCTTATTTGTGGGATGTGTCCACAAGTATTGTCTATTGGCCTATTATTTTTTAGGCAATAGTAGATGAAATATTTTTGATTGGGAGTAAATTATAAACTACCCAATAGGCCCATTGAGCCACACCAATTACTTGCAAATCGGAATGTCGACCGAGTGCTAGCTTTGCATTGATAGCGTCGGGAAGGCCGATCGAAGCCGAAGGAGATCAGTATGCGAAGGTGGAAGTTGGGTGCTATTTTCATCCTTGTTGTCCGAAGGTTTGGTTATTATTCTAAGAAAGTTTAAATAGTTTCCATTAGGTTTCTTGTGAAAGTACTATTGTAAGTTACAAGTTTTGACTAGTGGAATGGTTCGACCACGAACCCGAGAGACGTAGGCAATTTCCAAACTCCGTAATCAATCTTTGTGCAATTGTCTTTAATGTCTTGCATTTATTTTAAATTGATTACTTAAAAGGAGTAAATCATCGACAAATAATTAAAGCCTACAAGGGTCCAAGATCAGGTAGTAATAATCTGATTATTTTTGGATCACTAATACTTTAGTTTCACCTTCCGACACAATTGAGGAATTTTCTCACCCCAATCCTTCAATGAAATTCAAAATTTTAAATCAAAATATCTAGCTTATGAAGCAAGGAATGGGAAGATGCAGCCTAGATTTTACCAACAATAGCCCCGAGCACGCTTAGCAAATCACTCGGTCTAAACTAAGCAATCACTTCAAGCACCTGAAATCAACTCCTCTTTTATGTCATATTTTTCAAGGAGTTAGCATGATTGAACGTATATATCAGACCCATAATAGATAATTAATTATATTACAGTGCATAAACCATATCTAGATCTTAATCATATTCAAGAACAATTGAGCAAGAGCCAAGATTAACTTTACCATGTAAGATCCAATAATAGATGTGTCTATAATCAATATCCAACCACAAAGATCCATTATATTAATCATTGCAAATCAAATAAGCTTCATACATCCATAACATAAGCTGTTATAGTCATGTGTGTTCACAAACACAAAACATAACACTACAATAACATTAGATCCCTAAACTCATGTAAATAAATACATATTTATAGGGGTGGGGACCTGCCTAAACCACCCGTGCACCTTCAAAAATAGGATATATGCTAATAATAGTCGTGATCCCTTACATGAGAATAGAAAATCAATCAATATTTCTAATAATAGATTACCTAATAATACAACTGTAGTATAATCCTATTATTAGCTCCAAAAATTTACATGGCGCTTAATCTCCTACTAGTCCCAAAATAGCCTTTATGTATTCTATAAAGAGTTCTCTTCACTCCCATGTCTAAAATTGGCCTCCATCTATAAACTGGCTAAGTACTATTCCAAACCTTCTTGGACGCACCTGTGCATTTTCTAAACCCCCGTGCACTCTTGTGTGCCCATTTGTCCATGCACCCAATTCTTACGCACTTCCATCGTAAGCCGTATTTCATCAACTCAACATTACCCCACACTAATTTCATTGCCATCCCTAGAAATGGGTAACCAAACTTATCTCTCCAAGAACAAAGAATAATGAATGAAATAATAAAGGAATTACTTGTAAAAAGAATGAAAGGCTACTCGGCACCCTACTCTTCTTCAAATCGGGATTAACACTAGATATTCATTCTTAATTTCTACCTCTAATGCATTCCAATCACTCGGTCTTGGCTAGTTTTATCGAGAACATCTATAACCATGATTTCCAGCTCATCAAGAGTCATGTTTTCACTCTCATTTTGTAATATTCTAACAATATTAGCCATGCTTAAATACCATTCCCTCTAAGAAATCCATTTGTGCCCCCTTCTATTCCTTTGGCACACCCTTTGGAGTGTTAACACAACATTGTTGCGCCTCCCCATGATGCGCCTTTCTTTGCTTGCGCAGGCGCATGCGCATGACATGTCAACAACAAAATGTTGCACCCTTAAATGGTGCGCCAAAGCGCTCAAAATCCCATGTTGACAGTCCTAAATCTACTAAGGCGCAGATATTTCTTGTTGAAGATGCATATACCCATGCACGAAGGGTGCAAATTTTCATGTCGACATACTTTTTGTGCGCCCTTTGCAAAAGTTGGTGGCGCATTTATTGCGCCTTTTGCTATATATAGGTGCATCCATGCCTGTCATTTTCACAATTGAAAACACATGAAAATCTTATTTCTCTTGCACTGTCAGCGCTCTGTCATCCTCGTGTCACGTTTGTGGACCCCACTTCATTCCTCCCAGTCTATATATCTCCGGTAAGTGGCTCTTGCTTTTCTTATGGTTTTGCTTGTTGCTCTGCTATGGTTTTGCTTGTTATTGATTAGATATAGAAACCTAAGTGGCTTCCCCCCAAACCAGTCTTCCCCTCCTTCCAGATCTGCTGGCTAGAGGGCTTTGTCCCAAAAAATGAACCCAGATCTTCTCTGCTTGTGTTCCCCCCCACTGTCAAGATTCATGTTGAAGGAGGCCTAAAAACCACAAACCCATCAGGAAGGAGAGAAAACCTAAAAAGTTATCATTTCCACCCATAGTTTTCTCTTGGCGCAATCACCTACCTTGTTACAAAAAAACATAGTCGCGCCAAGAGGGCCTGCACTTATCCCCAATTACAGCATGCATCCTTTCTGCGCCAGTGCAAAACCAAGTAAATCCTAACCCAGCGCAGGCGCAATCCTGCTTACACCAACAAAGTTTGTTATGCAATCCTTTCTTGCGCCGCGCCAAAGGCCCCTTTGACGCACATAAAGTTAATGATACACACATTGATGTTGCGCCCTTTGCACACCAAAATTCCATGCAACATGTCCCATATCTGTGCGCCCTTGGCGCATCCTGCCCTCATGCAACACCAAATTTATTTGCGCCCAGTATAAAACCTCATATAATGGCAGGCGCACATCTGTTTACAACAACAACAATGTTATATGTAAATTTCTTGCCCTTGCCCTTTGGCACTGATTTCTTCCTTGCAACACTCCACTTCAGTGCGCCATACTTTTAACCCTGCTGACTTTAAACTTTCCTGTGCACCACCTTGCAGAGGCTTTTAAATTACTAACTCCTCATTCTGTAAAGCTTTGATGGAAGATCTAACAGCTAACATGGCTCTTTTGCGTTGGACTTCGCTCCTTCTTCTTGCAGATCAACAACTGAACTCAAAATCACATATGTCTACATCAAGCAAGAGGCCAACCAAGTCAAAGGGTAAGGCCAAACTCACAGAGGAAGAGATGAAATACAAATATCAAAGGTCAAAATGCCGAGTCCCAAGCAGAATGTGACCTAGACATCAGAGATTCCAACTTGGCCACATCGACATGGATGATTTTTGGGCCAGAACTAGGAGGGTCACAGGTAGTCCTTGGATGGACAAACTGGTAGGCAGTGGTCTGCATTTCATTGGGGAATCCCTGTCAGTGCGGTGAATAATGAATTTATGATGGTGGTGGCCCATTGTTATAACAAAGACACAAGGTGTGTCGAGAATGAAAAGGGGAGGTCATAATCAACCTCACTTCCCGGCACTTCGAGATTATGCTAGGTATTCCCCATCCACCGGCATTTTGTGGCTATAAGCCAAGAGGACTGCATCAAAGCGTGGGAGGAAAATGAAGACAAGTGCATGTAGTTAATGAATGAGTGTACTTAAAGAATAAGAAGGTGATAACCAGGTGGCCACAGGTTATTCACCGCAGTGACTTCTCTGAGGAACTGAGTGATACCATCACCTTCCTAAGCAGAGTATTTGGGCTTTCTGATGCCCATTACTTCCACAAATGGATGCTCAGGTATCTGGAAACCATGAATAAAAATGTGCCTGACCAGCGTTTTGAATGGGCAGAAATCATAAGCAGCACCATCTCTGAGCAGCTCCAACAACTCACCACAACGGGGAGGTTCTACATGAACTCCTACGTAGTCTACACTGTTGCAGCCTCAGAGAGAGACTATCCAACTGAGCCGATGTGGGGTTTGGCCTCAGGTGAAAATATACGAATACTACCTAGAGTTGAAGCTGGAGAACAGCATCCCACAGTTCACCAAGATCAACGATGCCTTTTTCTATGGCATCATCTACCTTTTGAGGCCCAATATGACTCACGGTCGAATGACCAAGAGCATAGTCATGGCAAATAGAGAAGTGGGGGCGTTGTTTACACAATTCCCCACTTTCACCTATCTCAGGGCAGCTAACTTCTTGGGGGAGCCCACTAAATTGCCAAGGTATGCAGGCCCTAAGTTGATCTGTTGGAGTTGTCCAGGAAGCTCATAACATATCACGAGAAGTGCCTGAAAAGGAAGAAGGGTGGAACTCCTTTCCCCCTCACGGTGGGTAGTACACTTGCATTTCTCACACCAAGGCCCAGAAATGTTCGCGGATTTGAGGCTGCTTAACCTAAAGCACAATTTCCCAGTGAAGGCCCACCTTTGATCAATAAATTTCCTCCCAAAGGCAAAACTCGATCGATCCATGTTCCACGGAGATCGAGGACATCTACATCGACACATCATGAGGTCGAACTCGGAGAAAGGATCACTCCCTTTGGCCTAGCAGAAATTATTCAATATGGCGTGGCCATTGTTCCAAAAGGTTTCCAAACAACCGATCAAGAAGTTGATCAGGTATATCTAGACACGGATGGGGACAACTGGCCATTTGCTGAAATTGATAGACAAAGGCACCTCAGACCATTGAGGTAAGGGTTAAGGAAACATTGCGGTGAATAGAGCATTGGTGCAGAATGAATGGCCTTATCTACCTTGGAGTAGATTTCACCACGTCCCCTTTGGGCGACGCACTTGCTGGTCAAAGCATCTGCGCGAAGGGAAAAGGAAAATATAAAGAGGAGAATCAAGCTCCACTCAAGAAGAAGCTCCTGAGAGCCCTCCTTCCACCGCACAGGAACAGGTTGTAACTCTGGTATCCCCGGAGAAAGAAGTGGCAGAGAGTGTTCCAATGGGCACATCCACTCAGGATGTTGCCACTGCTACTACCATGGAGGTTCCCACCATCCCTTCTCCCCTTCCTCTCCTCATGTGACTCAAGCGACCATTCCTTTGGTCATATCCTCTCCCCCATCTTCTACTGTTCCCCCTTCCTCTTCCTCCATTTTCTCTTCTCTCGTGAGCTTTGTCCCCACCATTTCTTCTCTCATCTCTCGGCCTCCCTTCCATTCCCCAACTACCTCCCTCCCCTGCGGTGTCTCTTCCTCCCATGAGCACTTTCTTGGCCTCTCTCTCGATGCCGCCACCAAGTGTCTCGACCCATTTCCCCTCATCCACTGTAGTTGCTCCCTCTTCCACCTCTGGTCCCACTCCCTTAAGTCTAGCATGGATCTCCCAGCACCTGAGTCAGCATAAGAGGAAAGTCCCCATTGCACCAATGGACTTTTCCATCATCCCAGCAAAAGGGGCTAAGAAGCAAAAGCCTATAACCCACTTCTCTCAGAGTGCATCGGGAGAAAGAGTGATGGAGATTGCGTATCCCGATCCTACAAAGGATAAAAAGGATCTGTCCCCTACAGATTATATAGTGATGCAGGTCACAATGGGAACGTCATCTGAGAGCCTTCAAGGAGAGGCCCTATCATGGTGGATGCCCTTTGCAGAAGCTCCAAAGCGAAAGGAAGAGAAGAGGCTACTAAAAGAGCAGAATAAGCATCTTCTCCACGCCCTGCAGAAAATGGGTAGTGCACCTCCTACAACTACCACTGAAACTCCTAAGGTCCTTAGTCAGGATAAGATAAATGAATATGCCAAGATTGGTGAACAAGGCATGGCAGTATCCACCTGGAGAGACCAGATCCTCAAAGATAACGAGGAAGTAATTGTCAAGTTCACCGAATTATATCAGAACATTGGTCGGGTGAACAAGGAACTCCGGGCGATTGCGGGACCTATCTCAAAGAGTTGGACCATGCTAGGTTGCAACATGAGACATTCCAGAAGATGCTCGATTGCTCGGTCGATGATTTAGTTAAATTCGGCATCTTCGATCACCCCAGGGTACCCAGTAAAATCCTTGCTTGCTTTGGACTACCGGTCGATCAGATGGAATTTGTCCTGGAGAAGATAGACAAGGTCAAGGAGGAAGCCCTAGATGTAATGCATCAAATGGAGAAAATTGTCCTAAGAATGTCTCTGGGCTTGCTCACTCCTTCATTCACCTTGAGGAAGGTAGATGAAACCATTCGGATCTTCAAGGAGATCGTCTCTCAAGGGCTAGGGCCAAAAGTCACTTTCGACACTGAATCCATCAATAACCTTCTGGCCTGCCATGATTTGTGGGATACCTGATGGAGGCAGGTAATGAATATTTCAAGCTCCCCGAAAAACTCAGAGATGAATGGGAGACTTGCGAGGTCATCGGTGATCATACCAAGGGTCTGCCCAGGATCAAGCTGCGTGATGGTCGATAAATTCATGGAATACCAGGCTCAATTCCACATTGTCTCTCCTGAGCAGAAGCAAGATACTCCCTTTCAGCCACGAGATGATGATGAATAGCCTTCTTCCTCTTGGCTTTCATTTTGTAAATATCTAAAAGTATGTTGGCACAAATGATGACATCATCCATGTTGCACCATGGGATGTTGTCATCCACCAAGTTACCCAAAGTCAACAGTTGACTTTTAGATATTTTGTAGATATTTTGTAATTAGTTGTTGGTTCTTTTTGCCTTCTCTCTTCTCCTCCTTCTATAAATACTTGAATACTTGTTGTATTCGAGTGGTGGACACTTTTTAGATAAAAAATAGAAGTAAGGAGAAAAGGCTTTGTACTTTTTGTAACAGAAGAAAATACTAATACAATATTGAGACTTTGTGTTGAATACATGTTATGCATCAGAACTTTCTTATGTTAGATCTGTATGTTTATTCATTGAATCTACCTCTACTTTTTGTCATTTGTTCATCAGTATTGCTTTGTTCGTTTATGCAAGTAGGTTTGGCTCCATTTATTACCAATCCCAAAACATAGACCTTCTGATCTTTACTTTGGAATTCATTTCTTTTCTCCCTTCGGATCTATCTATCTATCTTCATCTTTCCCTTCTTTCCTTTCTTTTCATAGTTGGAAACACCCCAACTGGGATAAGATCCCAAACCCCCGAAGGTGGAATATTGTGAGACTTGCATAGATTCCTGCTGGTAGAATAGCAATAAACTAGTTTCGCTTTGTTGTCTCAAAGAGGGCTATGCCCTACACACTGTTGGCTCATCTATCCATAGATCTACCCACCCGATAGATTTTGGACCAACATTTTTGGTGACTCTACTGGGGATCGAACAGATCTATTTGATAAAACTGTAAAAATCACTACCTGTTTGCAAATCTTAACTTTTGTTCAAAATTTAAATTTTTTGCAAAAGTGATCCAAACTGAAAATTTTCTTCAGGATCCATAGATCTGGACTAGTTAGAGATCTTTAGTTCATTGAGTTTTTATAAAAACCCATATATTTCCATAGATCTGAGTTTTTGACTGTTTTACAAAATTTCAAACCCTTGCAAAAAGTCAACTCTAAGATCAAAAATCAGCTTACTAAGTTGGCCATTATTTTATCCTCGTTAATATTTGTCATTTAACCACAATCGGTTTTCAAAAGGGATAAATTTAAATATTTAGAAAAGGTACATGCTGCTGATTTTTATCAAAAAAATCAGAAAATCAGCAAGTACAACTAAAAAGAGTTTTTAAATCTGCTCCAAAAATATTACAGATCTGAAAGGTACACTGGCGGGTGAACCATTTACTCATAGCAGGAGAGCTCATGGAGAAGTTGATCCTACTTTTGATCTACTTCAAAGGCACAACTTTAGTATTACACCAACATGCTTCTCATCACTAAGTTTAGCTGATCGGTCATCCAGAAGTGTCTCACCTCCACGAAGGAATCATTTTCACAAGGAACATCCACATCTCTTTGCAGTGCTTTTTGCTTAGTGGAATCATGCTTCCAACTTGCGTCCTTTTTCCAGCTTTTCAAATGGTAGTACCATGGGGAAATGCTATGGGCCCACTTGCTTTGCCACATCCTGTTCATGCGCTCCCTCATGGAAACCGAAAGAATTTCCCCAAATTTGATGGAAGTAGAAACCAAAGTATAGATTCACACATATCTGCATTCATCATGTCATGCAGTATCCTGGATGTGACCCATGAGGATGTGTCAGTTCACCTCTTCTGGAAACCTTGCAAGGACCCGCGTGCGGAATGGTTTCAGCATTTTCGGCCGGATCTATCACTAGTTGGGCCACATTACGGACTGCATTTGAAGAAAGGTATAAGCCTTCAGAAGATGCGTTTGCGTTACTATCAAAGATCACCCACCTGAAGAAGGAGGTCAATGAAACCATGCGATTTCATCACCCATTTCAATTCACTAATCAATCATGTTCACCACTGCCATGCTACACCCACGAGAAAATCAGAAGTGTTTCTTTGTGAACGCCATGAGCTCAAAAGTAAGTTTTTACTCTTGCAAGAACAAGTCACTACTCTGGTTCTCACCCAAGCTGCTGCCATTCGGATTGAAGATAACTTGCTAATATCTAGTGAATTAAAGCGAGAGCCATCCAATGAAATTTTCAACTCCTTCTCAAGCCACTTCATCAGATCCGGCATTCCAAAGATGGCGAATGACTTGCTCATGCGTTAAAGAAGCAGTAGCTCAAGCTTCTCCGAGCTCTTCATACCGAGATATCCCACGAAGGAATTTCACTTCCAACAACATCCCACAAAGGCCATGTTTACCTATAACTACTCCACGGTTGGCGCTTGAGGCCCCTCCGGTCAATGCTTGGTTGAAATCGAAGAGAGGAGAAAATTATGAAGAACCTTCATCACCAGGTGAAGATGATCAAGATGTCGGTGAACCGACTGGTGACTCTACTATTGGGTATATGGAATTTGATGAGGAGGAATTTGATGAAGAAGAGGGTACCCAAGGATATGTAAGTGGGCAGTCATATGTTGTTTTCACCCGCTCGCAAGGAAAAGAAGCAGAAGTTGCTTGCCAGGATGCAAAAAGAGAAGGCCGTGTCAAACACGCCTCCAACCATCACTAAAAGAGGTAATCCCCTTCCTGCTCAACCTGTTATTAAGTCTTTTTTGAAGAAATATTTTCCCCTATCTCCCCTCCAAATCAGCCCTCTCATATTCCTATCAAGACTAGTAATCCTACCCTATCATCATGAAATGAGGGACTCATTCCTTCATCAACGACAACCCTTGGCCACGTTTGACATAATTGATCATGCTTGAAAAAGACCAAGATCCAAATGTAAAGCCGAGTATCTTGATCAACCCCAAACAACTTGTAAGGTTGACCGAATATATTCAAAGCCAAGCTGTCATAACTTCTCAAGACCTCCCCATAAAGGAATTCTTTCTACTCCTCCTGCATCTCGCATAAATGTTGCCTCGACTTCTGCATCAGGAAAAATAGAACCTTTCTATCTCTCCCTCCTAATCAATGGTCATAAGTTAAGCAACTACATAATTGATTCTAGGGGCTTCGATAATGTCATGCTGGCAAAAGTCACCCATGCTCTGGGCCTCACCCTTACCAAGCCTTTTGGTAGATGTTACTCCTTGGAAACTAAGCAGGTTCCATTGATCGGTCAAATCAAAGATGCGTAGTTCACATTTGCGGCGTTCCCAGAGAAAAGAGTAAAGATGACCATCCTCGTTGCCGATATTCCAGTAGCATATGGAATTCTACTAGGAAGGAGCTTTTGCAGTGAGGTTGGTGGAGAGATTCATATGGATTGGTCTAAGGCTAGAATCCCCGTCAAAGGTGTAATGCAAACATTGGAGCTAGAATCACAAAAGAAGTACTTGGTTACTAACTCCGATGACCCCAAAGCCCAAATTCTCTTCGAATCATCAGGGATGGGGAATTATTTCTTATCTACTGAGTCTGAAAAAATGGACATTCTCATCCAGGAAGAGGATCTTAACAAGATATGGACGTTGCAGTTTGATGGCAGCTTGTGTAACTAGTGGATGCGGTGCTGGAGCTGTGTTAATTTCCCCGGAGGAAGAGATTATTCCTCTCTCTTTCAAGTTGTAGTTTTTCAACATGAATAATACTGCTGAGTATGAATCCTTGCTACTTGGCATGCAGGCCGAAAGAAAGGAGGAATCAAGAACCTAAAAGTATAGGTGATGCAGAGCTGGTCGTAAATCAAGTGAAAAGGATATACCAAGTAAAAAATGAAAGG
Source organism: Taxus wallichiana var. yunnanensis (assembly GCA_018340775.1). Lineage (NCBI taxonomy): Eukaryota > Viridiplantae > Streptophyta > Pinopsida > Cupressales > Taxaceae > Taxus > Taxus wallichiana. Next base: position 687,599,343 of record CM031236.1, on the reverse strand, counting down.
CTCAGGCATTACCACAACGTGGTATGGGACAACATTGAGGAGTTTGATGCTTTTTCAATAAAATCCATTCCAAGAGCTCAGAATGACATGGCCGATTCATTAGCCGTCTCGGCATCCCTCATGCTCCCCACCCAGGTTTGAAAATAGACACATATACCATTGAGGTAGTTTTCCGCCCAAGTGTGCCAGACAACTCTCAACACTGGCAGGTATTCAATGATGACAATCAACTTATTGCCTTCTTGGAAAAAGTAGAAAATTTTAGTGAGCTTCATTTTGAAGGATCTACACTTCTACATGTCATGAATCTGTTACGGATCAAGACGATGAATCAAAAGGAAGTGATGGCATATGTCAGCTCAAAGGAAATAAAATTCCAAAAGGTTTGGTTTCTCTAGAATGTTTGTTCGATAGACATGATCATTTTGTCAAGGAAGAAAGGCAAGATAATCCTAACTCCTCTCCAGAGACCGGCCGTCAATCTAGGTTCGGTGGAGTGTCCATAGTTTGTGAACATCGGAAAATGTTGCACACCCGAAGAAAAGTGAAAGTTTGTCAAATTGCTGAAGAAATATATGGATGTATTGGCATGGTCTATGCTGATCTAAAGTCTTTCAAGCCAAAGGACATCCAGCATGACATCCCATTGAAAGAAGGTGTCAAACCCTTTCACCAGAAATAGAGGCACTATAATCCCAAGATCTCAGGTACCATCCAGGCTGAAATACAGAAGATGTTGGATGCAAGGATCATTTTCCTATCCATCACAGTACACAGGTCAAATTGTGCATGCGTATGCAAGAAAAATGGTGAGATACGCATATGCGTAGATTTTGAAACTTGAATCAAATCGGCGTCCTTGAAGAAACTACTACCGCTTCCCATAATGGACCGGGTTACTGCGGCGATGGCGGTTTGAAAATGTTGTCCATGCTTGATGGTTTTTTGGGCTATAATCAGATTGAAGTCTCACCTGAAGACCAATTCAAAACAACATTCACTACCCCCAGGGCACATTCACCTATAGCAGGATGCCTTTTGGCTTTGACCAACGCTGGTGCCACTTTTCAGCGGGTGATGGACTTCGCATTCAAAGGTATGATGGGAAAGGTTATCGTAGTTTATTTGGATGACTTAACTGTGTTCTCTAAATAGTGAAATGATCATTGTGATCATTTGGAACAAGTATTGACTAGATGCCGAGAACACGGGATCTCCCTAAATCTGAAAAAAGTCTATTTTCGAGTCACAGAAGGAAAGTTGTTGGGACACGTTGTTAGAAAAAGGGACAAAGATAGATGCCGAAAGGGTTAGGGCTATTTAGAGCCTTACTTTACCCACAAGCAAGACCGGTGTTCACTCTTTCTTGGAAAAGTAAACTTTCTCAGAGTGCTTCATTCCCGACTTTGCTGAAAAGACTCGCCACATATCAAACATGATGAAAGGGTCGCCAACTTTCCGGTGGAGCGAAGAAGGAAAGGCATCATTCGAGGATATAAAAGCCTCCATCACTCACGCACCAGTCCTGGTATGTCCCGATTTCTCCAAGGATTTTATCATGTATAGCTATGCATCTGAGCATATTGTATCGGCCATCTTAATGCAAAAGAATTCTGAAAATGTTGAATCTCCAATCGCGTTCATGAGCTCTCCCCTCAAGCCTCATGAATTGAAGATGTCTCAGTTGGAAAAACATGCCTTCACCATTGTCAAAGTAGTCAAGAACTTCAGGTATTATATTCTAAACTCTCATACAGTGGTGTTGGTCCCTGACACGGCAGTCAAGTCAATTTTAACTCAACAGGAGTTAGGGAGTTTGCGAGGGAATTGGATCGCAAAGGTCCAGGAGTATGATCTAGATATAAAACCAACCAAGCTGGTAAGAGGCAAGGGCCTATGCCAGCTTATGGCCAAAACAAAGATTCAGAGGCCTCTGAAGAAAAGATAAGATTGCATCGATGGAATGCGGGGTCAACCAAAGGAAGTTGATTCTCTACCCATGGTCTATTTGTCACGACTAGCGATGAGTGGTATTCTGATATCACTTTCTTTCTCACTTATGGTGAGTGCCCAGCTCATCTAACCTCAAAGGAGAAGTGTACTATAAAGCTCAGAGCAGCCAGATATGTCATCTGGGATGACGGTTTGTACAAACGTGGAATTGATGGCATCTTCTTGCGATGTGTTGACAAGCCACAGCAGGTAAAGTTACTTGAGAGTTTTCATGATTCAGCATGTGGTGGTCATTTTCCTCTTCTATGACAGCACACAAGATCATCCGAGGCTAGGTACTATTGGCCAATGCTATTTTGGGATACAGCCACCTGGGTAGCAAAATGTGAGCTTTGCCAACAGTTTGTTGGCAAACCAAAATTGGCTACTTTTCCCCTCAGGCCGGTCGTTATTGATGAACCATTCAGGTAGTGGGGAATTGACTTTATCGAGCACTCCATCCCCAATCGAGTGCTAGACATAGTTATGTCCTAACAGCAATAGATTACTTCACCAAATGGGTGGAGGCCATACCTATTAAAAATGCCACTTCTGAAGTTGTTTGCAACTTCATCAAGGAAAATATCATCGTGAGATTTGGTGTCCCACACAAAATCATTGCTGATAATGCTTCCAATCTTTCCTCTCGGGAAGTTATCGGTTTTTGCTATGAATACGGGATAATCTTGGCCCACGCCTCGGATTATTACCCCCAGGGAAATGGTCAGGTGGAATCTAGTAATAAAAACTTAGTGACCATCATACGGAAGCTAGTTGATGAGAATCAGTGGATGTGGCATAAGTCATTGTATGACGCTTTGTGGGTGGACCGCATTACTCCCAAGAGGTCTCTCGGTATGTCACCTTTTCAAGTGTTATATGGAATCGATGCCGAGCTCCCCATTTCCGCAGAACTTCCTGCTCTGTGCTTGGCACGAGCGAGTGAAGATGAGACTTTCCAAAATTCTCTTGAAAAGAGGATCATGTATCTAGCAGAGCTTGAAGAAAAGAGAGTAAAGGTGGTCGACAGAATCACCAAACATCAGAATCAAGTCAAGAGACTTTTTGATAAAAAGGCCAAGCAGAGGGATTTCCAGGTGGGAGATCTCGTCCTTCTATGGGACAAGCGAAGAGAGCGAAAGGCATGCACGGAAAATTTGATTCTCTATGGAGGGGACCTTTCAAGATCAAGCGGCTCAATGGAGAGTATAGCTTCTATCTCTCATATCCGGATGGAACGAGCTCCCACTTCCCTATAGCGGAAACATCTCAAAATATTCAGGAAGTAGAGCTTGCTCTCTTCTTTGTATAGTTTGCTTTGGTTGTGTGTTTGTTTTGTCATGTGTGTTTGCTTTCTATTTGTTGTGTGTTCCCTGTTTTCCCTTTCGGTCGCCCTTGTTTTTGACTCTGTTTCCCAATGGATAGGCACATGTTGATCTGGGATTCTCTACCCTTAAGCTTCACTTAAAGATAGTCCCCAGAAAGAGCCAGTTGTTATCCTGCAAAATTGACAAGGGAAATTTTGCAGGTAACCTTACCAAAATTTTGTTCTGTTTCCTCGTAGAGGTCCCTCAGCATTCGGAATGGTGTAAAATTCCTTTCCGGAAATCTGGTTTCTCGAACTTAGTCATTTTGGTCTCTTTTTGGGTGGGCGCATGATTTTGTCCATGCAACACAAAGTTATTTGCACCCCCTTTTATTCCTTTGGCGCACCCTTTGGAATGTTAACACAACGATTGTTGCGCCTCCCCATGATGCGCCTTTCTTGCTTGCGCCAAGGCGCATGCGCCGACATGTCAACAACAAAAATGTTGCGCCCTTAAATGGTGTGCCAAAGCGCTCAAAATCCCATGTTGTGAGTCTGAAATTTGCTGCGCGAGGCGCACGAGATATTTCTTGTTGAGAGCGCATAACATGCGAAAGGGCACAAATTTTCATGTCGACATACTTTTTGTGTGCCCTTTGCAAAAGTTGGTGGCGCATTTATTGTGCACTTTTGCTATATATAGGCGCATCCACCCTGTCATTTTCACAATTGAAAACACGTGAAAATCTTATTTCTCTACACCTGTCAGTGCTCTTGTCATCCTCGTGTCACATTCGTGGACCCCACTTCATTCCTCCCAGTCTATATATCTCGGTAAGTGGCTCTTTCTTTTCTTATGGTTTTGCTTGTTGCTCTGCTATGGTTTTGCTTGTTATTGATTAGATATAGAAACCTAAGTGGCTTCCCCCCAAACCAGTCTTCCCCTCCTTCCAGATCTGCTGGCCTGGAGGGCTTTGTCTCAAAAAAAAATGAACCCAGATCTTCTCTGCTTGTGTCCCCCTATCAAGATTCATGTTGAAGGAGGCCTAAAAACCACAAACCCATCAGGAAGGAGAGAAAACCTAAAAGTTATCATTTCCACCCGCAATTTTCTCTTGGTGCAATCACCTACCTTGTTACAAAAAACACAGTCACACCAAGAGGGCGCACTTGTCCCCAATTACAGCACGAATCCTTTCTGTGCCATGCAAAACCAAGTAAATCCTAACCCCGGCATAGGCACAATCCTACTTACACCAACAAAATGTTTTTATGCAATCCTTTCTTACCAGAGCGCAAAAGGCCCCTTTGACACACATAAAGTTAATGATACACGCATTGATGTTGCGCCCTTGGCGCACAAAATTCCATGTAACATGTCCCATATCTGCACCATTGGCGCATCCTGCCCTCATGCAACACCAAATTTATTTGTGCCCAGATATAAAACCTCATATAATGGCACGGGCACATCATCTCTACAACAACAACAATGTTATATGTAAATTTCTGCCCTGTGCCCTTTGGTGCTGATTTCTTCCTTGCAACACTCCACTTCAGTGTGCCATACTTTTAACCTATAACCTAAAAAACTTTCTCGCCCCTACGCCTACAAGAGGCTTTTAAATTACTAACTCCTCATTCTGTAGAGCTTTGATGGAAGATCTAACAGCTAACATGGCTCTTCTACATTGGACTTCGCTCCTTCTTCTTGCAGATCAGCAACTAAACTCAGATCCGCATATGTCTACATCAAGCAAGAGGCCAACCAAGTCAAAGGGTAAGGCCAAACTCACAGAGGAAGAGATGAAATACAAATATCAAAGGGTCAGAATGCCCGAGTCCCAGGCAGAATGTGACCTAGACATCAGAGATTCCAGAACTTGGCCACATCGACATGGATGATTTTTGGGCCAGAACCAGGAGGGTCACAGGCAGTCCTTGGATGGACAAACTGGTAGGTAGTGGTACATTTCACTGGGGGAATCCCCATCAGTGCGGTGAATAATGAATTTATGATGGTGGTGGCCCATTGTTATAACAAAGACACAAGGTGTGTCGAGAATGAAAAGGGTGAGGTCATAATCAACCTCACTACCCGACACTTCAAGATTATGCTAGGTATTCCCCACCACCGGCATTTTGTGGCTATAAGCCAAGAGGACTGCACCAAAGCGTGGGAGGAAAATGAAGACAAGTGCATGCAGTTAATGAATGAGGTGTACTTAAAGAATAAGAAGGTGATAACCAGGTGGCCATAGGTTATTCACCGCATGACTTCTCTGAGGAACTGAGTGATACCATCACCTTCCTAAGTAGAGTATTTGGGCTTTCTGATGCCCATTACTTCCACAAATGGATGCTCAGGTATCTGGAAACCATGAATAAAAACATTCCTGACCAGCATTTTGAATGGGCAGAAATCATAAGCAACACCATCTCTGAGCAGCTCCAACAACTCACCACAACGAGGGAGGTTCTACATGAACTCCTACATAGTCTATGCTTGCAGCCTCAAAGAGAGACTATCCAGTGCTGAGCCGATGTGGGGTTTGGCCTCAGGTGAAAATATATGAATACTACCTAGAGTTGAAGTTGGAGAACAACATCCCACAGTTCACCAAGATCAACGATGCCTTTTTCTACGGCATCATCTACCTTTTGAGGCCCAATATGACTCACGGTCGAGATGACCAAGAGCATAGTCATGGCAACCGAGAAGTGGGGGTGTTGTTTACACAATTCCCCACTTTCACCTATCTCGGGCAGCCAACTTCTTGGGGGAGCCCACCAAATTGCCAAGGTATGCAGGCCCTAAGTTGATCCTGTTGGAGCTGTCCAGGCAGCTCATAACATATCACGAGAAGTGCCTGAAAAGGAAGAAGGGTGGAACTCCTTTCCCCCTCACAGTGGGTAGGTACACCTGCATTTCCCACACCAAGGCCGGAAATGTTCGCGAGACTGGAACTGCTTAACCTAAAGCACAATTTCCCGGCAAGGCCCACCTTTGATCCAAGAAATTGCCTCCCAAAGGCAAAAACTCGATCCGATCCACGTTCCACAGATCGAGGACATCTACATCGACCTGTATCACGAGGTCGAACTCAGGAGAAAGGATCACTCCCACCTGGCCCTAGTGGAAATTATTCAATATGGCGTGGCCATTGTTCCAAAAGGTTTCCAAACAACCGATCAAGAAGTTGATCAGGTATATCTAGACACGGATGGGGACAACTGGCCGTTTGCCAAAATTGATAGGACAAAGGCACCTCAGACCATTGAGGTAAGGGTTAAGGACACACTACGGTGAATAGAGCATTGGTGCAGAATGAACGGCCTTATCTACCTTGGAGTAGATTTCACCACGTCCCCTTTGGGCAACGCACCTGCCAGGTCAAAGCATCTGCCAAAGGGAAAGGCAAAGATAAAGAGGGAGAATCAAGCTCCACTCAAGAAGAAGCTCCTGAGAGCCCTCCTTCCACCACACAGGGAACAGGTTGTAACTCTGGTATCCCCGGAGAAAGAAGTGGCAGAGAGTGTTCCAATGGGCACATCCACTCAGGATGTTGCCACTACTATAACCATGGAGGTTCCCACCATCCCTTCTCCCCCTCCTCATGTGACTCAAGCGACCATTCCTTTGGTCATATCCTCTCCCCCATCTTCTATTGTTCCCCCTTCCTCTTCCTCCATTTTCTCTTCCCTCACGGAGCTGTCCCCCACCATTTCTTCTCTCATCTCTCAGCTCCCTTCCATTCCCACGACTACCTCCCCTGTAGTGTCTCTTCCTCCCGTGAGCACTTTCTTGGCCTCTCTCTCGATGCTGCCACCAAGTGTCTCGACCCATTTCCCCTCATCCACTATAGCTGCTCCCTCTTCCACCTCTGGTCCCACTCCCTTAAGTCCAGCATGGATCTCCCATCACACAGTCGACATAAGAGGAAAGTCCCCATTGCACCATGGACTTTTCATTATCCCAACAAAGGGGCTAAGAAGCAAAATCCTATAACCCGCTTCTCTCGAGTGCATCGGGAGAAAGAGTGATGGAGATTGCGTATCCCGATCCTACTGAAGGATAAAAAGGATCTGTCCCTACAGATTATACGGTGACGCAGTCACAATGGGAACGTCATCGAGAGCCTTGAGGAGGGCCTATCTGCGGTGGATGCCCTTTGCGAAAGCTTGAAAGAGCGAAAGGAAGAGAAGAGGCTACTAAAAAGAGTAGAATAAGCATCTTCTCCACACCTGAGAAAATGGCGGTGTGCACTCCTACAACTTGCCATTGAAACTCCTAAGGTCCTTAGTCAAGGATAAGATAAATGAATACACCAAGATTGGTGAACAAGGCATGGCAGTATCCACTTGGAGAGACCAAATCCTCAAAGACAGCGAGGAAGTAATTGTCAAGTTCACCGAATTATATCAGAACATTGGTCGGGTGAACAAGGAACTCCAGGTGATTGCGGGACCTATCTCCGAAGAGTTGGACCATGCTAGGTTGCAACATGAGACATTCCAGAAGATGCTCATTTTCGAGTTGTCATGATTTAGTTAAATTCGGCATCTTGATCACCCAGTACCAATGAAAATCCTTGCTTTGCTTTGGACTACGGGTCGATCGGATGGAATTTGTCTGGAGAAGATAGACAAGGTCAGGAGGAAGCCACTGGATGCGAATGCATCAAATGGAGAAATTTTCCTAAGAATGTCTCAGGGCTTGCTCACTCCTTCATTCACCTTGAGGAAGGCGGATGAAACCATTCGGATCTTGAGGAGATCGTCTCTCGAGGGCTAGGGCCGGAAGTCACTTTCGACACTTGAATCCATCAATAACCTTACGGCTAAAGCTGCCTGATTTTGTGGGGTACCTAATGGAGGTAGGTAATGAATATTTCAAGCTCCCCGAAAAACTCAGAGATGAATGGGAGACTTGCGAGGTCATCGGCGATCATACCAAGGGTCCTGCCCAGGATCAACTGCAGCCGATGGTCAATAAATTCATGGAATACCGGGCTCAATTCCACATTGTCTCTCTGAGAGAGAAGCAGATACTCCCTTTCAGCCACGAGATGACGATGAATAGCCTTCTTCCTCTTGGCTTTCATTTTGTAAATATCTAAAAGTATGTTGGCGCAAATGATGACATCATCCATGTTGCACCATGGGATGTTGTCATCCACCAAGTTGCCCAAAGTCAACAGTTGACTTTTAGATATTTTGTAGATATTTTGTAATTAGTTGTTGGTTCCTTTTTGCCTTCTCTCTTCTCCTCCTATAAATACTTGAATACTTGTTGTATTCAGTGGTGGACACTTTTTAGATAAAAATAGAAGTAAGGAGAAAAGGCTTTGTACTTTTTGTAACAGAAGAAAATACTAATACAATATTGAGACTTTGTGTTGAATACCTGTGTTATGCATCAAAACTTTCTTATGTTAGATCTGTATGTTTATTCTGTTGAATCTACCTCTACTTTTTGTCATTTGTTCATCAGTATTTCTTTGTTCGTTTATGCAAGTAGGTTTGGCTCCATTTATTACCAATCCCAAAACATAGACCTTCTGATCTTTCTACTTTGGAATTCATTTCTTTTCTCCCTTGGATCTATCTATCCTATCTTCATCTTTCCCTTCTTTCCTTTCTTTTCATAGTTGGAAACACCCCAACTGGGATAAGATCCCAAACCCCAAAGGCGGAATATTGTGAGACTTGCATAGATTCCTCTTGGGTAGAATAGCAATAAACCAGTTTCGCTTTGTTGTCTCAAAGAGGGGCTATGCCCTGCACACTGTTGGCTCGTCTATCCATAGATCTGCCCACCCGACAGATTTTCAGACCAACACATTTTCTTGAGGACCTCACTTTCTTCTTGATGGTCCTTGTCTTTACAATTGCATCCAAGATTGTGCGAGATATTCAATGCCATATTTTCCTTCTTCAACTCATCCTTTAAAGTCTACAACAAATCCTCATAGCTCGTAATCTTTCACACGATCATTTTTTCCTTAGTCTTATCTCACTCCTTTGTAAGGCATTTGATTTCATTGTCTTTATCTTTTCTATCTTCTAATAAGGCCCGAATATTAGCCACTTTATCAATATTACTACGTGCAACTTCTATAGACACCTTAACTAAAACATTTCTTACCTACTCATTTGAGAACTTAGTGGGCTTGATGGTGATATGGAGGGTATGTGGTGCCCTCTTCATCCTTCATGATACACATGAATCCTCACAAACATCAAATTCAGGCTCATCCATATGAGTCTGCATGCTCCATGATAATTGTTTTACGATGTGTGTAGTCACTATGTCTAGATCCATATAATTGCTCCATTGGAAAAGTATTATGGGACCAGATGAAAATTATCTTGGTCTCATCATCAGTATATCCTAGGTTCCATGTTCTTACCACATATTATTATTTATGATCACTAGTGCACTCACCTATGTTCTCATGTATAGTAGTGACCACAACATGTTGTGCCTCAACGCCCACATTTTATTTTACTTCCTCTCTTTCTTTGGTTCCCTTTTCTATGTGCGTAGGGTGCATTATAATTTATGTGTCCCAACTAGTGCTGCTTTCATCAACAGGAACCCATGCACTCATACTAGGGCCAACCTCCTCATATATCATCTTCTCACCTATCATGCATCTTCCTACGGTTCTAGAGTGGGAGTAATAACATCATTCCACATGCTCTTTCATGAGGACTTCTCCTCCTCACTATCCTTGACTGGTATATACCTTGATGATTCTTCCTTTCTTCTTCAACATTCTTCACCAATGTTACACATGGTAACCTTTTCTTGGTAAAAATGTCCTAGCGCTAGTATCCTTGGTCGTATGCGCCTTTGCGCAAAACCCTTCTTATATGATCTAACCACATGTCTTGTCTACTTGTTCTTCCTCCTATTATTCCAAAACATTCTCTACACCCATAAGTCTGGTTCTTTACATGCTAGGGGCATAGGTTCAACTATATTTTTGTGCCCGTTTTCTATTTATTCTATGGGGGACATGGAAAAGCTAATTCCTTGACTTCAAGTACCTTCCCATCCTTAATGTACGGCATAAGATATACATAAACACGCATCGGTGTGATCTTTCCCATGACCGAGAATCTACGAGTTATATCAATATTATCGATTCCATTATCTCTATGTAATATTCCTTTTTGGATAGACATATGTCTTATGTAGGATATGTATATCTCGTGTCTACCTTTTCCTCGTTGAATTGAAGATTACTCACATTTTGCAATGTGTTCAATGAATCTCTAAAATAGCGCACTATAAAGGTGAAGGGTAACTTACACGAAGGGCTCTTCTCACCTATCTTCATGAATAACCTCCCTAGATTGAAGTGTTGGAACACTTTGTGAACTCGATCACCCATCCAAAATAGTAGAAAGTTTGTGCGGTATGCACAACTCTCCTTCGAATGTCGGCGCATTCTCCCGAACCATTTTCTGGCGCTCCTTATATGTGTTCAAAATAGAGCCATGGTCGTATACTTTGAAAATTTTTGTGTGGGTGACTTATTCTCCATGGGATACTCCCAAACCTTTTCCCTTAGCCCATTAGGCACACAAATTTCACTAAATACTATCAGAAGAAAAATAGCACCCCAAGTGATCTTCTCACCTTTATCAGCTTATACACGCACCTCTGCTACGGAATCTCTACGTAATATGCCCAATGATGTTGTAATAGGTCTTGCTTTCCATTTTATGTGTGATGTGCAACCAATGTTGATTGACCTCGGTCCACCTTTCCAAAGAACCTAACTTACAACCCACTTAGACGCCGCCACTGACCCAGGTTTCCATATCCTCTATGTTTATAACTTTGAATGCGCGGACTCCCTTCTTGTACCTAAATGTAGTGGACCTTACATCAACTCCAACATCATCTTTCATATCCCTCATAATTTCCAACCTTGATTCATGAAATCTTGTAACTTTGCCAACTAGTTTGGTGGTGATCCCGATCCTCCTACCCACGTAGTAAAGAAATCTTCATGTACCAACGACATAAGCCGATGGTACAAGTTGCGGTCGATTTCCAAAGTATGGCAACTAAAAAATCTTCATGACCCCCACAATTTACAACAACCTCTTCATTGAATCCTCCAAAACCCTTGTTCCATGTGTCATCCTTCTTCTCATCTTCCTTGAGACAGGTTTCTCACGAAGATATCCTTAACACACTTATTTGTCTTATGGTTAAAATCATAAATTTTGCACCTTGTTGTCATGATTACCCATGGATCACTTTCTCTAGATATATCATTTTCACTAACCATTCCTCCACCACTTTTTCAACCTCCTTTTCCATGATTGGAGCTCACCTAGGTGCCATTTTCCTTCGTACTTATAAGGATGCTTTGTAACTTGTTACCTTCACATGCTTGAATGGTACAAAGGAGTTTTTGGGTGTTGAAGTTTTCCTAAACCTCCCTAAACCATTACCACACTATAGAGTGTTCTGAGACCTTTTTGACGGTATACGAGAACTCGAAACGGATTACGGGTGCAAGTTATTATCGAGTCAAATATTGGGTTTGAAAACAATCAAATTCAATCAACTGGTGAATCACGCGTTGACACGTGGCAGTTTTGGAAAAAGGTGAAAAAGGTTAAAATTTGGTTTTACCTCCGGTGTTTGACATATGAGGAAACATTTCCTTCTATTTGTTGGCGGGGGCCCTCGGTCAGTTCGGGACACTCTTTTTGTATGAGGGTGCCTTTGCCACCTTTTTAATTCATGATCTTATCATCATTTTTATGATTTTATATTCCACTTATCTCTCTAAATTTCCCAATGTGGGATTATTTTTTTTAGGGGACACTCTTTTGTATGAGGGTGCCTTTCTTTGCCTTTTAATTCACAGTGCTATCATCATTTTTATGATTTTATATTCCACTTATCTCTCTAAATTTCCCAATGTGGGATTATTTTTTTAGAGAGTTTATATTTTACATTACAGGATACTAATTGTGCATTCAAAGCTCGGGTGAGCTACTTTTCCGTGTCGATGGGGTGGTCAAATCCCCATCGAGACATCTCTATGTTTGGGTATCATCCTAATGGTTCAAGATTATATTTATCCATATTACCTTGGCATATGACTCGGTCTTATTACTTGGCATCAAATCAAATACAACTCGAGGTTTAGCATTAAGGCTTAGCACTATGGCGCGATCAGCACGCATAACTCGGCCCATAATGGGGCGAGTTCAATGAACCTAGAACACACACAACTCGACGGATCATTGTGTGGTCCAAAAAAAGGTGGAAAATTTTGGTTGAAGCCATGGTAACATAGGCAATGCGGCCTATTTTTAAATTGTAACCACTACACCCACGCAGCTAATGTGGGATATCTCCCCACTTATACCAAAGTGATCGCCGTCCAAAATGGAGGGGATGAAATTTGACCTCAAGACCTCTGCTCCCCAATCGCATCACCCAAAAAAACTTGCCAATGATCCCAACCGGGTTATTATGTGAGCTCACTACATTTTATTATTAGACGGTGAGTAGAATGTGTCGAGGCGAAACAAGGGCAATTTGCGAGAGATGGCCAATTTTGGAGGACTTTTGGTCTAAATTTTGCCACACAGTGAAAAAATGAAAGTTCTTCAAAATTATGAGATAAAATCAGATATGCAATTTTTTTCCATGAAGTGATACCTATTTTCTTTTTTAGGTGATTTTCCATCACATTTTCATGAAAAGGGCATTGGGAGCAAGTAGAGATCCTCATTTCTGAGGCACTTAAGGGCGAATTAGGCCTTGGTGTAAATAGAGAAATTATTCAAAATTTCATGAGGATTCCATAAATTTAATTTGTTTTCATGTAGTGTTTTTAAATCTCTAGTTGTAGGCATGTTTTGATCACATTTGAAAGGGGATCACACTATAGAAGCATTGTAGGAGCCATGGATCGACTTCGGGAAAGTTTCTAATTTTTTACAGAGTTCCATAAGAGATCACCTCATTTGTAGGTATAATGGTATATAAGTCATTATTGCAATTCTCTCTAGAGATGTAGCCTTCTGTGAACTCCATTATCAACTTGTGTTGTGGATTTGATTTCATTTTGGATGAAAATTTTGATCGAGATAAAATAAGTAATAGTTTAAATTATCGATGTTCTAAATATTTTGAAGGTTAATTTCGATGTTGATAATTTAGAACTCCACAATTCAATAACCATTCATAATAAAATTATTTTGATTAATAAATAATTCATTAAAATTAGAATTGACAACCATAAATGCACATTTAAGTATGGTGAACGTAATGAACTCCTCATTTTATACTTTAGGAAATTTTTTTTTTACCTCTAAATACATAATTTAGAACTCACTATTCCATTCCATGACTCGGTAATCTATTCATTCCATGATCTATTCTATTCATGAGTAATAAGAGTCGGTGTTTTTATTTAACACATTACTCTTGCGGTTCTCTTCCCTAATCTGGGATTCAGAATGCTCTGTCCAAGGAATCTAACTGAATAATTGTTACTATTATTCATCGGCATCTCATCCCTTAGACTAGGTGAATTAGGACAACGCAATTGAATCAGCACTTGCGATACTTTGGCCAAAGATTTGAAACATACTGTTCATGTCTCGTATTCCTTAACGGCATACTCGTCAATCTGGAATACGTCCTTCACCCCATTCATATGTTATATAGAATGTCTTACACTGACTACTGTCAGTCCTTCCTTTCTGGCCCAATCACTCGGAGGCGAGATTAACAAGGTGATAATGTTATATGGATAACCACGAGGATTAGGGATATGATGACATCTTGGTTCAACCTTGCGGTTCAACCGGTGTGTCATGATACCCGAATCTCTAGGCAGCCTTATAACATGACCACGTTCTTAATCGGTCCCGGGTAACTTCGTGCGAAATCAAGTGTAAATCTTAGCGATCGATGCAAAGGGTGTCACCATAAGTCATCTGCATTATTGTAACTTCAAGAAGATCCTAATCTTCTCGGAGGTACAACTCTGCAGTTGACTTATGTCGTCAACCTTTAAATCCGCCTCGAAAAGATCTACTCAGTAACAAGCGTTACGCACTTGAGTTTAAATTACTTTAAAGACTTTTCCCTAAGGTTAGCCTTTCCGATCCCTGGATTCTTCGTCTTAAGACGACCCTCCTCTATAAAACCCATTACATGGTAGAGGTATTACGGTCAGGTTCTCATCAAGGAGTCATTAGAATACACCTGATTCTAAAGCAACAGAATGGGACAATATCTCATAACCTTTGCTTGAGATTGCCATCTGAACTCCATTTGATTGAATATCAGTTCTCTTAACTGAATTTATATCATACTTTTAGTATAAAGATATAAATGATTAAGAATCCAATTTAATATTGTCCTGTCATACTTAGGACTAGGGATTAGTAATTTAATCCAGCTTGTTTAGCGTTCTCTTTTAGGCTCATTTTTAACCTATCTTCTAGAAAGACAATTATTTAAATCCAATATTGCTTTTGCTAGAACAAATTAGAACTACTAAACACTCATAAGAATTCAATCTCATTTTCTTAAGACTTTCATTATCAATCACAAAAGCATCCATATTATACAATGATAACAATGCCCCTTCGTTACATAAACCGAAGAAGGTCAACTTTCAGAAATAGAATACAACACATAAGTATCAAACACTTATTTCCATTCCTTTCAAAACTATACAATTACATTTTATGCAACGACATACTTGATATAATGCTAATGGAAAAAAACATCTTTTCACATATAGTACATCTATAAAATCAAGCTGTAATTCATTATAAATCAAATAAACAATCTGATCAGCTTGTCAGATCTGCATTGCTTTTACCTCTTACGGTAACCATCTGCAAAAATAGTCAACATGAGTCGATTCATGAGCCAGGCATGATAAGCACTAACTTTTAAAACAATTGCAATCCATCAATTGTTTTCATTAAACACCCTGTTTAAATGAGGTCAAATATTCACATAAGTAAACATAATCAGACTATGCCCTTGTAATACAAAATGATTACAAATATGTAACTCTATCATTGTTACAAAATAGTCTTAATCACTTTCTAATATTTCATCAAATATTAAGAAATCAAGGAACGAATGTACACAAACAATCATTGAATCCAAAATCACAACATTGGTCAGATTGTTTCATTCTTCCAAAAAAAGGAAATAACATAACAATTCGGGATTCCACCAATATGTTACAAAACAATTTCCCACTGTTAGACAAATATCAACAAATATTAAATAAAGGAAGAGAAAGAACCAATCCATTCATACTTCCTTTCACATAAATTCATCACTGTACCGTCTTCTCCTATGAAAACATTTATCCAGTATATAAATGAACAAGTTAGACAAGCCACAAGCAAGATCACTGTTCTAAATCAAGAAATAGAAACACAGCAAAACTCCTGTACAGCAACTAACACATCAACAATTCATGTATCAACCCTAAGCCCAATGCTAGTTCCTTTTACACAGTAAGGCTTTGACACAAGTTGAAAACAAGAAACTACAAGCGTATCGCTGTAAACAACAACCTTATTGCATCAAGCAATTTGAGGTTTCCTAGAGACTATGCTATGTTGACCACACAGTATTTCCAAATCATGCTCAGTCAAATCGGACTGATTAAATGGAAAAGAACATAGCATACTTATTCTTGCTCAGTCAAAATCGGACTGAAGTAAAAGAAGGGAATACAACCAATCGATCCTTACCTTGGCGCATGCAAGTCTTAGTGTGGTATTCGCGACTTACCCAAACAAGGTCAGAACACGAAACAGTCATCCATACTCAAGGATCTCAAATAGTGACAAAGACAGTGTCCAATGTCAAGTTCAGAAAGAGACAGAAGTACCAGCTACCTTTCCAGAATTCCAAATGATTCAAACGGAGGTAACAATTCAAGCAAATGCATATGAATTCATACTGATATTCATCAACGAAGCATAACAAGAATCAGACAAACAAATTAATCTCTGATTTCACACCAAGAACCCGACTGAACTCTGCCAATCTTTTTACACAAATTTGTACAGGTCGAAGACGTAAATGTTCACCTAAGATTCTGTACCACAAAACCCATGCAACACAAGAGTAATTCCCGAAAATAACAGAGGTCTATTACGTGTTATTCCTTCAAGTCGCAGGTTCAACAATCACCAACTATTTAAATATATTCAACTTGAATAAGATTCAAATATAAAACATACAATCGACTCCTCATAGTCGTTCAGATTACAACGATTGTAAATATATACATATATATGCACACGCTGTATACTGTTAACGGTTTTATACCCATAACCACTGAACCCTACAGCATCGTACTATGAAATTGGTGATGAATCCTTCTATGCCAGCTATGGCAATCATTCAGAATAAAAACAAGTGTAAGCAAATCGAATACCCCTTTCAAGCAAAGAAATCAACTGAGCCGCTTCGAAACTTTCGAACAGCTTACACAAAGAAATGCAAATGCATACCTAGGAAGTCTTTATCCTTTAATTATTTCAAATAACAGTGGCCAAAAGACCTGTTTCTTCTTACCAGGCTTCCACGAAAATCAATTCACAAAACTTATGGATGAATCTACATTCTCAGCAATAGATAGCAATATACGATTCAATCATGGACTCCACTGAGTCGATAAAATAAAAATACGAGATGTATCTATATTATACACGATCAACAAGTAATCCGTTACCACAATAACAAGAGAAAACAACTTCCCATTTGGGTCGTATAGACTACGGTAACACAACGATTACACGATCTAGCAAAAATTAGAAGACAAATTAAAACCCAAAAGTATCATTATACATCATCGTCAACAAAAACCACGACGAGTTCCCAAGAAGCAATAATACTGATCAATCTTACAGTATCCATCAAAATCATTCCATACAGTTTCCATAACAAGAAACAGCGACCACAAATCAACAACATACAGTGGTCTATTCTCAACACAAGTATATTCTTTGGGCTCACGCCAAACAGGCCGAGCATTCATGCTCTTTACATATAAATATCTCATATATTTAAACCAGAAAGAATACACAAAGGAATAGAGCCACAATTCGAATTTAACAAACACCCATCAAGAGGAAATTGAAAAATCGAACCAGAAGAGATACAGTACCAAAATTTAAACAAGATCTCCATAGAAAATCCTTTATTTTCTCAAAACATTTGAACAGAGTTGTTCTAATGAAATCACTTGAAAGACAACAAGATATTTAAAGGTTAGGGCCTAACATGCCTGGATTTTTGATCAAATTTCCGAAGCAGACCACTGGAAGAGCTCAAACTTCCTTTTCTTTTTCCAAGATAAAGCGACCAACAAAATTTTGCTATCTCCATCACATATATATCCTCCATGACAGAGAAAAGAGCTAGAGCAGTTCATACTTGCCATGCAACTCAAAGAGGACTGGTGCGAAGAACCAGTAAACAAGCAGAGAGAAAACCGAAAATCGCGACAAACCAAACAAACCCTCAAACTTCCCGTTTGCATGCCTTCTCGCGAGTTCCGGGCTCGTTTACCGAGAATATTGAATGCCATTAAACCAACTTTCCCGCTTAAACTCAACTTCCACCGACCGCCAGAATTGGCGACAGTCAATGAAACCTCATGTTCATTTCCAAATTAGCAAATGACCCTGCCATGTCGAAACAAGTTAGGCTGCTGCTTAAACCTCCGCCATGACTGTCCCTCATCCTTATCCCAGCATTAATTGCATAAAATGCCGCCCATGGTTTGCACCCCTCCATAGGCCCTTTACATCCTCCTCATAGTTAGGTTAGTATCTTGGGTTAGAATTTAGGGTAATACCCATACTAACCAATTTACACATAGATACTAACTTAGGATATTAACACATAGCCTAGGTCTAGGTTAGCTTAACAATAATCTAACCCCTAGGTTAGGTTTTAGTTTTAGGTTACTAACCATTAATAATTCCATTAGGTATAACATTTTATATGCGAAAAGACCTAAAATCATGCATCTCCGAGCAGGTTTACTCTATCTGTTACCGTTAGGCTACGGGAATATACATGGCGAATTATTACTTGGTCCACGTCGAGACCTTCCGGATATACTTCCATATCGGGAACCATTCATTTCACAAGATCAGCTGAGTCATACTCGACCCGACAATCAATGCTTCCATACCTTGCGACTGTTGTTCAAGTGCGTGATCTAATTTATCACAAACAATTTAAAGCATTACTTGGATCAATTCCAGCGATCCAAGTCTAGATATTATAGATGAATATCTCTATAATTCATTAGTGATCGATTAATATTCGGACACAAAATGAAATAAATAAAAGAGTCTAATCATATTACGACTCGGTCGAGATCTGCGATCTGCAAGAAATTCGATACATATCAAGCATGATTTCTAAATCGAGGAACACATCCTTTTACAGAAATCACATATCAACACTTGAATGCTTAGGAGAAAGTAACAACGATTCGGGGTGTTACATGCTTCCCTCTAAAAGATTCATCGTCTAGATGAATTACATATTAAATTAACCTTGGTCGATCAATTTATTAGTACACAAACAATGTGACTACTTCCATATTAAATAGTTTCAGAAATCAATGTCACAACACATTTATTCAACCTGAATAAAGTCTGCCTTAATCTGGCTTTCATAAATACTTAAAAACAATCAGTTCATAAAAGTATATTTTTGTCAGCATTTTCATTACATTGCAAAAAAGAGAAGGAAAAGCAATTTTCATCTCTTCGATTTTCCCAAGTTGCACTTTCTTCGCTAAACTAGTCCCCTTTGGACCTTACATTCTTGTATATCACGATTTCTTAAATGCGATTGGTGAGTTTCCAGCACTCGTGTGGGTTTAACCACGATTATTCACGGGTCTTGGACTGCGAGGAATTCCAATTTAAAACATGTGACGGATCTGAAACGTATTTCTTAAGCAAAGAAATATGGAAAACATCATGCATGCGAGATAAAGCGGTGGCGATGCTAAGCGATAAGCTACGAGGATTGATTATTTAGACAATTTGAAAGGTCCCACAAATCGTGGTGACAACTTGGCAGCCTTGCCAAAGTTATAGAACTCTTTACTGGGTTTAACACGCGGAAAAACCTTATCACCAAGCTCAAACTTTCTATCAACCCGGCTTAAGGTCAGCATAGCTCTTACGTACATCCATTGCTTCCTTTAATCATTCACGAATCGAAGCAACTTGCTGTTCCATTTCTGTGAGAATCTTTGGTCCAATTACCACTCTATCCTCAACCTTTGTCCCAACTAACGGGGTTACGCACTTTCTTCCATAAAGTGCTTCAAATGGTGCCATCTTAAGAGATGAGTGATAAGTGTTGTTGTATGCGAACTCAACTAATGGAAGATACTCTTCCCATTTATCTTGTTGATCCATGCATACATTCGCAACATGTCCTCCAACACTTGATTTACCCTCTCAGTTTGCCCATCCGTTTCTGGATGATATGCAGAACTGAAGTTTAGTTTTGTTCCTAGGGCTGCGTTAAGCGTTTGCCAAAACCTTGATGTCATTCTAGGATCCCTGTCAGATATAATCAGTTCTGGTACACCATGCAATCTGAAAATTTCGTGTACGAACCTCTTGGCCAGCACTGGTGAATCATCCTTTAGATTTCCAGCGATGAAATGAGCTACCTTAGTCGGTTTATCTCTGACTACGGGATAACATCATGCTTATTCTGGACATAGGTAGTCCTTGTACAAAATCCATGGTTATTACTTGCCATTTGTCTTTGCGGTATGCTATGAGGATATAACTTGATCCGCGAGGGTGCATATGTTACTGCCTTCACCCGGCCCGACATTCCAGACATGATGAGTCACAAAATTTATCACATCCTTTTTCATACCTTTCGAAGTATTGCTTGTTTCAATCAGCTAGCATTTTTGTGATACACAGGTGTCAGGAGAAGGTGAATTATGAAATTCAACTAACACTTCTTTCTCAAATCATTGACCACAGTACATATACCCTATTTTCATAATGCAAGATTCCTTCATTATCAAAATGAAAACCTTCATACCTTTTATCTTTAGGTTACTGCGTAGCAAGCTGCCTTTTTTTACTTCTTTGAAAATATGCATCGATTAAGAGGCACTTTTTACCTCGTCTTTAAGCGAGTTCTCAATGTTATAAGAGCGAGAAATGTGCCTCCTACGACTTAGAGCATCATTACTCTATTCTCCTTCCCTTTGATATAGCTGATATCAAAGTCATATTGTGATAAAAATTCTAACCACCTTCTTTATCGGCATTGATTGGGTGAGTAAAAATATATTTCAGTCCCAAGTGATCGATTTTTCAACTCAAAAGGTTTCCCAAGTAAATAGTGTCTCCAGACTTGAAGCGCATGAACAATGGCAGCAAGTTCCAAATCATGAGGGGCATAATTCAGCTCATGTAACTTAAGTTTTCTACTTTCATAAGCTATGACCTGATCATTTTGTAACAAAACACCTCCAAGGCCTTCCCCAGAAGCATCCGTTACAACAGTAAAATTCCCATTAGGATCTGGTACAGCCAATATAGGTGCAGAAGTCAACTGGTCTTTCAGACTTTTGAAAGCCGCTTCGCACTTGTCATTCCACATGAATTTCTTATCCTTCTTCTGCAATGAAGTTATTGGTGCAGCTACCTTAGAAAAATCCTTTACAAATTTTCTATAGTAACCAGCAAGACCCATGAAGCTTCTTACTTCATGCACATTCTTTGGTGCAGGCCACTCAGTTATTGCCACTATTTTTGAAGGATCTACAGCAATTCCTTCTTTACTTATGACATGACCCAAATAGTGAACTTGAATCAAAGAAAGAACATTTGGATAACTTACCATCTGACTTTCTCTTTCTCAAAATTCCCAAAACTATCTTCAAATGCTCATTGTGCTCCTCAACACTTTTAGAATAAATGAGAATATCGTCCAAGAATACAAGTACAAACTTGTCCAGGTATTCTTGAAAAATATTGTTCATTAAATTCATAAAGGCTGCAGGTGCATTAGTTAACCCAAAGGTAGAGCGTAAATTCATAATGTCCGTACCTTGTTCGGAAAGCTGTTTTATGAATATCTTCCTCTTTAATCCTTAACTGATGATAACCAGATCGAAGGTCTATCTTAGAATAAACCGCTGCTCCACGCATTTGATCAAACAGATCATCGATCCTAGGAAGTGGATATCGGTTCTTGATTGTTGCTTTGTTCAACATCCGATAATCAATACACAGCCTTAGTGTTCCATCCTTCTTTTTCACAAATATCACAGGTGCTCCCCAAGGTGAAACACTTGGTCTAATCAATCCTTTAGACAAAAGCTCTTGTAACTGTGCCTTAAGCTCGACTAACTCAGTAGTAGTCATCCGATAAGGCGCCTTGGAAATAGGTTCCGTTCTGGCTTGATTTCAATGGTAAAATCAAATTCTCTCTTGGGTGGTAACCCTGGTAATTCCTCAGGAAAAACATCCCTGAAACCTTGTAGCGAGAGGAATTGTTCCATGAAATCACCATCTTCTTGAAGACTCGGATATCTTTCTTTGCATAAAGAGTACATCCTTTATTCTTAGCCTTTTTAAGCTGCATAGCTGACAGTTTTCTAACTGAAATTTCCCGTTTCACACCTTGAATCTCTGCTGATTCCAGCTGATCATCTAAACATTTTATGTTCTTTTCATAGCAATCTACCTTTGCTTTATGGTCAGCTAACCAATTGACACCAATAATAATGTCATACGATCCTAAAGGTGCAACATAGAGATCAACTTCCATGGAGAAATTAGGTAAATCAAGGACTGCTCCCGAAAAGACACATACTCACTTTGTATGAGCAAATTATTACCATACTCTACGGTCAAGATTTATCCATTTTCCCAGACTTTTCTTTTAAGTTTAGAAGCTAGTTTATTAGATATAAAACATTCGGTAGCTCTGTATCAAAAAGAATAGTAGCGGTATGCCGAATAACTTACCGGAACTTCTATAGGTGTTACTTGCTTTTCGACTTGCTTGCTGCTCTTGCGGCATGTATCTTATCTGCTGATTACGATCATCCTTCTTCAAAGGGCACTGATTTGCGTAATGATCTTTACCACAAGTGTAGCAGCCTCCTACAGGTCCCTTCTTAGGCTCAGCATTACCTCCAGCCTTGAAATTGTCACGCTGTCCTCCATAGGGCTTCTGCCCATTGTTATAATTTTTAACAAAATTATCCCTTACATTTCAATGAGCTTATTTCTTTGCTGCTTTCTTATTTTATCTCCTGAAACTTACTCTTGTTTCCAAACTTTTTCCATGGTCCTTTTAAGGTGCAGAGAGGTTGAAGAAGGGTTTGCGGTCTTCTTCCGCACTTCCTCCTTATGAGCGAAATAGCCTTTAATTTCTGTTCTTGCCTTATGGCCTTTTCAACAACTCCTTCCATAGTGGTTGGGTGTGAACATCGACCTCTCCCCTATCACGATTGATCCCATGATGAATTTCCGTATCTGAACTTTTAAATCGGTTTGATCTTTGCGGTACATACTTGAGGAGTTTTGTAAACCGCTCCCAGTATTCAGTTACCGTTAGCTTCCCTTGAGCTAAGTTCTGAAATTCTGTCATTTTATGATCATAGAAAAGTTGTGGCAGCCAACGTTGCCTAAAATAGCCTTTAAATTGATCCCAAGTAATATTGGTCTCATCAATGTTTAGCTCAGCTTTTCGGCTATCCCACCACGAAGATGCTTCGTGAGAAAGCTGATAGGCTCCCCAAATAGCTTTGGTTTCCTCTGAGAAGTTCCTTATTGCAAAGTACTTCTCCATTTCACTGAGCCAGTTCTCAGCTCCATCTCCTAATGTGGTGCCATCATACTTAGGTGGACTTATCCTTTTTATATCATTAGTGAGTTCTGCTGCCAATCTGGCCTTTTTGTTTTCTGGTTGGACAGGTGCATTCACAGCATTAACATCAACACCCATTTCGGGGTTGTCCTCAGGAGGTTGCTGATTATTATTATCGGCTTCTTCATCCTCCTCATTTCCCATCACTGCTTTGTTCAAGTACAGCCAAGCGATCTCTTGTGTCAGCGGGGCAGCGAGGATCTCATCAAGTTTTGGTTGTTGCCGCTCCTCCTTCGGTGGAGCATTACTCATGCGTTCCCCCTTGTTCTAACCATTTTTACATTTACAAAAAATTCGGGTTTTTATCAGTTATGGACTCAATAGGTCCAAGAGCTACAACCTTCAGCTCTGATACCAATGTAACATCCTCATTTTATACTTTAGAACAAGTCAAATTTTTTTTTTTTTTTTTTTTAATTGCATATTGGTTCTAAATACATAATTTAGAACTCACAATTCAATAACCATTCATATAACAGACAACCATATGCAGCTGTAATGACTCGGAGTACCTCCGATCTATTCATTCCATGACTCGGTAATCTACCGATCTATTCATGAGTAATAAGAGTCGGTGTTTTTATTTAACACATTACTCTTGCGGTTCTCTTCCCTAATCTGGGATTCAGAATGCTCTGTCGAGGAATCTAAGCTGAATAATTGTTACTATTATTCATCGGCATCTCATCCCTTAGACTAGGTGAATTAGGACAACAATCGCATCAGCTTGCGATACTTTGGCCAAAGATTTGAAACATACTGTTCATGTCTCGTATTCCTTAACGGCATACTCGTCAATCTGGAATACGTCCTTCACCCCATTCATATGTTATATAGAATGTCTTATACGACTTTTATCGGTCCTTCCTTTCTCAAGCTGAATCACTCGGAGGCAGATTAACAAGGTGATAATGTTATATGGATGACCACGAGGATTAGGGATATGATGACATACTGGTTCAACCTTGCAGTTCAACCAGTGTGTCATGATACCCCGAATCTCCTAGGCAGCCTTATAACATGACCACGTTCTTAATCGGTCCCAGGGTAACTCGTGCGAAATCAAGTGTAAATCTTAGCGATCAATGCAAAGGGTGTCGCCATAAGTCATCTGCATTATTGTAACTTCAAGAAGATCCTAATCTTCTCGGAGGTACAACTCTGCAGTTGACTTATGTCGTCAACCTTTAAATCCGCCTCGAAAAGATCTACTCAGTAACAAGCGTTACGCACTTGAGTTTAAATTACTTTAAAGACTTTTCCCTAAGGTTTAGCCTTTCCGATCCTGGATTCTTCGTCTTAAGACGACCCTCCTCTATAAAACCCATTACATGGTAGAGGTATTACGGTCAGTTCTCATCAAGGAGTCATTAGAATACACCTGATTCTAAAGCAACAGAATCGGACAATATCTCATAACCTTTGCTTGAGATTGCCATCTGAACTCCATTTGATTGAATATCAGTTCTCTTAACTGAATTTATATCATACTTTTTAGTATAAAGATATAAATGATTAAGAATCCAATTTAATATTGTCCTGTCATACTTAGGACTAGGGATTAGTAATTTAATCCAGCTTGTTTAGCGTTCTCTTTTAGGCTCATTTTTAACCTATCTTCTAGAAAGACAATTATTTAAATCCAATATTGCTTTTGCTAGAACAAATTAGAACTACTAAACACTCATAAGAATTCAATCTCATTTTCTTGCAAGCTTTCATTGTCAATCACAAAAGCATCCATATTATACAATGATAACAATGCCCCTTCGTTACATAAACCGAAGAAGGTCAACTTTCAGAAATAGAATACAACACATAAGTATCAAACACTTATTTCCATTCCTTTCAAAACTATACAATTACATTTTATGCAACAACATACTTGATATAATGCTAACGGAAAAGAAACATCTTTTCTCATATAGTACATCTATAAAATCAAGCTGTAATTCATTATAAATCAAATAAACAATCTGATCAGCTTGTCAGATCTGCATTGCTTTTACCTCTTACGGTAACCATCTGCAAAAATAGTCAACATGAGTCGATTCAATGAGGCCCGAGGCATGATAAGCACTAACTTTTAAAACAATTGCAATCCATCAATTGTTTTCATTAAACACCCTGTTTAAATGAGATCAAATATTCACATAAGTAAACATAATCAGACTATGCCCTTGTAATACAAAATGATTACAAATATGTAACTCTATCATTGTTACAAAATAGTCTTAATCACTTTCTAATATTTCATCAAATATTAAAAATCAAGGAACGAATGTACACAAACAATCATTGAATCCAAATCACAACATTGGTCAGATTGTTTCATTCTTCCAAAAGGGAAATAACATAACAATTCGGGATTCTACCAAAATGCTACAAAACAATTTCCCACTGTTAGACAAATATCAACAAATATGAAATAAAGGAAGAGAAAGAACCAATCCATTCATACTTCCTTTCACATAAATTCATCACTGTACCGTCTTCTCCTATGAAAACATTTATCCAGTATATAAATGAACAAGTTAGACAAGCCGCAAGCAAGATCGCTGTTCTAAATCAAGAAATAGAAACACAGCAAAACTCCTGTACAGCAACTAACACATCAACAATTCATGTATCAACCCTAAGCCCAATGCTAGTTCCTTTTACACAGTAAGGCTTTGACACAAGTTGAAAACAAGAAACTACAAGCGTATCGCTGTAAACAACAACCTTATTGCATCAAGCAATTTGAGGTTTCCTAAAGACTATGCTATGTTGACCACACAGTATTTCCAAATCATGCTCAGTCAAATCGGACTGATTAAATGGAAAAGAACATAGCATACTTATTCTTGCTCAGTCAAAATCAGACTGAAGTAAAAGAAGGGAATACAACCAATCGATCCTTACCTTGGCGCATGCAAGTCTTAGTGTGGTATTCGCGACTTACCCAAACAAGGTCAGAACACGAAACAGTCATCCATACTCAAGGATCTCAAACAGTGACAAAGACAGTGTCCATGTCAAGTTCAGAAAGAGACAGAAGTACCAGCTACCTTTCCAGAATTCCAAATGATTCAAACGGAGGTAACAATTCAAGCAAATGCATATGAATTCATATTGATATTCATCAACGAAGCATAATAAGAATCAGACAAACAAATTAATCTCTGATTTCACACCAAGAACCCGACTGAACTCTGCCAATCTTTTTACACAAATTTGTACAGGTCGAAGACGTAAATGTTCACCTAAGATTCTGTACCACAAAACCCATGCAACACAAGAGTAATTCCCGAAAATAACAGAGGTCTATTACGTGTTATTCCTTCAAGTCGCAGGTTCAACAATCACCAACTATTTAAATATATTCAACTTGAATAAGATTCAAATATAAAACATACAATCGACTCCTCATAGTCGTTCAGATTACAACGATTGTAAATATATACATATATATGCACACGCTGTATACTGTTAACGGGTTTATACCCATAACCGCTGAACCCTACAGCAGCGTACTATGAAATTGGTGATGAATCCTTCTATGCCAGCTATGGCAAACATTCAGAATAAAAACAAGTGTAAGCAAATCGAATACCCCTTTCAAAGCAAAGAAATCAACTGAGCCGCTTCGAAACTTTCGAACAGTTTACACAAAGAAATGCAAATGCATACCTAGGAAGTCTATATCCTTTATTCATTCAAATAACGGTGATCAAAAGACCTGTTTCTTCTTACCAGGCTTCCACGAAAATCAATTCACAAAACTTATGGATGAATCTACATTCTCAGCAATAGATAGCAATATACGATTCAATCATGGACTCCACTGAGTCGATAAAATAAAGTACAGATGTATCTATATTATACACAGTCAACAAGTAATCCCGTTACCACAATAACAAGGAAAACAACTTCCGCTAGGTCGTATAGACTACGGTAACACAACAGTTACCTGATCCTAGCAAAAATTAGAAGACAAATTAAAACCCAAAAAGTATCATTATACACTGTCAACAAAAACCACGACAGAGTTCCCAAAGAAGCAATAATACTGATCAATCTTACAGTATCCATCAAAATCATTCCATACAGTTTCCACAACAAGAAACAGCGACCACAAATCAACAACATACAGTGGTCTATTCTCAACACAAGTATATTCTTTGGGCTCACGCCAAACAGGCCGAGCATTCATGCTCTTTACATATAAATATCTCATATATTTAAACCAGAAAGAATACACAAAGGAATAGAGCCACAATTCGATTTTAACAAACACCCATCTAGAGGAAATTGAAAAATCGAACCAGAAGAGATACAGTACCAAAATTTAAACAAGATCTCCATAGAAAATCCTTTATTTTCTCAAAACATTTGAACAGAGTTGTTCTAATGAAATCACTTGAAAGACAGCAAGAAATTTAAAGGTTAGGGCCTAACATGCCTGTATTTTTGATCAAATTTCCGAAGCAGACCACTGGAAGAGCTCAAACTTCCTTTTCTTTTTCCAAGATAAAGCGACCAACAAAATTTCGCTATCTCCATCACATATATATCTTCCATGACAGAGAAAAGAGCTAGAGAAATTCATTCTTGCCATGCAACTCAAAGAGAACTGGTGCGAAGAACCAGTAAACAAGCAGAGAGAGAGAGAAGACCGAAAATCGCGACAAACCAAACAAACCTTCAACTTCCCGTTTGCATGCCTTCTCGCGAGTTCCGAGCTCGTCTCCCTAGAACATTGAATGCCATTAAACCAACTTTCCCGCTTAAACTCAACTTCCACCGACCGCCAGAATTGGCGACAGGTCCAATGAAACCTCATGTTCATTTCCAAATTTAGCGACCTGCCACGTCAGAACAAGTTAGCTGCTGCTAAACCTTCCGCCATGACCTGTCCCTCATCCTTATCCCCAGCATTAATTGCCATAGAAAACGCCGCCCATGGTTCGCACCCCTCCATAGGCCCCTTTACATCCTCCTCAATAGTTAGGTTAGTATCTTAGGTTAGAATTTAGGGTAATACCCATACTAACCAATTTACACATAGATACTAACTTAGGATATTAACACATAGCCTAGGTCTAGGTTAGCTTAACAATAATCTAACCCCTAGGTTAGGTTTTAGTTTTTAGGTTACTAACCATTAATAATTCCAGTTAGGTATAACATTTTATATGCCAAGAAAAGACCTAAAATCATGCATCTCCGAACAGGATTTACTCCTATACAGCCGTTAGGCTACAGGAATATACATGACAGAATTATTACTTGGTCCACGTCCGAGACCTTCCAGATATACCTCCATATCGGGAACCAATTCATTTCTCAAGATCAACTGAGTCATACTCTCGACCCGACAATCAATGCTTCCATACCTTACCGTGATTAATTTATCACAAACAGATTTAAAGCATTACTTGGATCAATTGCAGTGATCCAAGTCTAATTTATCATGAATATCTCTATAATTTAAAGCATTACTTGGATCAATTCCATTTTCGACTCGTCCAGAGTCTAGATATTATAGATGAATATCTTTTACAAGATAATTCATTCAACACTTGAATCTTAGGAGAAAGTTAATATTCGGACACAAAATGAAAAATAAAGAAAAAATTGATGTTGAGTTCTAATCCTTGGAAAATTTTATAAGTGAAAATTTATCTTACCCATTTTTGGATCATCAAACCCGAATTTGTCCATAGAGACAAACCTTTCTACCTTAAACCCTAGCTATATGAACCCGTCTTTGAGCACACCTTGAAATTTCCTCAATAAAACCTCTACATGGAATGCCACCATGATTTCACCTAGTTTTTCGCTCTATATGTTGCTCATCACACATCCTTCACACTTCACACTTCGTTAGCTCACATATATAATGTTACACTTTTCCAAACTTATAGCCCAATTCAAAAATCTTCACATTAATTACTTCTCACCATTTCTAATGCTTCATCCTACCTTGCGTTATCTTGATCATACACCTTCCTATGTGTGGTCTTCAATCCGAGTAATTTATTTGAATTGTCTTCTCGGATATATCTTTTCTCTTAGCACCTATAAGTTTGCTTCATTGTGCACTAGAATATGTAATAAGGCACCAGTCAAATTTTCTCAATCCACCTCACACTAAGGGTATGCATGGTCCTCTGTGCATGAAAACACTTAGATGGTAATTAGCTTCGGCACTCAAGCGTGCTTATTTCACAAAACACTAAACTAAGCGACAAAGTATAACAACGATGAAGGAAACAAAATAAAAGAGATGCATTAAGGAAATAGAATCTAAGTGTAAATACTATGTTATTACAAACACCAAGAAGACTTATTTATAATAGGGATTCAACCTACTCCCATTAAAGTAACCTGGAAACCATGTCCCATTCGTAACCTCTCGATTGGAAAGAGCTTGAATCAAGTATGTAAGTTATAACATATGGTCCCAACCAATGTAGCTAAGATATCCGTGGTGGTGCAAAACTTTGAATCATACAGAAGTACCATTTTTCCAACTTCAAGCTTCTTATTCTTAATATGCCTATCATGTCATGCCTTCTACCTGGCCTTTTCTTGATTCTAACTCCATCTTTCTATAGTGTTCCTTTCATCTAGCTACATTAGTTTATCAATGCGCTCTTCAAGTTATTTCTCATCATCCAAACCTCTTGTGCGTGCAATACGCAGAGAAGGTAACATGAATTCTACTAGTAGAATAGCCTCCGCACCAAACACCAACTGAAAGGGTGTGGCTTTATTCAACCTTTTGTAGGTTTTCATGTATGCCCAAAGTACAATAGAGACTTTATCATCCTGTATTTCCTTCCAACATCATAAATATTAGTCAAGGTATGGCTCAATATCTTATGAAGGCCTCAATAGTCTCATTTTCTTGAGGATGATAGGGTGTTGTTTTATGGTGTGTAACCATAAATTTATCCAATAGTATCTGATGGTCTCATTAATAAAACAAGTACCCCTATCACTTATCAAACACAATGGGCAACCATACCGCTGATAATATTTTCCCATAGAAACCTTGTTGCTGTAGCTATTATGCAATCCTTTGTAGGTGTCACTTCTTCCCACCTTGTAAGATAATTTATACAAGTTATAATGTAGTGTGATCCAATCCTACGCGTAGGTGGGGAAATAGGACCCACAAAGTCAATTGCCCACTTTTCAAAAGGTTTTACACTAGTAATAGGCCTCAAAGGCATTTCATCTCTATGCCTAGGCTTTCCAAGGCACTGACAATGGTCACATGCCTTACAATATTATTTGTAATCCTTGTATAATTTTTCCCACCATAGACCAGCTAATAAAATCTTGCACATGGTGGCATCCCTTGCATAGTGTCCACCTACAATACCGCCATGAGCTTCCTCCATAATGGCTTCATGCTCATGCTCAAATACACACCGTCTGAAAATTTCATATCGACCTAGCTTGTATAAGTCTCCATTGATCGACAAGTAAAGAAGAACATAGATAGAAATTTGTTTCTTCTCTAAAGCCTTCATTCCCTCAGTGCCACACCTATTCATAAAAATACAACAATATCCTCTAATTTCGAGGGTACACGGTTCAATCTGAACAATTGTGCATCTGACATTATGTCCTCAATGCACTTTGTGCATCCTCACTTGATTGGATCCTCGATAAATGGTCTAAACCAGAATTACTCTTGCCTGGATTGACCACCATAGTAAAATTAAGCTCCTTAAATAATAGAATCCAATGGCATATGTGCCCCTATAAGATGGGTTTGTTCACCAAGTACTTCAATGTCATATGGTCTATATAGAAAATAAATGAGGTAGCCAACAAATATTGTCGAAACTTATGCAATGCGTAGATCATAGAAAAGGCCTCACGCTCTGTAGTTATGTAATTATATTTTTTGGGTCAAATTCCTACTTACAAATAAAATAAGATGATCGAAAATCCCTTCTCTAGGATGGGATAATACCATGCTAATGGCAATGCTAAAGGAGTTTACTTGAACATGAAAAGTCTTGGTCCATGAAGGAAAGCACAAAATATGATTCGTATTAAGTGTTTCCTTTAGTGTCTCAAACGCATGTTGTTGCACTTCACCCTAATAGAACTTTCCATTTCCCTTTAAAAATTCCTATAAGTGCGCGGTGATCTTGGTGTAACCTTTGATAAAATTCCTATAATACCCTGTGTGCCCCAAGAATCTGCGTACCTCACTCTAGTTAGTAGGTTTCTCTAAGCCCAAAATAACAACAACCTTAATAAGATCCACTAAAAAACCTTCTTTCTGAGATGATGTGTCCTAACAAAGTTCCAAAGGGTGTGGAAAACATGCACTTCTTAATGCTTAAGGAGATGCTAAGCTGTTGGCACCTCTCAAACATCTACCTCAAGTTAACACAGGTGATCCTTCACAAGCCCATATATTGTCTAATCATCCATATACGCGTGCAAGAACTTATGGATAAAATCTGGAGTGCTTGTAAAACTATGCACCAAAATACTGCGACGCATTCTTTGATCTAAAGGGCATAACCGTGTATGCAAAACTTCCCCACTCAGTGATGAAATTTGTCTTCTCTTGATCCTCTTTTGCTATCCTTACCTAATGATACCCAGAAAATCCATCAGTGAAGGAGTAGATTTCGCACCCGCATTCCTTCCAAGATTTCCTCAATAAATGGTGTGGGAAAGGGATCAATTACACATGCAACATTTAACTCCCTATAATCCACACAAATTATGATTCTTCCATCCTTATTTATACTAATAACCATAGGGCTAACCCATTCAAATTCCTCGATGGGCTCAATGATTCCAGAATTCAGCATTTTGTCAATTTCTTCTTTCACTTTGATGTGCAGGTTAGGGTTCATCTTGTAATCCTTCTTCTTAACCAGGCACGCACCTTCCTATGAACTTGATTCTCATCTCACCCAAAGATTCATGTACCCCTTTCAATTCATGATAGCCCTAGGGAACAAGTCCTAGAAGTCATGCAAAGTAGCTCAATTATCTTAGCAACTTCAGAGTTAGACCAATAATCTCCAATGATGGCCTCCTTAGGTTCAACCTCTATTCCAATGTTGACTTTCTTGGTCTTCATATGCTCATGGTAGGTGTGTGCCTTCTCATCTGCACTATCCAAGACCTCATGTGTACCCTCTATATGCTCAACATCTAGGTTCTCCACTTCTTCATCATCAACTATATAGACCATCTTACCCTTTTCATTTTCTAGGTAGGAACGCCCCGGTTTCTCGCATTTATTTCTTCTTCTTCGAGTGTGCCTCCATGTTTGACTCACCTAACAACTCTGAAGGATCTCCTCATCCTTTGCACTATCTCCCATAGTTAAGCACTTCATAACCTGTAACGCCTCATTCATTAGAGGTTTAGTGGAAAAATAATCAAATGTCTAAATCATACCTGTAGTAAGTTCTTGCTGATTTACGGTCTCTTTATTCAACTCTGCATAGACATATAATGCAAGCATGTAACCTCGTCGAGTAAAATAGAGCTTGTGCACCCATAATGAAGGTGGTAAAGCTTCCCACCCCTCTGTCTAGAGTCTCTCACACTGTTGAACATGATCATTACCATAAAATGCACAGAGACTTGAATAGGTGCATTACTTGAAGAAATCTAGCAGATAAGGCGATTCTCACTTCTCTCCACTCCAAAAAGATTATCCCTGTGAACCATCCACCAATGTGCTTCCATACCACATAGAGTATAAACCAACATATTCCTTCTTTCCACTTGACATTCCCACTAAACTTCTATAGCAAGCAGGAATACTTAAATATTTTCTTCACTAGTGTACCTTGGTACTGGTTGTTACCCAAACACGACACTACGCAGCCTGGCGATGCGTGTAATTTCACTTCTCACTTCACGTCCAACCATTTCATAAGTTCCATGTGCCAAATTGTCACATGAAACACTTGTAGTATTGATTATGGAGTGTGCATAATCCCATTGGAGAATTCCTTCCTTTGATGGCTCAAGAAATTATAGATCTCGAATGGTGCACAAACAAATTTTGTTTAGATCTTTTTCACTTAATGGTTCTACATAAGGTGTAAATTTTCTATCTCACAAAGGGATGATCACGTGCTCCTTATTCTCAAAAATTATATATCCTTTATTGAAGAACATATCATCATTATTTTCATAACACCATGTTGGTCTCAAAATCATCACTTGGGCGGATCTATGGATAAACAAGCCAACAAAGTGTGCGCAGGGCATAGCCACTCTTTGAGTCAAGTGCGAAACCCGGTTTATTGCTTATTCTACCAGCAGGAATCTATGCAAGTCTCACAGATTCTGCCTTCGGGGTTTGGGATCTCATCCCAGTGGGGTGTTTCCGACTGTGAAAAGAAAGGAAAGGAAGAGGGGATGAGGAAAGAGCAGGTCCGAAGGAAGAAAAGAAATGAACTCCAAAGCAGAAAGGTCAGAAGATTTATGTTTTGGGATTGGTAGTAAACAGAGCCAAACCTACTTGCATAAATAAACAAAGCAATACTGATGAGCAAATGACAAAAAGGTAGATATGAATCTAACAGAATAAACACATACAGATCTAACATAAGAAAGCTCTGATGTATAACACAAGTATTCAGTACAAAGCCTCAATATTTGTATTGCTGTTTTTCTTCTGTTACAAGAAAGCTCAAAGTCTTTCTCTCCTCACTTCTATTTTCATCTAAAAAATGTCCACCACTTGAATACAACAAGTATTCCAATATATATAGAAGAGGAGAAGGAAAGAAGGCAAAAAGGAGCCAACCACCTATTTACAAAGATATTTACAAAATATCTAAAAGTCATGTTGACTTTTGACAACTTGATGGATGACATCATCCCATGATGCAACATGGATGATGTCATCATTTGTGCCAACATACTTTAGACATTTCAACAAGAAAGTGGAGAAGAGAGAAGAAGAAGAAGAAGAAGAAGAAGAAGAAGAAGAAGCAGCTACTCGTCGTCATCATCCTGCGGCCGAAAGGGGGTAGCCTGCTTTTGATGCTGCTCAGGTGATGAGATATGGAACTGAGCGCGGTATTCCAAAAACTTGTTAATTATTGGCCCAAGTTGATCCTGAGAAGGATCCTTGTGCCTATCGCTTATTGCCTCACAAGTCTCCCGCTCATTTATGAGCTTCTCTGGGAGTTTGGAAAAATCCTTTTCCGCCTCAATGAGGAACCCGACGAAGTCCCTACAGTAGCAGGTTGTTGATAGATTCAGTGTCAAATGTGACCTCTGGCCCCATTCCTTGAGAAGCGATCTCCTTGAAGATCCGGATGGTTTCATCAGCTGACCTTAAGGTAAAGGAAGGAGTGAGCAACCCTGGAGACATATTGAGAACAATTCGCTCCATTTGATGCATTGTATCCAGGGCCTCTTCCTTTACCTTGTCAATCTTTTCTAGAATAAATTCTAGCTGATCCACCCGGTAGTCCAGAGTGGACATGATTTTGTTGAGGGCCCTTGGATGGCCGAAGACGCCGAACTTGACCAGATCTTTGACTGAACAGTCGAACATTTGTTGGAAGGCCTCGTGCTGCAGTCTAGCATGTTCCAGCTCTTCTGATATGGGCCCTGCTAACGCTTGGAGTTCTTTATTCACCTTACTGATATTCAGGTATAAGTCAGAGAACTCGGCGATCACTTTTTCGCTGTCTTTGAGGATTTGGCTCCTCCAAGCGGAAACGGCCATACCCTGCTCACCGATCTTTGCATATTCGTTGATTTTCTCCTGGCTGAGAAGCTCAGAAGTCTCGGCGGTAGTTGTGGGAGGCGCACTACCCATCTTCTGTAAGGCTTGGAGCAGATATTTGTTTTGCTCTTTTAGTAGCCTTTTCTCTTCTTTTATCTCTTGAAGCTTTTGACAGAGGGCGTCAACCGCGGAAAGAGCTTCCCCCTGGAGACTTTCAGAAGATGTCCCCATTGTGACTTGGGTCACAGTAAAATCTGGCTTGGAGACGAGATCTTTTTCTCTTTAAGGATCGGTGTATGCAATTTCCATGATTCTCTCACCTGCAGCACTTTTAGAGAAGCGTGTAATAGGCTTCTGCTTCTTCGCCCCTTTGGCTAGGATCACTAAAAAGTCCATCGAGTGATGGGAACTTTCCTCTTTTCATTTGGCTTAGCTTTCTTTGAGAGATCCAGGCTGGTCTAGGGAAGAAGGACCGAGAGACGAGGGAGGAGGTAGCTACAGGTAGAAGAGGGGAAAACGTGGAGACATGCGGCGGCGGCATTGAGAGAATAGCCGAAGAAGTGTCCACGGGAGGAAGGGAAACTGCAGCTGCGGAAGACATAGGAAGGGAAGGGAGCCCGGAGATGAGGGAAGAAATGGAGGAGGACAGATCAGCGAGGGAGGAGAAGATAGACAAAGAAGCGGGGAAAGAGTAGAAGAGACGGACGAGAGGACACGACCAAAGGGATGGTCGCTTGAGTCACTCGAGGAGGGGAAGGAAGAGAAGAAGAAGGGATAGAAGGGACCTCTGTTGTGGTAGCAATGCCGACATCCTGAGTGGATGGGCCTATGGGACTATCCTCTGCTGCTTCTTTCTCTGGTGAATCCAGAGTTATTACCTATTCTGGTGCTGCGGAAGGAGGACTCTCAGGGGCTTCTTCCTGAATGGTGCTGGATTCACCTTCTACACCTTTTCCTTTAAGCTGCTTCTTGGATCATGGAGGCGCGTTGCCCAATGGGGATGTTGTGAAATCAACCCCGAGGTAGATTAGGCCGTTCATCCGGCACCAATGTTCTGTCCTCCGCAAAGTCTCCTTGACCCTCTCCTCAATTGTCTGAGGAGCTTTAGTTCTATCAATGGCCGGAAAGGGCCAATCGTCCCCATCTGTATCAGTATATACCTTGTCTACTTCATCTTCTATTGTTTGGTAGCCTTTGGGGACAATGGCTACCCCATATTGGATGATTTCTGCCAATGCTAGGCGAGAATGATCCTTTCTTCTGAGCTCTACCTCATGGAGGACGTCAATATAAATATCCTCGATCTGAGGAACATGGATTGGATCAAGCTTTGCTCTTGGCAGGCAGC
This sequence comes from Taxus wallichiana var. yunnanensis, assembly GCA_018340775.1. NCBI lineage: Eukaryota > Viridiplantae > Streptophyta > Pinopsida > Cupressales > Taxaceae > Taxus > Taxus wallichiana. The sequence goes on along the minus strand of CM031236.1, from coordinate 687,562,982 downwards.
CCCTTGGGTCGAAGGTAGGCCTGGCTGGGAAGTCGTGTTTCAAATTAAGTAACTCCAGCTCTGCAAACATTTCCTTCGCCTTGTGGTGGGTAGAGCATGTGTATCGGCCCACTGTGAGGGGGAAAGGAGTTCCACCCTTCTTCCTTTTAAGGCATTTTTAAGTGGTATGTGACCAGTGCCTTGATAGTTCCAGAAGTGAGAATCGGCTTAGGCCAACTTTACCTTGGTAGCCTGGTTGGCTCTCCCAAAAAGTTGGCAGCCCTTAGATAGGTGAATGTGGGAAATTGGGTGAACAGGGCCCCCCATTTCTCCGTGGCTGCCACTATGTTTTTGGTCGTACGACCATGGGTCATATTCGGCCTCAGCAGGCAGATGATGTGATAGAAAAACACATCGTTAACTTTTGTGAACTGGGAGATGCTATTCTCCAGCCTCAACTCTGGGTAGTACTCGTATATCTTGACCTGAGGCCAAACTCCACTTCGTGTTAGGCCTGGATAATCCCTCTCTGACGCTGCAGCATAGACCACATAGGAGTTCATATGGAATACTCCCGTTGTGCTGAATTGTTGTAGCTGCTCGGAGATGGTGTTTGCTATAATTTCTCCCGATAAAGCGGCGATCAGTGCAAATTCTTGTTCATTGTTTCCAAGTAGCGCAGCATCCATTTATGGAAGTAATGGGCGTCAGAAAGCCCGAAGACCCTGCTCAGGAAGGTAATGGTATCGCTGAGCTCTTCTGAGAAGTCACTGCGGTGGATGATTTGGGGCCACCGGGTTACCACCTTCTTATTTTTTAGATATACTTCGTTCATTAACCGCATACATTGGTCTTCATTGTCTTCCCGGGCCTTGATGCACTCTCGTTGACTAACTGCCTGAAGTGCCGGTGGTGAGGGATGCCAAGTATGATCTCAAAATGACGGCGGTGAGGGTTAATGACTACCTCGCCCTTGTTGTTTTCGACACATCTTGTGTCTTTGTTGTAACTCTGGGCAACCACCATCATAAATTCATTGTTGACGGCGCTGACGGGGATTCCTCCGGTGAAGTGCAGGGCACTGCCTATTAATTTGTCCATCCATGGACTCCTTGTAACTTTCTGAGTTCTGGCCCAGAATTCCTCCATGTCGATATGCCCCAATTCTGAGTCTCTGACGTCCATGCTGCATTCGGCCTGTGACTCGGGCATTCTGACCCTCTGATATTTGTATTTCATTTCTTCCTCCGTAAGCTTAGCCTTTCCTTTCGGTTTGGTGGGTCTCCTGCTGGATGTAGACATATGTTCTTTCGAACTCAGTTGCTGATCTGCATGAAGAAGAAGCGAGACCCAATCCGAAAAGGTTGAATTAGCCATTTGATCTTCCATTGGAATGTTAGCAGAAGAAAGAGTTAGATATTTTTAGGCTCAGGGCGCAGGGCGCATGAAAATTGCAGCTTACAGGGCTAAAATAGGTAAGGCGCACAGGAAGAGGATGTTGCAAAGGTTAAACTGGCGCCAAAGGCGCATGGCGCATGCATACTGCAGAGTGCATTTTAGTAAAGGGCGCATGAAACTTGCGTGTTGCATGGAGACAGGATGCGCCAAAGGCGCATGGACTTTTCATGTTACATTGGGATTTGGTGCGCCCTTTGGCGCATGGGAAAAGTGTGTAACATGAACTTTTCGTGCGCCAAAGGAAATATGGCGCGGCGCACGGAGGGTTTGCACAACACGAATGTTACTGTAAGGAGGGATGCGCCTGCGCTTTTATGACTATACTTGGCGCAGATAAAACTGGTGTTGCATAGATGTTGGGTGCGCCATTAGTGCATGGAAATGTGATGCAGCAAGGAAGGATGGCGTGCCTTTGGGGCACAAGTTCAGCGCTTGTAGCATATGGAAGAGGCGCGCCTTGAGGGCGCAGAAGTTTACGATGCAGCAGGGCAAGATGGGTGCGCCATTGGCGCGGGTTTTAGTCATGTTACAGGGGGGACAGATGCGCCATGGGGGCGCAACTGTTTATAATGTTGCATGACGCGCCGATGCGCCAAAAGGGAAAAATAGAGTTTTTCACATGGCTCAACCCTTCTTCCTTTTCAGTTCCAAGGTTGTTTTGGGATATACAATGGTTCAATCCAAAGGGGTTCAGACCATGTTTTCAAAACAACCTCCTCTACCAGCAGATCTGGAAAGATGAAAATAAGGAAAGAAAGCACCGGGGCTAGCTCAAAAGATGCATTCAAAAACCAACCAGCAAGCACAAAGAACCAGAAAACAAATCACATGGAAGAGATAAGAGCACTTACCCGGATAAATAGAGAAAACCTAGAAAACGGGTCCACAACGC
>CM031236.1:687502000-687560553 GCA_018340775.1 Taxus wallichiana var. yunnanensis | reverse complement strand
GATTCTTCATATAGTCCTATGTATATAGCCTTATGTGATCGCGTATGCGACCCTCTATATGTATGGAACACTTTAGTTAAATACAGTATGAACTTATATTTTCAGAGACATGTAGCACAACTTAGTATGATAAACTATATCTATGTTATTTTCATATAACGATATTGTTTATATGTTTGATTTGATTTAATTACACATGATATCCTTCTATGTATGTTTTCATAACCATATTAGTTCTAGATGTTTGATTTGATTTGATTATAGCCTTGATTATGCGGACTATTAGCCATATGATATAATGATATATGATGTTATGTTCTTGTTATGATATATGATATATGATGTTATGTTATATAATGGTTTTGAAGGTTCTTGGGTACAAGATCCTTTTTTTAAGAGATTCAAGTGTGGACTTATATCAATTTTCTTATTTTAAGCACGTGGTTAACACACTCCAAAGTGGGACAAAATTTACACAATTAAAAATGGTCTTGAGGGATTTATTACAAGTCATTTTATATGTTTTTAGTGTACTTATAATTTATTTGTTAATTATTAGTCCAAAAATATAGAAACATTGTATTTTAGTTAGCACAAGATATGCAAAAAATATTATTAACACTCTATTGTGTATTAACATGCTTTAAAAAGAGATCAAACAATCATTAGAGTATTTACATGGTAATGTGTTTACCTTGTCAGCAATCTCATTCATGCGAAGGAGTAAAGGAGAATTCATGCCTCTTTAGATGTCATGGGAGAAAACTATCACCAAAATGCATCTGATTGGGGGGTTATATGCCTTTAGGTGCTATGGTGGACTCTAGGGAGGCCCGGTTTGGAGTCGACCACCCGATTTAGAACCAAGAACCCTTTCCCCTTAATCTCCTAATTCACATTTTTAGCAAAAACTAATGAATGATCACAACTTAATGATCGAGTCATCCAAACCAAGAACCATTTCGAGCCAAAATTTTAGTGAAGGATGCCTCTAGTTTCACCCAATAATTTAGGGTTGTGGTATTCCTTGAGCCTTCATGGCATAATTGTTTACAAACCGCTTTTACTAAAGCGGGCCCTAGAAATGAACATAGGCGACTAGTGTGAAGTCATGCCTCGGGATGTCATAATCAATCGACCAGGCTGCCAAAACTCTAGGTGGCTAGTTGAATGCTAGAGGAGGTGTTGTTTTGGTGCATAACAACGCCAGTTATTTTCCCAAGCTACTTGTCGGCGTAGTCCCCTTAAGAGCCCCGAGACCAAAAAAACTGCTTCAACTTCGATGTGTGATTACTTCAAGTCTCCTTGGCACCTAGATACATATCGTTGGGATCTTACACCTAAGCGTGGTACCCTCTACAACATCCTATCTCAATTTTTTTCCATGTCCAATTGGTGCTCTTGTTTCCTATTGTTTGTAAATGCGTGAAATAATGCGCTTTGAGCCAACTAAGGTTATGGCTTCACAAATGCTATATATTTACAAATGGTGGCTCATGGCATCAAATAGATTATGCCAACACGTCCTGTGTGGCTAGGTAAATTTTAGAGTATTTTTCGTTTTCGCTTCCAAGGCGTGACATCTGTTGTTGCTTTCGCTACTTCATTTGGGCGTAGTCCCTTAAGAACCCCGAGACCAAAACATTGTTCAACTTCGACGAGTGATTAATCGGACTCGTGGAACCTAGAAATGTCTCATTAGATCCTAAACCGTGGTGTAGGGACCCTCACAATATCCCTGCTCGCCTTGGTTCCTTCTCCAATCGGTGCTCATGGTGTCCTATTTTTTGCAAACAAAATAGTGCATTTGAGCAAGCAGTAAGGCTATAAAACACTATATTTGTAAACAATGGGTTTTGGAACCAAACCGACTCGCACCAACACATCCGGTGGCCAAGTAAATGCTAGATGGAGGAGGTTTTTATTGTGCGCCGACAACGCCATGTAAATGCTTCCGAAAGCTACTTTGTTTTGGCGTAGTCCCTTAAGAGCCCTGAGACCAAAAAATTGTTCAACTTCGAGATGGGTGATTAATCTAATCCATGGCACCTAGATGCATCTCATTAGATCCTACACTTCAAAGATAGGGACCCTCTACAATATATTGTCTTGGTTTTTTCCATTCCCAATCGGTGATCTCACTACCCTATTGTTTGCAAACACGCCAAATAGTGCAATTTGAGCCAGTGTAAAGGTCACAAATGCTATATTTTTCAAACGGTGAGTCGTGGCACCAAATCGACTACGCCAACATGTTCGTGGATAGGTAAATGTTAAAGGAGGTGTCTTTTTGGTGCGTAATAATGTCATTTCTTCCTGGATGCTTCGTTAGCTCAAGGCGTAGTCCCCAAGAGCCCCCGAGACCAAAAAATCGCTCAACTTTAAGCAGTGATTACTTGACTTCATGGCACCTAGATACATCTCGCTGGATACTACACTTATTTTAGGAACCCTATACAATAGCTTGTCTCGGTTTTTTCCGTATCCAATCAAGTGCTCTCGTTGTCCTATTGTTTGCAAACGCATGAAATAGTGCGGTTTGAGCTAGCATGTAATGTTGTCAAACACTATATTTTGTAGTATTGAACCGATGGGTCATGGCACTAAACCGACTATGCGAAAACATTCAAGTGGCTAAATAAATTTTAGATGAGGTGTTGTTTCAAAGACTGGGAAAATGTCCTCGCTTCTAGGCTACTTCATTCAGGCGTAGTCCCTTAAGAGCCCTAAGACCAAAAAACCATTCAACTTCGACGGGTGATTACTAGGACTCGTGGCATCTAGAGATGTCTTGTTAGATCCTAAACCTCGACATAGGGACCCTCTAAAATATCCTATCTCAGTTTTTTCCATTTCCAATCGGTGCTCTTGCTACCCTATTGTTTGTAAACGCGTGAAATAGTACAGTTTGAGCCAGTGTAAGGTTATCAAATGCTATATTTTGCAAACGGTGGGTCATGGCACTAAACCAACTATGCCAACACATCCGAGTGGCCAAGTGAATATTAGAGGAGGTGTCATTTTGGTATGGGATAATGTCGTTGGTTCCGAGCTACTTCGTTCGGGTGTAGTCCCTTAAGAGCCATGAGACCAAAAACCTGTTCAACTTCGATGGGATATTATTTGGTCTATGGAACATAGAGATGTCTCATTAGATCCAACACCTCATAGTAGGGACCCTCTAAAATATTTTGTCTTGGTTTATTCTATCTCCAATCGAAGTGCTCTTGATGTCCTATTGTTTGTAAATGCATGAAATAGTGTAGTTTGAGTCCGGTGTAAGGTCACAAAACGTTATATATTTGCAAACAATGGGTCATGGCATAAAACGAATATGCAACATGTTTGAGTGGCTAGGTAAATGATAGAGGAGGCGTCATTTTGGTGTGCGATGTTGATTTGTGAAGCTCAATTACTTTGGATTAGAATGCAATGTGAAACTTGCTGGAAAACATAGTAACCATCATCGGTTATGAAGGGACTGGCATCAGTCACCTATGACCGGAATTGGTTAGGAAAGGAGGAACTGCATCGGTTAGGACTAACCAGCGTTGGTTACCTATGTGTGAATGTTTTAATTAACTCTAGGAATTAGATCTATTTTTAGTATTAAAGCATATCTATTGATTGTAATTACATGGCTAAGTGCCCTAAGTTTGTATACGCCTATATAAGCATGAAAGCTAGGGTTTAGAAGTAAGAATTAAGAATAACTTGCAAAAGTTGATGATTATTGTGAGAATAATTGTGAGAGAGAGAATTCTTGGAGAAGAAGCAAAAGCTTGAGAGAAAGAAATTATTGTACATCTGAGAGGTGTGGAAGATTGTAAATCTTCATTGTATATCTTGTCAAAGCTTTGGATAATAGATTGGCTTGTTTTTGGTGATGTAGCCCACACTAGGTGAACCACATTAAATATGGTGTTGATTTATATCTCTTGTTTTATATATTTCTTCTGGTAGAATATCTGCTTTTATTTGCATGTATGCTTAGATCTGATATATTATCTGTACAACCAATGTGCTAACCCCAACAATTGGTATCAGAGCTTTGTTTGAGGGTTTTGTGTGTTGAAAATTTACTCACAGAGGGTTTTCTGATTGAGTGGGAGCTACAACAATGGTAGAAGAAAATAAATACAAGGTAGAGAAATTTGATGGCCGAAATTATCAATTATGGAAGATGCAGATTGAGGATTATCTATATCAAAGAGATTTATATTTACCATTGGATGAGAATTCTAGACCTACGAAGATGACTGATGAAGAATGGAAGATTCTTGACAGAAAGGCTTTAGGATCTATAAGATTGAGTCTCAAGCATCTATGGCTTCCAATATTACAAAAGTGAATTCTACTAGGGTTAATGAAATCTCTCGCTAATTTATATGAAAAATCTAGTGCTTTAAATAAATTTTATTTGATGAAGAAACTATTTAGTTCTAAGATGCATGAAGGTGGATCTGCATCTAGTCATTTGAATGATTTCAGATCTATTGTAAATCAGTTAAAATCGGTTGATATATCATTTGATGATGAAGTGAAAGCACTTTTATTCTTATGTTCTTTACCTGATAGTTGGGATAACTTGGTAATGGTTGTTAGTAATACAACATCTGCTAATAATATTTTGAAGTTTGATGATGTGGTTAGTATAATATTGAATGAATAAATTTGCAGGAAGAGTATAGAGGAATCATCATCTAGGAATTATTTGAATGTAGAAAGCCAAGGGTAAGGAGAGATCCAAGAGTAAGAGTAATGGGAAATTAAATTCAAGGGATAACAAATCTAAATCCATAGGTAAGGGAATTACTTATTGAAATGTGGAAAGAAAGGACATGCAAAGAAATATTGTTGGTCAAAGGATAAAGAGAACCAACAACTAGAAAAAGGTAAAGAAGTAAATCTTGTTGCAGCAGAGGTAATGCAAGATGCTCTTATTCTTTCTTTAGATAATAGAATTGAATCATGGGTTTTAGATTCAGAGCTTCTTTCCATGCAACCCCTAATAAAGGTTATTTAAGAAATTATGTCCAGGAAATTTTGGGCATGTTTATTTGGGTGATGATGAACCTTACAGTATTATTGGTAAAGGGGAAGTTCATCTTAAATTACAGAATGGAAATACATGGGTATTGAAAGATGTGAGGCATGTGCCAAACCTCAAAGGAATCTTATTTCTGTAGGAAACTAGGTGAAGCTGGTTGCATGGTTACTTTACAGGAGACTCTTGGAAAGTCACCAAGGGTGTTTTTGTTGTGGCAAGAGGTAAGAAGGTAGGAACGTTATATTTATCTACCTGTGTTACTGATTCATTTTCTGCATTATCTACTTCAAATTTAGATGCATGTATGTGGCATAATCGGTTGGGCCATATGAGTCAAAAAGGAATGCAGATCTTAAAGGCTAAGGGTAAGTTATCAGATTTGAAATATTTAGATCTTGATTTCTGTGAGCATTGTATCTTTGGAAAGTAAAAGAGAGTGAGATTTCTCAAATTTGGGGCAACTAAGAAGGAGCATAAATTGGAGCTTGTACACTCAGATGTGTGGGGACCAGCTTAGGTAGCTTCTTATAAAGGATCCCATTATTATGTTACTTTCATCGATGATGCTACAAGAAAGGTATGGGTTTATTGTATTAAACATAAATCTGATGTTTTTGAAACTTTTAAATGATGGAAATACCTTGTTGAGAATGAATCAAATTCAAAGTTAAAGTGCCTTAGATATGACAATGGTGGTGAATACTGTAGCAAGGATTTCAATGATTATTGTTCAGTTAATGGGATACGTAGAGAAAGGATGGTTCCAAGAACACCAAAGAGAATGGTGTTACAGAGAGAATGAACATGACAATTATGGAATGTGTTAGAAGTATGAGGATACATTCTAGATTTCCCTTGCAGTTTGGGTAGAAGTAGTTGATATAATGATTTATTTGATTAACCGTGGGCCTTCAAGTTCACTAGATGGAGGAATACCAGAGGAATCTTAGACCGAAAAGAGGTAGACTTATCTTTTCTTAAATTTTTGGTTCAGAAGCTTTTGTGCATGTTGATAAGGAAAATAGGAAAAAGTTGGATGTAAAATCCAAGAGATGCACTTTCATTGGTTATGGATCTAGTGATTTTAGATTCTATTTTTGGGATTTAGAGAATTCTAAAATTATTAGGAGTCGTGATATTGAATGGAATGAAAAGAGAATGTAAAGGATCAAATTTTGGTACCCAAGGATGAACTGGTTGAGAAGTTTGTGAATGAAAATGAACTCTCGGATTTAAAAGTAATACCGATAGGGTTACACAATAACTCAATGTCGGTTGACCCCTGACCAACATCGGTCAAAGTAGAGAACCGGTATCGGTTACAGAAGATCCAAACCGGCATTGGTTATTAGAACCAACTTTGGTTACAGGGAACCAAAGATTGGTCACCAAAAATTTGGATACAAATTTCCAGGAGGCCCAGAATGAGCCTCAATACCCCAAACTCTTGTGAGAAGGTCACAAAGGGTAAGTAAACCTCCAAAAGATTTACACCTTCTCTATTTTATTTATTATTGACTGATAATGGTGAACCATAAATTTTTGAAGAAGCAATATAGGATAAGACCCACGTGTAATGGGAGCATGGCATGGATGAGGAGATGGACTCCTTGGAACAAAACCAAACTTGGGATTTGGTTAAGTTGCCAACAAGTAAGAGGACATTGTAGAACAAGTGGGTTTATAGGATCAAGGAAGAAGAGGGTGGATAGAAAAGGTACAAGGATAGGCTTGTAGTAAAGGGATTTGCACACAAAGTAGGTATTGATTTTGGTGAAATATTTTCTCCAATTGTTAAGATGACTTCTATTCGTATCGTATTGAGTTTAGTTGCAGAGAGGATTTGCATTTAGATCAACTAGATGTGAAGATGGTTTTCCTTCATGGTGATTTGGATGAAGATATTTATATGCATCAACTGCTTGGGTATGAGGTCAAAGGTAAGGATAAATTAGTGTGCAGGTGGAAAAGAGCCTATATGGGCTCAAGCAAGCTCCAAAGCAATGGTACATGAGGTTTGATAGTTTTATACATGAGCATGGCTACTTGAGATGTGAATCTGACCATTGTGTTTATCTCAAGAAACTTGAAAATGGGAGCTATATTATTTTGTTACTATATGTGGATGATATGCTTATTGCAAGATCTAGTATGCATGACATTGGTGAGCTTAAGGGAAAGCTAGCTCACACATTTGCTATGAAGGATTTAAGAGCTGCAAAAAGAATCCTTGGCATGAAAATACATAGAGACAAGAAGAACAAGAAATTTTATTTGTCTCAAGAGGATTATATCTACAGGGTGTTAGAAAGGTTCAAGATGCAGAATGTAAAACCTGTTAGTACACCTATGGATGGACACTTCAAATTGAGAAAAGATCAGTTTCCTACATCACAAGAGGAGGTCAAATACATGACATGAGTTCCATATGCTTCAATAGTTGGGAGTCTTATGTATGTTATGGTTTGTACCAAACCAGACATTATACAGGAAGTGGGATTAGTGAGTAGATATATGGCCAATCCAGGTAAAGAACATTGGAAAGTAGTCTAATGGATACTCAGTATTTGAGAGGGATATCTAGCATGCGGTTATGCTATGGAGACTCGGATATTTGATTATGTGGCTATGTGGATTCAAATATGGCTAGAGATCTAGATGGTAGAAGAAGCACTACTAGATATATTTTCATAATAGGTGGGACGACAGTTAGTTAGATTTCAAGATTGTAGAAGGTTGTGGCTTTATCTACTATAGAGGCAGAGTATGTTACTGACAGAGGATAGCAAAGAGATGATATGGATGAGTAGGCTCATGAAAGAGTTTAGGGAAAGGACCAAGATGATTAAAAATTATTCAAAGGATGACAAGTCAGAGTGTAATTCATTTGGAAAATAACTCTACATTTCATTCGAGAACGAAACACATTCAGTTAAGGTATCACTTCATACAGGTATTGAAGGATGAGAAGTTGAATCTGGAAAAGATTCATATGAGTGAGAACCCTATGGATATGATGACAAAGTTGTTAGCAAAGGAGAAGTTGGAGCTACACTCCACTTCTGTTGGTCTTCGAGTTTGATACTTAAGGAGGAAGAAACAAAGCTAAAGAAGGATCCAAGAATGACGTTGTACAGGTATGGTCAAGTAATTAATCTCCAAGTGGGAGGTTGTTGAGTTGTGAAGCTCAATTACTTTAGATTAGCATGAAATGTGAAACTTATTAGAAAAACACATAACGTAACCATCAGTTGGTTATGAAGGACCGACATCATCGGTCAAGCAAGGAGGAACCGACATCGGTTAGGACTAACCGGCATCGGTTACCTGTGCGTGAATGTTTTAATTAACTCTTGGGAATTAGATCTATTTTTAGTATTGAAGAAAATCCATTGATTGTAATTACATGGCTAAGTGCCTTATGTTTGTATACAACTATATAAAGCATGAAAGCTAGGGTTTAGAAGTAAGAATTAAGAAGAACTTGAATATATTGATAATTATTGTGAGAATAATTGTGAGAATAATTGTGAGAGAGAATTCTTGGAGAAGAAGTAAAATCTTGAGAGAAAGAAAGTATTGTACATCTGAGAGGTGTGGAAGATTGTAAATCTTCATTTTATATCTTGTCAAAGCTTTGGATAATAGATTGGCTTGTTTCTTGGTGGACGTAGCCCACATTGGGTGAACCACGTTAAATCATGTGTTGGATTATATCTCTTGTTTTGTATATTTATTCTAGATAGAATATTAGTTTTTATTTGCATGTATTCTTAGATATGATATATTATCTATACAACTAGTGTGCTAACCCCAACACGTGACAACTTCGTTGCTTATGGGATACTTTGTTCAAGCATAGTCCCTTAAGAGCCCTGAGACCAAAAACACATTCAAATTTGATGGGTGATTGCTCAAACTCCGTGGCACTTAGAGACATCTCGTTAGATCTTACACCTTGACATAGGGACCATATAAAATATCATATCTCAATTTTTTCTATCTTCAAGCGGTGCTCTCGCTGCTCGATTGTTTGCAAACGCGTGAAATAGTGTAGTTTGAGCTAGTGTAAGGTTGTCAAACACTATATTTTGCAAATGGTAGGTCGTGGCACCAAACCGACTATGCCAACACTTCTAGGTGGCTAGGTAAACTCTAGAGGAGGTGTCATTTTGGTGTGGGACAATGTCGTTACTTCTAGGCTACTTTTTTTAGGCGTAGTCCCTTGAGAGCCCTGAGACCAAAAAAATGTTCAGCTTCGACGGGTGATTACTCTGGTCTCCATGGCACCTAAAGATGTCTCATCAAATCTTACATCTCAGTATAGGGACCCTCTACAATAGTCTGTCTTGGTTTTTTCCTTCTCCAATCAGTTCTCTCATTGCCCTATTGTTTACAAACGCATGAAATAGTGCAATTGAGTCAGTGTAAGGTCACAAATACTATATTTTACAAATGGTGGGTCATGGCACTTGAACCCACTCAGTGCACACGTGTATGGATGGCCTTATAAACACTTGGGGAGTCATTGTTTCGATTCCCTATTCTCCCGGTGCTTTGGGGCTACCTCCACCAAAGCCAAGAACCTCCTCCACAGGTGCATAAACCGTTGTTAGTTGTTTTTCTTTTCTTGTAAAATAATGAAAGCTTCTCTTAGCTTTAAGAATATAAAATTCTCTACTAACATTTCTAACCACGTGAAGGTGGAAGTTTTTCTGCACCACTAACTTGCATAAAAGTGTTAGTCAAAGAAATTTAAGTTGAATCAAAACCATACTAGATATATACAAAATACACAAATTTAATAAAATATATGAACTTGAATCTAGAACTAAAAAATTTAAACAATTCAAAGAAATTATATATACTAGATGAGCTCATGTAAATTCATTCTAATGTTCACCATCAGGATGTGAAAGTGGAAGCTTTTTTGGCACCACTAACCTATATAAAAGTGTTAGTCAAAGAAATTTAAGTTGAATCAAAACTATATACTATATATATAAAATACACAAACTTAATAAAATATATGAGCTTGAATGATCTGTTGACAAATTTAAACACTTAAAATAAATTATATATACCAGACGTGAGCATGTAAATTCATTCCAATGAACCATCGGGATCGATCTACTCTGAATAGTGGACAAGATTGCTTCATGATTTGAATCTCAAACCTTCCAAAGAATCTTGTTATTAGGCCTTCCTCAATATCTATATAGCTGAATATTTGTCACTAGAACTAGATGTGAATATAAGAGTATTTTCATGTGTGTCTCAAAGTCTTCAAACACCCAAACATAAGAATTTTTTAATGGATACCGTCAAGCCAAGTTCCAGTAACTACTACTGACCTTGTAGGGTACTCAATATCTTCGCCATCTATAACAGGAGAAGTCAAATTATTTCTTTCCTTGATGCAATGACATAAGAAATAGTCCTGCTCCTTCTTCATTTTCTTTTATCGCAATAACTGCAAACACATGTCCTACAAAAAAATAAAGTTTTCAACTCAAATTAAAATTACATATTAATTTCAATGGACATAACTCAATACAAAAATTGTAAAGAACCATTTACCTTGCCACACTAAAATCAAAATTTCATCAAATTCCTTGGATGTTACAACTTCATCTGATAAACAAGCCATAATGCTTGTGAAGGTTGATAACTAGGAAACGAGTTAGAGAACTACAAATCCATCCATTCACACATTCTTGTGAATCACACTCAACAATGAAAAATCAACACAATATGCACAAAACATGTCAACCTGCCTTGTCCATGTGGCCCATGAAGTAGCGTCTGAGCTATAAAATGAGTGCATATCACTGGACCCTGTGAGTGTCATACAATCCTCGTAGTTAGCAATTTGTTGTTCCTCTATCAACCAAAAATATCTGTGAACTGTGGAATTTTCTTGGGAACCTCGTGTCATGTTGTCAATACACCATTCCATTATGCTCTTTGCATATTTCAATTTATCACAATCTTTTTACTTCAACTATTCTCTTGCAAGAGCTTTTTTCAAACATGCCCCTACACCGCCATGCTCTCTTTTCCATGTCCAACCTTAGTGAAACTCCAAATATGTTGCACACCCATCTTGACATGCATCCTTCTCATCCAATAAAATATTCATGCATTCTTAAACTAAGAAGTACATATATATTTTTGTGATATCCCTATCACAAGTTTCCATAAAAACATGTAAACACCCTTGCACAAATTCAATAGAAAGAGTACAATCATCATTGATATAAAAGTGGCACTCTCTTAAAAAAATTAGATCATTCTCTGTACTGTCAGGAGAATGTATAAATACTATATGCACAAAAATGACAACTTGTACTGAGTTGTAATATTGCGATTGAAACCTCCATTTGTGGTTACAATGTGTAATTCTATGCAAAATCAACCACTGAAACAATAGTACCAATAGGAAATGTGTCCTTGCATATCTTGAACTGTTCATCTAACCATTGAGATCTGTGTGTATGCCTAGCATACTCATAAACAATTTCATCCTTAAATTTTATCATAAATTGAAAAACAGACATATGTTCTGTAACTAGCTCACACCGTTTAGACTCATTTCCATCTTTCAACCAAGTATGGTACTGATTTATATTTATCAAACTCAACTAAATTATGTCCTATTGTACCTCTAATTTATACATGGATGCAACTTTCCAATTTAGGTAATTTACCACACACACCACAACTTCCATCTAAACAATCTTGACTATAAAAAAATTTGTCCAACTTCTCTTTCACAAAATATCGTAGGAAAGAAATCCTAGAAGATATTGGTAGAAGTTGAACACCACATTCTAATAACATAGTTTCGAATGAATACGTAAATATTTAGAATAATGCATCACAAATTCAACATGTTTCCTACAACAACAAGTGGTGCGAGCGTGGTTGATTTTCACATAAAATAGTTTCAACATTTCAAAAAAATGTTGAGTAATTTTAATTTCTAGATGCTCATGTTCAAACTTATGAAAAAAATTAAATTTGAGTCATATCTAAGAAAGGCTTTGAATGTGGTTCATGATTAGTAGAACCAAATCTCTATTTTACAACATCTTTTATATTAGATGAAACTCTAGTGTTATCATGCCAAAATTGAATAACAACTTCTCTTATAGCATTAGATATATCTTTGTCCTTACATGGTGCTCAGAGCAAAAATGCCCAAAAATTGATGTTATTGAGTGATTGAAGGATATTACGTCTTTCAATTTCTTTTATTAGAGTTTTTCGATTAACTTTAAACATTCGAATTGTTTACGTAATCAAACATTGTTTTTGTTGATTCACTTACAACACTAGTAAAGCAAGTACACGACGCACAATATTATTATCCCTTGTGTGTCTCGACACCAACAAAGGTGATATACATCATGAAGGTTTTTCTACAATTGTAGAGGTTTGACAACATATATTAGATGTTGTCAATCCTAAGGTGTTTAATGTAGGTCTCATTTTAATCAATTTCATCAAACTAACCAACAACTCGACATCTTTGGGAATCATTTAAAATTTCAAAATGATTATCCCAATTTCAAGTGGCTTTTCTTCTCGATTTTTCATTCAAAAGTTTGTTTGACATTGGTCTCAAAATGTTCTCATCAATTTCAATAAAATAATTAGGTCTCTTATGTAAAATCCTAGGAGGTGTTTTTCTCAAATTTTTCTTGTTTACGCTTTCAACTTGAATTTCCCGATTCACATTTTCATTGTCTCCTTCAATTTCAACATTGACTACATCACAAGTATTTAATTCTTCTTCAACATTAATAGTAAAAACATCTTCATCACGAGTATTTAATTCATCTTCAACATTAATAGTAGAAACATTACATAGTTCCTCATTGCTTGCAATAGTAGGGGTTAAAGATGAACCTCTTCTTGATTCACAAAGATTCCACATTCACTCAACGATTTTGAAATCTTTTTACCTCTAATCCGTCTCATGTTTTTTACTTATTGACTTCCTTTTTTGACTTCATTTCTTGTCTCCCATGATGTTTTTCTTCCGGTGATAAGAAAAATGTGTAGAAAGCGACAAAATTTTGGAGTAATCCGTACAGTAAGGCCAAACAGTAAAAATCACATGGTAATTCAAATATTGGGATGCGTATAAATATGATTTAATAAACATGATTGTAGTTCTAATATTAAACACCGTTATCATGGTTTATAAAGCGTGATTGTGGTTCTATCTATATCATCAAATCTGACCCTCAAGGCTCGAGAAATCTTTTTTTCCCCAACTAGAGCTATGGGAGGTCATTATGGCATGTAAAAGGTCAAAAACTTCAAATTTTCTCTTTCACGGACTTGAACCATGCTAAAAAATTGAAAACGTCTCACAAAAATGGTACCATCGCATAGGGGAGACTATTAGCTTTGTAGAAATATTGATTTTAAAGTGAATAAAATAAGATAAATATCATTTTAGAATTATTTACTAACAAAGTAGGTCTTTCAGAAATTTTTTCCCACGAATGTTCATGTCTACGTTTAAGACTCTAACTTTTTCTTCGATTATCAAAATGTGATAAAATCTATACCATCCTAAGCATGGAAAAATTCTATACACATAAAAAAAATTGATTTCGATATTTGTTGATATAGTTATGGCAGAAAATGGAAAGTGCTCCATTTTCTAAAAAATTTAAGACCACTTTCACGGAAAAATCATAAAAATTATTGCTCAAAAAATACAAAAATAAAATCCATCCCAAGATAGACAACGACATCTAAATTTTCACTAAAGGAAAAAAACAAGATTTGGTCATCCAAATCGCGGAAAACGGACTACAATCTTATAAGTTTTTTCAAAAAAAAAAAAAAAAAAACCAAGTCATATAATTTTGAGTGTTTAATATAGCTAAACTTTTCCATTTTAAAAAAAATTGTATTTTAAAAACTAGATTCTGGATGCTACGATTCATATTTATTTTGAGTGCACATATTTCTAATAATCCATAAAAGTTGAGATTTCATTGTTTTTTGCAATATGACGTCCACTTATGACCCATTTTTGGTCCACCAACTTGCTGCACTTACCCTATGAGCACAATAAATATTCTCGAATATTGGTTGACATGGATACTTCTATAGATATTTCAGAAACTATTGAACTCAAAGTTGAAGATAGAATATGGATATAGAATTTGGACTACGAGGGGTTTTCCTTTATGTGTAGAATATTTTTTTCTCTTGGTCATTTGGCTTCAAATTTCCATATGAGTAAAAAAATGTCAAATGTAGAAGATCTTAGTGGAAGAATTCAAATCCTAGCCATCTATTTGTAAATGATCCATGTGATAGTGATTCAGATTTTGAGTCTAAAAAGGTTGATTTAGACTCTGTGAATGAGGAATTTCTTCCTCCTATTCAGATGAATCCAACCATGGATTTGATGGATTCGGAAAAGGGAACTTTTTCTCTTGTTTTAGTAGGGATTTAGAATTTTATGAAACATTTAGAAATTATGATTCCAATCCATAACTTTTAGGAATTCATATTTCATTAGTGCTTCATTGGGTGATTATTATATTATATTGTTACGTGTTTGTTTTGTTTGTTATACGTGATTCTCTTTATTGGGTTACTTCTTGTTTTGACTTCCTATTTAGTAGGAAGTTGGTTTGTTGTTTCTATGGCTATATTATAGCTACTGTAATATTCCTGTGTGTATGATGAATAGAAGATCATTTGTTTGTTGTGTAAATCTGTTCTCATACCTTCATGTAGCATCAGAGTAGAGATATCTGAGCCTGTGAGAGCATTCCAACACACATCATTTACGGGGATTGAAAATTGGTGGAAAATTTCATGTTCATTAAGTGTTTTATCATAGCTCATGTGAAGGTTCTAGCACTTTGGACTATGTTTTGTTGAGTCCGAACAGAGTGACTACGACAGTTAGTCCCCTAATATGCTCCATGCTCAACAAATATTTTAAAATCATACTTTTCATCAAGTTCTAAAAGACTCTAATGGCATCAAATTCTACATAGATTTTAGATTCATCCATTCTTGGTGTTAGGTTTTCCTGCATAGCCAAACATATTCACGTTTACATGCATGTCGAAGGTATTCCATCATGGTACATGGAAGAGTTTTTCATTGTGAATATAAAATACAATACAACCAGTGCACCATTGTTTTTAGAGTGGTTTTGGGTCGATTAAAAGTTATTTTAATATGTGGATCGACCCATGTTTTTAAACATTCCAAAGTAAGACCAGTATATCATTCACTTAGCTATGTAGATCTAGCAGATAATTAATGTCTGTTGTCGCTCATACAAATAAAAAAATTGAGAAATCTTCAGAGATTGATAGATGTGTTATCTGTCAAAACAACATACAAATAATTTCTGAAGGTTTCCCAACATGAGAAAGTCTAGATACAAGTATTCTACATGCATTCTATAACAAACTCACCTCTTACGACCTTGCTACCGAGCTCAACTCTCCACAATTCATTCTAAGTGTCTTTTGATTTAGTTATTAGTTTATAGTTTAGTTAAAGTCATCTTAGTTTGATTGTCTTTAATGTATAGACCCATATTTAAAAATATAACATGCATATGTCTCACATTTTTAATGTCAAAGGATAGAGGACATTAGGACGATCAATGCTATCATTATTAGACATTGTTTAGTGTTACATTGGTCAATATAAATATTTAGTGTTCAAAATATAAAAGTATCATTGTGTTAAAATTGTGAAAGTGTCATTGGTAGTCCTCCAAATTTTATACGATGTCAATATAGTCAAAAGTATTTTTCTAAATAAGTATAAATGTGGAGTAAATGTTTTATTGTTTTCATTGTATCATCATTTTTTGTGTCTTTAAATGTCATTTTGTAATTAAGAACATCTTGTACAAATCAAAATTGTAAAAAAATACCTTATGGACGCATTTTTGGTAGAATCCGATGTCTAGTTAAGATTTGTAAAATTGAGCTCCATGATCATATTTAGCTAAGGTAGCAGTGTTATTCACTATAGGTTAAAGGCAACAGAGGATAGATGGTGATTTGTGCCTCTCATTAGTCACTAACGATGGGGCCACATTTTGGTATGGTGAAATCTCTTTTTCAGTTGTGTGGTGTGTGGTGAATAAAATGATGTGTGGTTTTCTTCCCCTATTATGATTGAAATGAGGAGAATGTGTAATTTAGATTATGATAACAGTTGTATATGAGGGAAGCTAAACTGGAGTGATCCTATGGCTTTTGAGATCCTTCGACTATTGTGCTTCTAACATCGATCAACCGGTGAAAGAGCGTTCATTGGAAGTGAAGGTGGGAACTATTGAGTTTGCATGTGTAGGTGAATTGGTGGAAGTTTGATCATCTCGTAATGGGATTCACTATGGTGAAGAGGATTGGTCATGTGTAGCAAGATCCAAACAACAATATCAAAGATAACAATATGGAGACCTAAAATTATGTAGAGGCATACGATTCAGTTTCCAATTCTTGAGATGTGATTTCTTCCCATGTTTGCACTAAGGGAGGGAATTTTAGGAATTCGTATTTAATTAGTTCTTCATTGGGTGATTATTATATAATATTGTTACAGTTTGTTTTGCTTTTTATAGTCGATTCTCTTTACTGTAACTTCTCATTTTTACTTCATGTTTAGTAGGATGTTGGTTTGTTATTTCTATGGTTATATTGTAGCCACCGTAATATTCCTCGTGTGTATGTTAAATAGAATATCATTTATTTTTTGTGCAAATCTATGTCCATACGTTTAATAACAATGAAAATATAAATCTAAATACTAAAAAGAATTAAATTGTTGTGAATAGAAAAAAGAAAGGGAATAATTATCCCTTTAATATGTACTTAAGATCCCATGGGAAGGGGTGCGAGGGATGAGATCTTCATGTTCGATTTTGCTATTGTTTTGGTGTTACTCCTGTTTTGATGTGCTTTTTTTTTTTGTTTTGTGTATTTGGTAGAGGTATCTTCATTTTTTCCTCATCGTTATATCTATGTCTCCACATATTGTAAGGGGAAGGGTCCCCTTAACCCTCTTTTACCCATAATATAAAAAAAAATTCGAACAATATCAATTCTAGCATAAGGGGAAAAGTGTCTCTATAATCAATTGAAAATTACTATAAAAAAGTTTCCATGAAATCTCGCATTACAATACTCCATATTTCCATTGTCATTGAAATTGGTCTTACATTTTACTCCAACTACATTTAAATAATTTAAAAGGATTACATAATCACATGTATCATTATTTTTAATTTTATAGATTTCTTTATCGATGAGTTTAAGGTAATACTCATTTTTATTTTTATTGCTTCTTAATAATATGTATGATTATTTTGAAGAAATAAATAAATAATAAAAAAATCAACATTTTCTTCTTCATTAACTTGGTCTTAAATTTTACTCCATTTAAATTTTCCCCTTTTGGAAGGCTTACAAAATGTTATGTATCATATTTTTAATGTTATAGATTTCTTTATCAATGTATTTTCTATGATATTCATTTTTTTTCATAGTTAATAATATGTACAATCATCTTGATAAAATAAACAAACTTAGAAAATAAATCAACATTTTCATCACAGAGAAATTGATCATTGATTTGCTTCAAAATTATTTTTTCCAAGATGTCTCTATAGAAGTATCTTAACGATGCGAGTATATAATTTGACTATATTTTACATTAAGAGAACATTAGGGCCTATCATGATGCCAAACTCTGCGAACCATGAACGACCCGATCTAAACCATAAATCCTCTTCCCACGGTGACAATAGATCTACGTGGCCTACTGCTCATCATGGTGGCTCTTTTTGGACTCAAAGGCACTTTGTGGAGAATCAATCGAGGCAGGGGGGTCCCCACAAGATGTCGATTGATCTGGGGTGGTAATGGTAGGGGAATGATTAATGGAAGAAAATAGGGTGCAGATAACATGGCAAGGCTTGGGAAGATGGCAGATATTTTGATGGCTTGCTGCCTCTACTAGTCGATGGATACCCTAGCCAAATCCCTCACAATGTTCAAGGCATCGGTGGAGGCTATGTCTCTGCAGGTAAAAGTGAAGGGTTGCAGACCTAGGTACGAGATAGTAGTGATGTCCTTTGTGCTTCAGAGGTCCTTGCATGTTTTTTCCCCCTCTTCAGAATCCACATCTCCCTTCGGGTCTTAAGGAGAATAATGGTGACATGGCTGCTTGAAAAGGTAGGTAGCCTATTCAAATTACTCAATCTATGCCTTTATAAAACCCTTGTGGATTCCCCACATCTTCGCATGAACACTCTCCTACAAAATAGAACAAATCATTCTGGGAGATGTGGTTTAGAAGAGCTCTACTTTCATGCCCATGACCTGGGTCTCTACTACATTATGTGTGAACTTTGGAGGTAAGTTCTCAAAGCTGAGTGAAAACTTTAGGAGCATACTTTGATTTGCAAATTAATCGGATGATGGCCCACATTTCTGAACTATATGCATGGATTTCAAACTATTGGCTTCCCTTGATTGAAGGTCAAGTAGACATCTACCATTGCGCCAAAGGAATTTTTTTGTTGTTTTTTCAATAATATTAGTGATAAGAATACTATAACTAAAGCCATTTGGATCAACCAATTTGACTATCTGATATTGAAACCTTGGTACCCATCTTTCAACCTGTTATTTGAATCATTCTCAATGAATCCTGTGTGGATCAGAATTCCAAATTTACCACTTCAATTTTTAGCAAAAAAATTCTTGTTTACATTGGCAACACTTTAGGAAAGATCATTTATATTAATGACAATACCAGTTCCTATATTCACACAACTTATGCTAAGATCCTGGTTGAATTAGACACTTCAAAAGAACTACTAGAAAACATAGATCTTAAATTCTAAGACACAACTTGGACTCGGCCGCTAGATTATGAAGGGTTGCCCTTCATATGTAGGAAGTGTTTTTCATTGGGTCATATTTTTGCTGAACATTCATCTAGAGAAGTAGAAGCATGTGAGATCTACATGGTGGAAATATGCCCGCCCATGTCATGCGGTGATCAATGAAAAGATAGAAAGTGAAAGTGATCCCGAATCTATTTCTAACTTGGAGGAGGATGTTCTATAAACTCTCATTAGGGATCCTATAGTGCCTTCCAAAGCACCAACCCCTAATGAAATGGAAGAGGAGAATGCACCTCCTACTTATCTTAACATAGATACATATTTTCCTATGAAATATTTTAATGCTCTTATTCTAGTTGAGGATGAAACAAAGGAGTGAAAAGTGCTACATAACAACAAGAAAAATAATGTTATTTAGTAGAACCTCTTCTATTTTTTACAGGATAGTTGTTCTTGTTTTGTTTCATGTTGTGTTTATAGTTATATCTAGGCTCTCAAGCCATTTTGATGTAACACGGTAGGTTCTCTAGTAAAATCATCCTTTTACCAATAATTAACAAAATATTTCTTCTATTGTATGATGTTCAGCCACAATTTTTTTAGATAAGATGTCACTAGAGAATTTTGATACCATAAAATCATAAACAATGATGGTTGTATGTTTGGTTAGCTTCAGGTAGGTTGGTAATCAATTAAATGCCTAAACCGTTATCCCTCCACCTTATATTTATGTCAGTATTACATTATAATATATCATTCAACATTTTTGTAAATCCCTTATCTAATAGTTGTGTCAGAGTAGCATAAAAGTGGGAGCATACAGATAAAGGTCGGTATTTCATTAGTGTCATGGATTGTCAAATATCCACTGGGAGTCATAGCTTCTTGTCCTGTGTGTAAATCTATTTGACCATTATCGACCTTTCCTATAGACCTATTTTGGCATGTTTTCTATTTTGTTGAATAATTGTTTCAGAGTGACTTGCAGACTGCATGTGACACATGATAAAGAGGATAAGACCACCTATTTTAGAAATTAGAGTGGCATAGTAGTAGCGTGTAAGAAGTATTCATCTCCTGGAAAAGGAAGCAGTTAAGGACCAATCCCAAGGAAGCCATGGAAATTTACAGGAGGAGCATGTAATGCCAATCGTTGTGTGGAAAGAAAAATGCCCAAACAACAATGGAACATCCTTTGGGAAATAACCTAAGGATTGGACTATGCGCATATATAAGAATGCAAAATCTAGACAAGGAATAAATTGGTGAATACAGTCAACTTTGTGTGGAGCATAGAAAAGATGAGGAGATGTATGGAAATTGTTTAAATTATAGAAATTCTACAATCTTAAATAGTGAATAGCAAACAAAATAAACACGTAATAATAACTTCCAAATAAAAATAGAGTACTTTACTCAAACCGCAGCATTGTGCATAGCCAATTTATTTAATCAATTCTTCGAGCTTTGGCTCATTACATTCATGTTGTGCTTGTACAATTGTTGTATCTACAACTTCAATTGTGTGCTTCTTTGCATACAAAACAATAACAATTACTACTAATTAAATAGAAACTAACTCTCTCTAGACTTGACATTGAACTACTCTTCAACTAAGATTTACAAATTAAATTTCTACTTTAAATCCTCTCGCATGATGTGTATGCATAAAAAAATATATCTTTTTTTTCTATTTGATTTATTCCTATACAAAGACTTAACTAAAAGCTACGAACCGCATAAAAACAAAACTGCAGTTATCTAAATTTAACCTTCATCCATGGGAGAAATTACATGCATGAAATATGCATATTCCAACACTCCCCCTTAATTTAGAACCTGTATCTTTCACTATTCTGGGGATGTGTTTGTATTTCCAAATCTGCCATATACAAGATCACAAACTCCCAAACAATCTCTCAAATATTCAAAAACTTCTTTTCCAAAGCTTTTGTAAAAATGTCTACAAACTGATCTTCGGATCTACAAAATTCAAGATAAATTTCCTTGTTTTTTTACCAAATCTCTGATGAAATGATACCTCGTATCAATTTTCTTGCTCATCTTATGAAAAACATGATGTTTTGACAACGTTATTGTTGAGTTGTTGTCATAAAAAAATTGCATAGCTTCCTCTTATTTCTGCCTCAAATCCTTCAACACTCTTCTCATCCAAATAGCTTGACATGTTACTCCTGTTGCTGCTACATACTTTGCTTCCGCTGAAGATAGCATGACAATGGGTTACTTCTTTGATGCCCATGAAACCACTCCTGTTCTAAAGTGAAAAGTATAGTCGGATGTGCTTTTTCGATCATCTATATTTCCATCACCATCACTATTTGTATACCCAATGAGTTTGAACTCATCTGAACTTGAATAAAGAAATCCATGATTCTTCGTTCCACACACATACCTCAAAAATCCTTTTATCAACTTGTCAATGTGAATCTTTTTGAGATTCCATGCACCTTGATATGAGGATCACACCATACATAATATCAAGCCTTGTGGTCGTCACATACATAAGACTTCCAACTAACTTTTTAAACAATGTTGGATCCATAAATGATCCACTTGTTCTCTTATC
This sequence comes from Taxus wallichiana var. yunnanensis, assembly GCA_018340775.1. Taxonomy (NCBI): domain Eukaryota; kingdom Viridiplantae; phylum Streptophyta; class Pinopsida; order Cupressales; family Taxaceae; genus Taxus; species Taxus wallichiana. The sequence goes on along the minus strand of CM031236.1, from coordinate 687,538,989 downwards.
TCAACTTCAAACCTACTACAATTGGTGTTGGTGTTGGCTTACAATTCAACATGTTAAATATTTTCAAAACATCATTTGCATACTTTTCTTGTGAAATAAAAACTTCACCTTCTGATTTTTGGACTTCAATTCCCAAAATGTAATTCATAAGACCAAGATCTTTCATCTCAAATTCCTTCTTCATGGCTGATTTGAATGACTCTGTAGATAGATTTCTAGTAATGTTCAAATCATCTACATACAAACAAACAATTATAATCTTACCTTTCATTTATCTTGGTGTATAGAGTAGGCTCATTGTTGCTCCTACTGAAACCATTCTCAATCAAATAAGAATCTATTTTGTTGTACCAAGCTCTAGGTGCTTGCTTGAGACCATAGAGAGCTTTCTCAACCTATATACCTTTCCTTCATGACCTTCAATCTCAAAACCTTCTGGCTGATTCACATAAACTTCCTCTTCAAGAAATCCATTCAAGAATGTTGATTTAACATCCATCTGATAAATAGGCCATTTTTTAGCTACAATTGCCAAAACTATTCTTACAGTGTCCAAACGTGCTACTGGTGCAAACATTTCATTGTAATCCACTCCATATTGTTGTGTAAATCCTCTTGCTACCATCTTTTCTTTGTGTTTCTGTACTTTTCCATCAGCATTGTATTTTTTCTTGTAGACCCACTTGACTCCTATCACGTCCTTTCCTTTTGGAAGATCCATCAGCTCCCATGTTTGATTCTTCTCTAAATCATTGATCTCATCATCCATGGATTATGCCCAAACTTCATTCTTTATATCCTCATCAAAATATATTGGATCTGCAGCTTGATAAAATAATGCAAAAACGTAAAATGAATTAGTTATATCAACATTATAAAACTCACTAAGACTTCTTGTTTTCGACACGTGGGACTATCAAATGATGGACTGCTTTGTGGTGATGGAGTTGCTTCTAGTGTTCTCTGTGGTGTCTCTTGCATGGCTGAAGATGGCTGAAATATTAGAGACCTCCTGGCTGTAGAAGGAGGTGTAGATTGTGCTACAACTTGTGGTGTGTGTCCAAGATTTGAAGGTGCATTACCTTGTTGTTCTAAAGTTTCATCTGTCATATCATCATGCAGAATAGCTACTGTTATACTCATATTTTCTCTATACTTTCATCCCATCCTTCATTCTCAATAAACTATACATCCTTGCAGATCACAACCTTTCCAATGATCGTATTGTATAACTTGTATGATTTTGTATTCTCTAAATACATAACAAAGATAAACTTATCTCCTTTTTTATCTAACTTCTTCCTTATATCTTCAGGTACATGTGTATATGCTACACAACCAAAAACTTGAAATGTGAAATGATTTGTTTCCTGTTTGTCCATGCTTGTTAAGGAACCATGATCCTAACAAGTTTTGTTGGACACCTATTCAAAATATAAACAACAGTTGCTACTGCTTTTGCCCAATAGTCATTTGGAAGGTGTTTTTCCTTCAACATATTTCTCACCATCTCCATGATGGTACTATTCTTCCTCTCTGTCACACCATTCTATTATGGTGTATACCTGGTAGTAAACTACTTATGTATACCATGATATTTGCAAAAACTCTTAAACTCATTAGAAACATACTCACCTCCTCTGTTTGTCCTCGAAATTTTATGTAGTATCTACTTTGCTTCTCCACTAATGCCTTGAACTGTTGAAATGTATCAAAGGTATCATATTTATGTCTCATAAAATAAACCCATGTCTTTCTTGTATAGTCATCAATAAATATCATAAAATAAGAACAACCTCCAATAGAAGTTTTTTGCATAAGTCCACATAAATCTGAATGTACAATCTCAAGAGGTGCACTTGCTCTTGCTATTTCACCAACTGGGAAAGAATCTTTGTGTTGCTTCCCAAAATACAACCTTCACATACCCTTTCTGTTTTATGAATCAATGGAAAACCTTTAATCATATTCTTTCTATGAAGTAAATTTAAACCTCCAAAATTCAAATGTCCATACCTTAGATGACAAATCCATGATTCATCTTTCACAATTGAATGAAACGATGATTGTGTTCCTTCAACGCAGACTCAACTATTTTAGTGTAGAGCCAAGCAGACTCACTTGCATTAATGCGTAGACCTCTTATACATTGGTGCATGACTCTTTTATTTCAGCGCAGTACTCTCAGGGTTCATTTTAAGAGACCTCTTGGAAATCAGAGGTGGAAAATACTTAGCGAATATCCTCGAACCGGTTTCGCGGGAAGGAAATTTTTTGTGGGGTCAGTTGAATTTTTTTCAACTGATTTTCAAGTGGTGTGACAAATCATTAGACATGCGACAGAGATTTGTTGTCATGTGACAACAAACTTGTTGACACCTAACATACAAACATTATTGACATGTTCATCCCCAAGGTTGTTGACCTCCTTTTCCTTTCAACTATCATTATTTCAACGTGAAAATAACCTTGTTGATGCGCATCAACGAGGGTGTTATCCGATAGCAAACCTCATTGACACGTGTCTATTGTTGTCGCGCGACAAACCTTACTATCACATCGTCAAAAACCTTTTTGATACGCTTCAACAAGGTTTGTTTTCACACATCAACAAGTTTGTTGTCGCACGATAGCAAATATTTCTGCATGTCTTGTAACTATGCCTCCACCCTTCTGCCACCCGCATCAATAAACTCTTTGTGTCACGCATCAAAAACTCTCTTCCTCTCACATGTGTGTTGAACCTTCCTCTTCCTCTTCCTCTTCCTTATCATCGTCAACTGAATACATGTACCTCCTTAAAAGCTTGCTACAACAATGCAACTAACCCCTTGTCATGTATCTCGAAAACCCTCCTTATCGCACGCCAACAACTTACCCCTTGTCATGCATCTACATCCTACCTCCTTTCAATAATCATTTTTCTTCAATAGCCAACTATGTGTCAACTCATTGTCATCAAATGATTCTACTAACCCCTTGTCATTATCATGAAAACTATACTCCTTGGCTTTTTCATGTCTACAGTACCTCCTTGTCGTATCCTTATCGTGTTAACTATATCCCTATCGTGGTCATCAAATATCATTTTTACCCGACTCTAAACTATTAACAGGCTAATAACAATCTCTAGTGCTTAGAGTATGCGAGTTCATGGTATTCGTAAGGTATTGGTGGTAGTACCATAGTATACTACCCGTGAATCACCTAGGTTTTTATAGGAGATGTTTTCAAATGTAGGTGAAGCTGACCCCAAAAATATATATTGTAAATTTTAGGCAAACAAAACACAAATTGACCCACTCCAAAAAAAGGGGGCGGGGTACCTTTTCAAATTTCCCTAAAATGAAATTTTCACCATATTACAAATATTCACCACTAAAATTATCCTTGTACTCTTTTACCTTAGCATAGGACTCATATGCTTGAGTGCGACTTATTACATATAGAAAGATTGATTTGACTTAAGCATACAATACTTTTTATTGTGAGAACTAAGCTACTGATTTTGCTGCAAACAAATATGATTTCTCTTTTTTCCTGGTTTTAATATCAAGGGAAACATTCTATTGCTGCTCATATTCACTTTTGCATTCAACTGAGTGTTAGGGGCTATGTCCACAATCACACACTCATTATCCCCCATATAAACTTTATATCCTTTCTGTACCAGTTGTCCAATACTCATTAGATTGTGTTTTAAACCTAGAACATAGTAAACATCATGTGTATTCATTTTCTCCCCATTTTTAGTTATAATACTAATCGTGCATTTTCCTTTTACAGACACAATATTATTATTTCCAAGAGTAACATCACTCTTCACTAATTCATCCAAACTAGAAAACAAATCTAGATTACCTGTCATGTGATTACTGCAACCTGAATCCAAATACCGTAAATCATATGGACTCTCTTTTGATAGATTTCACTCAATAGGGGATAAAGAAGGTATTTCTTTGGCAATCCTTTTGCATGCAATAAACATAGGCTTAGGAGTAGAACTTTCAACCTAATTTTTATTTTGTCTCTCCTAATCATATTGTTTTTTATGGCAATCATAAGCATAGTTCCTATTAGATACTTCTTGTTCACAATAAATGCATTAAACATGAGACTTATCTTGTCTCTTACCATAACTATGTTCTTGACTCTATCCTCTTCCACCCTAGTTTGATGAACTACTACCGCGTCCTCTAAATGGACTTCTTCCTCTGCCTCTTGGGTTGAACCTTCCACTTCCTCTTCCATGAATACCTTGTTTTCGAAGATGCAAAATCTTGCTTTCATCTACAACCATGCATGTGATCTATTCATCCTTTGTTAATGATTGATTAGTGACGCATGCAACTCATCAATAGAAAATTGACTCTCATCCGTCTGTAAGATTTATCCTTAGTTTCTTCAATAACAACTAAAGGATCAAATTTTTTTTTCTTAGTCTCACCATGGGATTCAATTTGATTGACTAAGGAAACTATATAAGTAAAGAATGATTCTATGAAATCTTAATCTTTCATTAAAAATTCTCAAAATCTCTATGAAGTAACTCTAGCTTGGCAGTTTTTTACTTTCTCTATACCTTGATATGTAACTTGTAGTGTATCCCTTGTGGTTTTTGCTTGACTGGCTATTGTCACTCTCAGAAGGATGTTTTCATGCATTTCCTAATGAATATAGAAAATATATTTTCCACCTTTCTTCCATAACTCCTTCAAAGTATCTTTCTCTTACTAAGAAAGTGCAATATACGATGTTGCATCTTGGGGCTCTGTGTACCCATTCTCAACAATCTCCCACACATCTTGAGATCTAAATAACACCTTCATGGTCAATGAATAGTACTTGTAATTCTTTCCATTAAACCATGGTGTTTTCATACCAGATGTAGAAGCCATAGCTTGCTACCAATTTAATAATCTGTTACAAAATAATGCTTTGATACTAATTTGTAGAAATTATGTAGTGTTAAATAGTGAACAACAAACAAAATACACTTTTTGGCAAATTGAACTTTGATGGGGCTTCCAAGGGGAACCCTGGTCTTTCAGGGGCGTGGGGTGTCTTATTCAAAATGATCTGGGTAAGATGGTGTGTACAGGTTCCTTCCATTTACAAAAAGGAACCTGTAATCAAGCTGAGGCACAAGCACTCCTCTCTGATATCAAACTTGTTGTGAAAAATGGTATTTCATGCATCCTCATCAAAGGGGATTCTATGATTATTACTCAAGCCATTAAAGAAGGTAAAGCCCCAAATTGGAAACTTGATTATTACATATCCAATGCAATTTTTTGGCTTGCCAAATTAGAAGCATGAGAAATACATCATATTTATCGTGAGGGTAATCAAGTAGTGGATTTCCTTGCCAATTTTGGTGTGTCTCAAGTTACCCCTTCTATATCAGATAATGATTATGTAGAGTGGACGGGCTTGATGCCATTATGGAGAATGATGCTCCTCCTTCTATGATGGATTAGACATTAGTGGCACGTGTGATAATTGTTTTATCTCTTGCCCTTCCCTCATTTATTTTTCAACTTTTCTTCATCCTCTTGGCTTTTAATAGTCTGCTCATTTAGTTGCGATGGAATTCAGTCCATTTCCAGGGTTGTTTTTATGTGGTTAAACTCAAGAAATGGCGTTCTACGGGCCTGTCTCTCTCACCCACCTGAAAAATGTGTTCAAGTTCTATTCCCTTCAGAATCGCAGGGTAATAGAGGTCATAATTGGGGATGAATATCTACGGAGCTTGGGTCGACCTCGGGTCAATGCTGAAATTTCCTCTCTCTTTGTGACCCATTTGTTGTTGATAGGTGAAGATAAAGCAGAGGCGGTGAATATTGCATGATGTTTCATCTTTCCCCTTCATTTGTTTGTGCTAGAAGAGGCGGTCTGGGGATTCTATTTTCCCTCATGTTTTATGCTTGATGGTGAAAATACAGACTCGAAAGGAGTGGCCAGGGAGTTGGTTCAAGAATTACAGAGGAGAAACAAGGTTCTGTGGAGGTTTATCGTTGTTGTGCATGTGAAATGCAAGTCTAGAGTGATGGAAGGAGCCACTATTTTGCAGCTCTAACTTGGAGGAATTGGAAAATCATTTGTTTGCAGGCGTTTATGGTTCCCTCACGTGTAGATCATCTACGATCGTGGTCGTTTGGTGCTCTTGCATACATCCTTTCTCCTCCTGACCTCTCTCGCACCAAGAACTTGTTCGTCATCGCAACTCAAGAAGTGCTAGGCAGATCTTGTGGAAGGGGATATCAAAATTCCCAAGCCTAAAATTGTTGAAGTTTTAGATTAAAGGCGTAAGGCCTGCTAAGTATAGTAAATATGTATAGCTTTCATTTTTTGGCTAAGGGTGACTTAGTTTCATAAAGTCAATACATTTCACCTTGTTATTCCATATAGCTACAAGTTTTTGTATCGGGTGGTATTTTCTTCATGGTTGTATTGTAAACCACCATGTTATCTTTGGTTTTACTATACTTACTGTAAAGGGAGGGGACCCAAGAACCCCCGGTTCATAGCTCTAGTAAAAAGTGTTTATCTTATTAAAAAAACAAACAAAATAAACACAAAATAATAACTTGCAAATAAAAATAGAGTACTTTACTCAAACTAGCACTATTGTGTATAACCAATTTATGTAATCAATTCTTCAGAGCTTCGGCTCATTACATTCAAGTTGTGTGTGCAACTGTGTGCATGTACACTTTCGTTGTGTGCTTCATTACATACAAAACAATAACAATTGTTTCTAATTAAATAGAAACTAACTCCCTCTAGACTTAACACTGAACTGCTCTTCAACTGAGCTTTACAAATTAAATGGTTGCTTTAAATCCTCCCATGGATGTTGTGCATGTATAAAACAAATATCTTTTGTTTTATTTGATTTATTCCTAAATAAAGACTTAGTAAAAGCTACAGACTACATAAAAATAAAATTGTAGTTATCTAAATTTAACCTTCATCCACATGAGAAATTACATGAATGAAATATGCATATTCCAACATAAATCAAATCGGACCAACAAAAATTTGAACCCCAACTTCATTCTCAAATATGCTATAAAGTTATAAGAGAAGAACGAGTACAAGCTACAACTAACCTTTGATTTCTTGCACTAGTCTGAGATCATGACAATAATGCACTGAAATGTTAGCAACATTACAATTAACTATGGAGATATGCATAACATTTGAGAGAACTAAATTCAAACCCATGAGAGCACTTGTATCTACTCAATGTTGTTTAAAAGCCTCCAAAACATGAAATTCGAGGACATAGTGATTGATTCATGTTTGACGTCTAGATGGAAAAGAGTCATGCCAAAGGTTGTGATGCAGATGACGAACGTGAGATCAAGTGCCCTCAGGAGCATCCATATCACATCGCATGAGCATACCAAGCTCACCTCTTCATCCAAATTTTCTACAAACGAGAGAACATATAGTTGTATAGGTTCAAAGAAATCTAGATGACATCCTTCGATAGGAAGTGAAAGGAAACATCACAATGCAACAAGATGATGAATCCAATTAAAACAACGATGATGATATAAAGGTACATTTGTAAAAACAATGTAATATGGGGAATGTAAAAACATTAAACAATTGTATATTTATTTGGATCCACGTAGGTTGCTAGTCAATTTTGTAACCACCTCAAAAACATCCCTCCGCCTTGAATTTATGTTGGTATTACATTGAAATATGTCATTTGACATTTTTACAAATCCATGATAAAATAAAATCCCTCGCAGACCTAATTGACTATTTTGAGCACCATTTTCATCTAGTCTTGAGGTTTTGAACCCTATTTCATCAATAATTCTATGTGACTCATAAATACTTACATCACATTCTTATTCATTCATGAAATCTGCATATTTTCTTACTTGTAAATTTTTTGTGATGGGATTATATAATTTGAGGGATTTTTATTGTTTATTTTAATTGACAAATATATATTTCTATCATCTTTTATCTAATTTCATTTTTTATTTCTTCGAGGACATAAGTATATGCTACCCAACAATAACCACTTATATTTAAAACAACATGCTTCATGTTACTCCATACTTCTTTAGGAACTCTAGACATTATTTGTAGGGCATCTATCTAAAATATAGACTAAAAGCTATAGCTTAAACCCAATATTCACTTAGAAATTATCTAACCTTTAACATACTTCAACCATTTCCATAACCATTTTATTCTTCCATTATTCCACACCAATATTTTGAGATGTTTATAATTTTTTTAATTTCTTCTTAATTACTCAAGTTTTACATTATTTAAATAAATCAATAGATATATTATCTTCAATTTGTATGATCCTGACAACTATATGTAATGGTTACACTGGTTTTCAACCATTCTCTTAAACTCGATGAATATACCCAAAAAATCCTATTACATGGGTTTCAATAAATATACACGTGTATTTAAATATGTTAATATTTTCAATAAAATTTATTAAATATTAGACTCCTATAATTAAAGGTGTTTACATTTTGCCACATAGATCTAAGTTAACAATCTCAAGAGGAAATGTTTCTCTGTATAACTTTCCCATATGGAAATTTTCTCTATCTTCATTTCCAAGGATAAAAAATTCAAAAGGATTTCTTGGATAATCTATTAATGGCATTCCATTTACCATATTTATCTTTGGAAAACTATTTAAACCACCGAAACGTAAATTTCAGAAATTCAAATTCCATAACTAAGATTGATCATACTTGACTACTTTGAATGAATTATAAGATTTTAGTTCAATGAGAGCATGTGAAATTTCATCCGAGATATTTACAAATGGATTTGAATATTTGATTCACATGTTTTCATGGTGATATCTTAATAATTCTTCTTTGGAATTTATTCATGGGTTATCTTCTCAGAGACATAATTTTGGATTCTCAGATTAATTATCTTTTGAGATATTTCTATAAAGATATGTTCTTCAAAATCTGGTTTGAAGTTATAGATGACATGTACTCTTCCTAACATATTGTAACTATAGACACTAAAATCAGGTGACCTGACCTTTTATGCTATCTACCAAAATTTTTTACATTCAGAATCCAATCTCCTCCTCATTCTAACCATCCTATAACATGCCTATATTTACTACGATTTTCCATCAATTTTTTTAATATTACTTAATTAAAGAAGCATACAACACCTTAAATTTATGACACAACTTTCATTATTTATGTTTTTGTCTCTCGTATAAAAATGTATAAAAAGTTTTGGATGTAAATTCTAGTCATGATGACATACATGGTCCAGTCCCTTCAATATCAATAACTTTGATTTCAATTTAAAATCATTATTTTAGCCATTTCATCTTCATAGCGTTGCCCTTATTATAATATCTCACCTATCGAAGGATATATAAGACATTCATCATCACTTTATAACTCACTTGGCACACTTATAATATCTTATTGTAAATATCACTTCAAAAGCACTCAAAATGTTCATAAAGCCTCTCAAATTAATTTCACATCACATAATGAAGTGCCTAGTAAAATTATGAGTGACTCAATAAGGTCAAAGATTCTATATCATCCATCTTCAAGCATGCAATATCATAGACCCATGATTTATCAAGACAAAATTCATTCCAAGAATTAAAGAAAGTTTTTAATAAATAAATGCTAAGGTCACATATGTTCAAGGACACCATATGTCACTATTATTGTTTGCAGTTACATTCTATACTATATATTTAGCATACTATCTTGGTTTCAAGAAACATGAGGGAAGCCACAAGATGTTAATTATCTGTACAAAATTACACAACACCCTATGTGAACTACAAGAAGCTTCATTTCTACTATGAGGATATGTAGTGTAACACTTAGATTGATTCAAGATGGGAGTCAAACCTCCAACTTTGGTTAATCCTTAAATGAAAACATATTATTTTTTCCTTTTATTTTCTAATACTTTAATCAAGGGTTGTACAAGATGCTAGGGTTTTAACTTTGTATAAGGTTATTAAAGATCATTCCAAAGTTATACAAGAAAGAGTGAAATATAATGATAACTATTTCTATGCAAATTAAATATGTAAGATAATATAAATATTTTAACTTTTTAGGGTTTAAATCAAGACAAACCCTATTCTATATGATATATCTCCTTTCTAGACCACAGATAATCCATACAATCCTTCACCTACTCAACTTCTAATTATATAACTTTTAGTGTAGAATACACAGTTCCCGATCTTCCTGTTCCACTACATTGCACATCCATATCATTCTTGATTCATAATGAATATGGGATTTTAAATATTTTTTTATTTTAATTAAATGTTGTTACTTTTCATTTATCAATCATTTAAATAATTTTAAGTTTATATCCAATATTCTGCTCATATATATTTGATGTTAGAATATTAGATCATAATTGTCTTCTTTTTAGTACCCTTACATCCTTCTTATTATTTTGCATTATCAAAAGATGTAAATTAATTAGGATGTAAACATTTGGTTAACTCAAATTCTGAATAGAATTTCTTCCTAAAACCTTAAGTGGCCTTCTAGTTCATCTTTATCTATATAATTAAATGTAGTACATGATGGTGTGGAATCTCATAGATCATTATCAATCTTTATATTACATGTGCAAGTTTCCCACCTTATAATTGATGGAAGATATTATCCCTCTAATAATGTCCATAATTAATAATTATGTGTAAACAAAGATATTTTATTACCCACCAAACACACACAGACACGACACACACACATGTCTCTCACTCTTATGCATAAAATTACCCCTTATACTAGTACATGAGCCCTTGTCTCCATTATTGATTTTTTATAATCTCAAATTCTATGAATGTAACTAGGGTTACAAATATGTTACCATACTAACTCCCATATCCTACACCTTACAAAGCTATAATTGCAATCCACTTGATAGAAACTCACTAACCTACCTTGTTCACCTCATAAACAACTTAAGAAAATTACTTACCTATAACATTTTACCTCTTCCTCCACCACTACATGTCAATATTATCACACCTCCCAATAATAAATTTGATGTTAAAATATGGTTGGGGTGTTATGTTCATCCTACTAATTTAGGTATTAAGATTTCCCACTACATATAAGATCTCATACATGATGGTGTTATTGAATATCAAGATACACCTTAATCAAAAACTACTCATAATGATACTTGATCACATGACCAGTAGAGATTTATCATGAAATTTTGGCACACTCTTTTTGTTAGGCCTCTAAATGATCATACGGTTCCTACTTCGTATTTTTGTGGTTCATTCATGGATGGTCACTTACCACCACATTGAGTTTTTAAATTTTATGACACTAATACCGCAAGAACTATTTTTATTTTGACACATTGTACACTCAAGAATTTGTCAATAAATGATCATTCCATATAATTGTGATAAAAAAATATTACATACAATTTATGCACTTTATTAGATATAGCTAGTGAATAGAAATTATCCTACGATTCTACAAACATACAAAATATTATTCTACCTTTGATGATTGGCATTGTTGATATTTCTACACCACTTTAAGTTTTCAATTCTACTCATTCACGTGATATGTGCATACGATTCCCTTGGCTACATTATTTATTACCCATCCCTTTTATTCTACACTAATATATCATGTTCATTTAGCACAAAAAGTCATTACCATCAAGAGTATCCCATCATAGAAACCTTTACCTCTGCAACATTTTGAATATAATGGTTTGAGCCTTTAAATCATCATGGACATACATATCACATTGCTTGTAACACCCACATTCGATGCACTAAACCATTTCAAACTTCACCAATTACTTAGGGAAATTTACGGGAATTTTTTTGCTTAAACATATTTACTTTGCATTTAATAATTGTTTAGCCGTTTAATACTATACTTCGCTAATTAATATTAATTTATTTTCCACCGTTCATTACGGGTTTAAAATACCTTCATTAAGTTTAAGTATTTAATTAATTAATCCCTAAATAATTTTTTTAATTTGTTTTCATCCCTTACATTCGCATTAAATCTATTTAATTAATTCTTAGTTTAATTTTATTTATTTTTAACACTTACTTTTGTCCACTTAAGCCCATATTAAAATTATTAAAATTTAACTCCTAAACTAAATTTAATTTTATCTCCCTAACGAATAATATCCATACCACACATTAATCTATTTAGCTACACTTTTAACTTTAAACATTTTAACCCTTTTACATAATTATTTATCAATCCCCTTGTTCCACATTAGATTATTTAACCCATAATTTAAAAATGTCATCTATTTATTTCCCCTAGATAATTTATTTAAAATATCCCCATGTGTAACTTTAATTAATTTACCCATAATAAAGAGATATACAACACTACCTAACCCATTAACACCCATGTCTAAAATACCCTCGGTGACCCCATTAATTAAATAGCCCCATTCACTTTTAAATCATCTAACCCCATCAAAAGTACCCACAACTTAAAAAGTGTAGGGTCAAATCTCCACCTTTAGATTAGATCAATGGGAGCCCTTAGATTTTAGGTTTCCCTAAAAGCCCAAAATCTTTTATGTTTTCTCTTTTATTAATTTGTTGTCCTAATTTCTTTTCATTTTCTCATGTGGATTTGCAGGTTTGAGAGGATGGATTCCATGGAGGTTTAGGGGGAAGCCACGGAGGTTTCGCTTGGAATCAAGATCTAAATGCAATATATAGTTTTCTTTCTGTTTTTTTTTATTTTGAAAGATCTACTAGGTTTCCTAGTTTTGGGTATTTGCTTACCCTTTTTTTATTTTTCTAAAAACATGGGTAAATCCGATTTGAGGAATATATATATATATATATATATATATATATATATATATATATATATATATATATATATATATATATATATATATATATATATATATTGCATTTAAATTTATTTATATTTTAAAACAGCATGAGTTTATTTATATAAGTTTATTGTGTGTGTGTGTGTGTGTGTGTGTGTGTGTGTGTGTGTGTGTGAATATATAATATATTTTTTATTATATTTCTTTTAAAATAACAATAGTGTAGGTTCGGCCCTTAAGGGTTATACTAACTTTATTGGGGGGGTTTTAGTGCCCACTCCTCTTCGACATTTTCTTACTATGATTTGATTATTGATGATTAGAGACATGGACATTTTGATTATCGATATGTTGTGACTCACCTTGTGGATTGTATGGACTCCTAACAAACATAGATAGATCTTTCAGTACTTGATGATGACCTAGTATTATTTTGTTTTATGCTAACATTTTGGGATGCTTGACAATGACGATTGTACTTGGATTACTGGACTAACCATGTGATTTCTTTGATATCGTAAATTGTTAATAATGTGATGATATTAGGGATCGGTAATATGTTATTGAGTGTATCTAGTAGGAATGAGTTACATTAAATATAGGGAATTACATGGTTGTCGTAGAATGTGAATTGGATTATTGATTATAGTAGAATTGAAATGTTAAGAAATTGTAAACAATTGATAGAATTTCCTAACTTTGGTGAGTATTTGATTCAAATATGATGATGTCAATTGATAGATATGTATATGTGTGTTTATTGCTTGATGTATGCTAAGGATTGTATGATGGATGCTTTATATGCATTTTATTTCTATGACGTATTGATGGCCTGGAGGCTAAAGGGTATTATTTGGCTATTTGTAAGGAATTATATCACGACAACAAGAAGGGGGTTAGGAGACCAATAATGGAGGAATATTGGGCATTAGCAACAAGGTCACCTTGGCAACTTCGTGTCATGTGTATTGTTGTGTTCTTGTTGAGTTGTTAGGAGGTCCCCATGGGGGATGACCTCAAAATGTGACCATGGGTTATGTGTTGATTTTCCCTTTTCATTTTAATTATTTTTTTAGTATGTGAATTATTTTATTGTGTAACGCCCACAATTTTCGATGTTCAAAACCATAATGAAACCTACTAATTTATTAGGGAAAAAATTAGCAAATTTGTTTTGTTTAAAAGGTTGCACGGGTAAACATTAGTTATGATTTAATTACTTCTCGATTAAGATTTCTACAAATATTGAGGAAGAAAGTAATTAAATTAATAATTAAATATTACTAATTTAGTTCCCAAAATATTTACGACTTCAAAATTCCCCATTTAGTTACTGCTTTAAAATTCCTATTAGGGTATTTTCAAATATTTAATAATCATGGTCCCTTTAATTTATTTAACTACGCCTTACTAATATTTATTTAAAAATCCCTTTTTAGTTCATTATTTAATTGCCATGTACAAAGTTTAATTTATTTCCTACCACAAAAGTTTAACAACTTGTCTAGCCACTAAGTGGCCTCATTCAACCAATTACCCATACCCTTTTTAATTTAATCTCATTCCCATAAAATCCCCATCACTTAAGTTATGTAGGGTTTATTTTCAACCATTAGATTTGAGCAATCTTGGCCATTGGATCTTAGTTTAGGTTAAAAACCCTAAGAATCCTTATGAGTTCTCTTTTATTCTTTTTCTTACCCTAATTTTCTCATTTTCACTTTGCATGTTTGGGAGAAAGAGGAGGATGGAAGCCATGGGAGTTTTTTCATTTCTCTATGATGGATATACACACATTTTGGTTGCTTATTTTCATTTGCATCCCTCTCCTAGGGTTTGCCAAGGTTATTGTTTTGTATTTGTGTTTTGTTTTTTACCTTATTTGGGTAAGGGCATTTTGTCTCATTACATTTCTGGGTTAAAAAGTGATATATACACAGGATTAAAGGGTTTGAACACACACACACACACACACATCTCTCTTTGTGTGTGTGTGTGTGTGTGTGTGTGTGTGTGTTAGCATTTTTGTTTTGTTTATATTTCAAATTATGCTTGAATCAATTTAATGCGGTGGCCAGTTAAATGGCCTATTTTTTTTATTCATAAATACATACATACATACATATATATATGTGTGTGTGTATATATTATTTATTATTGTTTTATAATAAAAACTCAGCCACAAAAATTTAAAAAACATTGCGTTTATACAGCGGCCGCGACCGGATCAAATGAGTGCAGGGTTTTGAATATACTACGTTCGCATGGATTGTATTGGGTTTTAATTTAAAGGGGGGAGGTCGTGGACCCCACCCCACCCCACATTATATAATGTGGGTTGGGGTGGGGGTGCCTCCCCCAACCCTATTTACTCTATTAATCAACACAGGTCGTGGCCATTCCATTCGGCATTAGAAATTTGATTTATATTTATTTTTTATATATAATACAAACTTAGGTTTTAAGCCATGTGGCTTATATTAAAATTTTCTTTGTTTTTTAATTAAAATTTATATAAATATATATAAGCATAGTGGTATATTTTTGTTCCTTCCTTAACCAAATAATCATTCAAATTCATTTGCATAGTGAAATATAAGACAAGAAGTATAATTTTTTTTCTATCTATTTGTTTATATGTGAATTAGTAAAACTAATGGCTTTTCTTATCCAACCCAACACAACTAATAAGGAGGATATTTTCATTGTTTTAAAACTCTAAGTACCTATTTTCTTTTCTTAAACATATTATGAGATTGGACTATAATTTCAACATTTCAATATGCTAACTTTTACAATAAAATAAGAAAATAATTCCTTTCTTTCACGATAAGAATGATATCCATTTCAACAAGGAAAAATCAAGTATAACTTTCATACATTCTTCCAATACAAACACAACCATTTCACCAAAGGAAAGCACAAGCAACTATGATTTTAATTCCAGATTTGAAAGAAATACATTTTCAATTATTTCAACTTTCAAGCTCTTCTTTCAACAATTACCACTTTGGGATCAATACGATTTTGATGAATGAAATTTGTGACAACATTCCTTTATAATACAAGAATCTTAGTCCATTTCCTTACAATGAAATAGTTATTTCCAACAATGCATATTGCAAGCTTTGAGTAACATCCTAAATTTTGAGAGTTTCATTTTTAACAAATATACAACTTAAGCTTTCTTCTTTCCACTATAACATTACAAATTTGAATAAATGAAATATACAAATATTTATTTTGATAATATAAAGTTTACAAAATTCCACTCTAATTGGGGACAATATGATCACAATACAACATAGAGATTCTCCAAAGTTTCAAACACAGGTCTTCATTTCAATGTCCTCTCCCAACTTCATAGCTTCAATCTTGCACCTCTTCAACTCTTCAATTATTGAATCACAAAACAAAGAAAGGGGGTAAGCGATGCTCTCCACCCAACCTTTAATCCAATAAGAGGAGAATCCATCCTCCTTATTGGCCCCCGAGCCCTAACTAAAGAACCATGAAGTGTGTAGGTAACTTGACAACTTTCACAACAATGGCTTCCACAAAATAACTCAACACTCATACATTCAACACAAGCAAGGCTATCAAACACAAAACAAAATAACACAAAAACACAAACCAAAAAACCCAACACATAGGCTTACATTCAACGCCAAGGGAGAATAGAAAAAAGAAACCACCTCCTTATAACTCCCAAATGAGTTAGGGGTTCCACCCAAAATACCTCCATGTGCACATCCAAACTACACAATACATCACTTTTCCCTCACAATACATAATACACAAAGTATATCAATTCACCCTTTTCACTCCTCATAGGTGGAACTCCCTACTCATGCTCCCTCCAAAAGCCTACAAATTTCCCTTTTCCCTCCCAAAGTGGTTCCATTCTCTATCTCCCACACATATTAAGGCCATACTACATCAATCCCACACAATACATACACACATGCATTTACAAAACATACAACAAATACAATAAGGTGTAGATCCTACCTTTCCAAAACCAAGAAAGCACCAAAGCAATCCTTTAAGTTCCAAGCAAGAAATCCCAAGACCAAAATTCCAAAAATGCAAAATTGATTAACAAAAATAAGTTCCTAAGGTCCTAAAGAGGAAGTAGGATATTATTAATGTTAACCCTAGGATTGGAGGCCTAAAACGCTATAATAAGGTAAGCTAATATAGTAGTAAATGAAATAAAATAACATGTAACAATAGTAAATGAAATATTCTAAATAAAATAGAAACCCTAATTATGCAAAAGAGGGAAAATATTACTTAGTTGATCACAATGATTGTCACAAATTGATGCAAGTTTGAAACCGGAATGGGTTATGCAAGCGAAGACTCGAGAACCTGCGAAGGGTGCGAAGGGTTATCTCAAGTGACACATGTGCCAAAGAGTGTACTCTTGGGAACTCCGGATTGGATTATGGGTGTGTGAATTGTGCGAAAGCTCAAAAATTAGATTCGGTATTGTGTCGTAACTATGTCTGAAACTTTTTTCATCTGTCACGTTAGATTTGTTGTAGGAACTAGATGAAACTCTACACAAGAAGAAGAAGAATGGGCTGAGGCCGGACCTCGGTTGTCAAACTAGTGGACTTATCACTGAGTATTACACTACATTTCATACCCTGAAGTAGTTCTGTGAGTGTGTGTATGTCGTGTCGCTAGGTGCTCTTTGAATTAGTGAGCTATGATAGCTATGGAAGATGTAGAATAGTAATTTATAATAGAATAGATGGACTCCCTCCTCCTATGTGAATGGAAGTGATGTAGACTTTAGCTAGGATGAATGGCACTAATGGATGCAAGATGGTGTACTTGTATGCAACCCTAAGTGGAGTGATAGTAATGATAAGATGTAAGACCTAGAACCCTTACTAAGGTCTTATAAGCTTTACATTTATATGGCTCTCAAGTATACTTTACAATAAATCTTGAACATGCCAACTGAGAAGAAGATAAAAAATACTAACGACTAGAAGTGACCCGAAAGAGAGAGGATAAGAATGTACACGGATCGGGCACCTTAAATGGGACCAGGGTGCCCGGGGTGCCCTAATATAGCATGAGGTGCCCTGAATTAGGGCTAGAATGACATAAAGGTTGCGATATGGATGGATAAATATTAGAAGAAATATGGGAAAGATGAAACAAAATATAAAACAAAGATGGCAAGAAGATTGTTACGCCCTTAACCTATTGCTTGTATGAGGATATGAGTAGCCGAATTATGGCTTACCATATCATTTTATTATGTCATTTATAATTTCTCATGCTTAGTAGGTCAGCCTTGGTGATGGCCATAACATATTAATAGTATATATAGGTGATTGTAGGTAGTAGTTCATCATCATTCGAGGATTTGAGTCTTATTGTATGGTTTGGAGGTTGCCCCCTCGAAGTGGCGAAGCTATTTTAATTACATATTGAGATCATTTATCTACAATATTGTGTTATTTGGTGTTACATTTCTACTAATAATCTAAATTATACAAGTAATTTCATTACAAGAGGTATCAGAGTTGTGATCCGAGCCAAAATTAGGGCAAAAATCCTAATTTTTTGTTTCCTCTATATCTTGCGAACCAGAGAGAATTTTTCAGATATTGTTTTACCAGAGTTGTGAATCATTCCAAGTAAGATTTCTTGAAAATTTCATACTTTTTAAATTTATTTTGCAAACGTTATTTCAAATTTAGGGTTTTTCATAAAATCGCTCCATAGGCTGAAATTTTGGATTTTTTCCAAGTTCTTTACATTTTCAGAAAGATCTCAAAGAAATATTTTAAGTATCTTTTTTTTTCTTATTCAGCCAAATTTGTATCGAAACCATAAACCCTAGGGTTTGACATCATGATGAGGCCTTCCACAAGAGCCAAAAAGAATCCGGTCACTCCTGTAAAACCCAAAATAAAGATGGGGTAGTGATTGAAGATTTGGAGTCAAAAGGGGTAAATACATATTCCTCGGCACTAGGTTTTACCTTAGTTGATCATAAGGTGAGCCAACTCGAGTATGATCTGCAAAATGTACAATCTGAGATGGCTTGTAAAGGAGACATAGACCAAATCAATCAATGGTTGGATGATATCATGCAACATATAAAGGGTAAACAGTATGTCCTAAATCAGCCCTAACTCAACCAAGGAGGATCTTCAGTTCAAAATAATGGAAAAAATAACCATGTTGGATCACTTTTCCAACCCAATTAGAATCCAACTTATTCGCAACCACGAACATGATGTCAAAAGTGGAGATGCAAAAATTTGATGGGAAGGATCCACTGAATTGGATAAATCAAATGGAGAACTTCTTTGAGTTACATCAAACCCCATCGGGACAAAAGGTGACCTTGGCATCCTTGTATCTTGAACTAGACCAATTCGTTTGGTATCAATGGTTATGTGCTCAGAGGCAGAAGAATGGTCTCAGTGTCACTTGGATAGTTTTTACCGAGGATTTGCAATTGCACTATAGTTCTAGTTTTTCGATAACTACTTTAGTCAATTGGCAAAGTTACGACAAACAAGATTAGTCAAATATTATGTGCATCAATTCTAGAACCTATCCTTAAGGGTGGAGAATATTACAGAAGGGAAGTGGAATGACTTGTTGTTGGTGCAAAATCACAGCACCCCAGACGCGGATCGAGACTTCCAAATCGATCGCTCAAGCGCGTCCAGGTGTGATTGCGCAACATGGAGCTTTTCCCAAGTGTGGGACCTCACGAAACGAAAAAGCTCTCCTGATGAAGGTGGATCCTATTCCTCTATTCGATGCACCAATAAAACGCAGAGGTTTACCCAAAACCTAACCTAACTACCAAGGAGACAGGGAGAGAGAAATGCATAAAAATAAACCTAAGCTAAGGAGGTGATGCACCGAGGAATGTTGAACACCCATTTTGCAAGAATAAACACAGACCACATAAATGCAATACAAAACCATGCACAGATAGCCAAAATGCAATAAGAGATCAAAAATGACAGCAATGAATATATGAAAGGGTTTACAATCAATCACGAGACATACATATATTGCTCAAAGGTCGATACAGTATATTGCAGTGGCCAAGAGGAAAAAAATGACATTACAATCCATGTGGGAGGCTTGAAAACTCCACAAATCCTCTTGCGAGCAGGAGAGAAGGGAGGATGCAAAGTAGAAATGCCCAACCATTTCTTAGAGCCTCTCCCGGCCATTTATAGGAGAAAAAATGAGGGAGAAGAGAAGTTCGGAGCTCCCAAACTCGAAAACGGTGAACTGCCCATTTCCGCATCGGGATTTTGCACCTATTGGGTTCGGGGTTCCCTTCTACGTTTGCATCGGGCTTGGATATGGCCTCGACATGCTACTTGATGTTCGCGTTCTCCCGAAACCCGCTTCCCACATGATTTCTGAGCTTTCCTTTGTGTCGGGGCGGAAGATGAACCTGCATGCGCATCGGGTTTGGAGGGTGCTCGACATGCTTGTTTTTCATGTTCTTCCGACGTGCTTCCCCGACGCTGAGACCCGATTGCTTTGATGTCGGGTTTTGGAGACCCGACGACATATTCCTTTGATGTCGGGTTTTTGAGACCACCCGACATGTTGTTCCACCATGCTTCTCCGCCCTGTAAACCCGATTCCTTTTGCGTCGGGTTTTGGAGACCCGACGACATCTTTTCTTTGTTGGCGGGTTTTGGAGAACCCCGACATGCTCTCGTTGTGTCGGGTTTTGGAGAACCCCCGACATGCTCCGGCGCCACCGAAACCCGATTCCTTTGCCCGACGCCGAGACCCAATTTCTGACACGTGGCGATCTCTCATTGGTCGCGGGCCATGCGGGCCAAACTTTCCATTTTGACCTTTTGACCAAAACTTGGCCAAAAATCCAACTTCTCCCCCGACGCCCGCCATCTCCCCTGGGACACGTGGCAGCACCCCATTGGCTGCGGGCCAAAATTTCAAAATTCTCCCATGCGCCAACACTTAGCGAATTTTTCACTCTGCTTCCCCGTCTGACACGTGGCACATTCCGACTCGCCGGCGGGCCCGCGGGCTAAAATTTCCCTTTTGCAAATTTGTCCAAAACTTGGAATTTTTCCAAGTTTTCCTCCGGACCTCGCCACTTCCCCTTGTGTCGGGTTTTGGAGACCCCCCGACATATCCTTTGCTGTCGGGTTTTGAAGATTCCCCGACATGTTGTTGCGCCATGTTGTTCCGCCTCCGAAACTGACTTGCCTTGCGTCGGGTTTTGAAACCCTTACGACATGTTTATTTTGCGTGTTTCGCACCTTGTTTCTCTGCCCTCTAAACCTGATTTCCCTTCGTTTATCTATATTTACCCCAGGGGTAAATATATACAACAATTTGGCAACTCACGGGGTTACCTACCTGCTAGGTAGAAGATCAATGGCCTTTTAGCGATCCATTGGGCATGGAGTCATAAGTAAGCCTTGAAACTGATCTGAAATTTGAAACTTCCTCTGAACCGCTTGAAACCCATTGAACTTAGAGTTGTTCTCACCAAAATGCCACCAAAATGAACCGTGCCAGAGCAAAACTAGCAACACCAAAAACTATGTACAAAACTGAAAATCATACATGCCCCAAATGGAACATGCAGAGTGTGCACAAGCACTTCTTCTGCTGAAAGCAAACCTACCTACTCTACTCTAGCTGGAAGCAAAGGCAAGCTAAACAAACCCTGCAACTGGTTGTGCAAAATAGCTTCCTTTCTTCAAAATTGGCAGCCATGCAATTGATTTGGCACTGATCATGGCTGTTTGGATGGATGGAAAATCAACAAGAAGCTGGTCTTCTATCCAAATCATCAAGGTATCAACTGAAAAATCTAATACCTCTTTTAGTTGCTCTGCATTTGGATTGAAGAGGTATGGCAGCTGATCCTTGGTACTTTGTAGCTCATCCTCATGCCCAGAAGTGAGCATGACCGGTTGTGGCTTCTCCTTTGGCTCCAATGAAGCCAAATACCTGATTGGGCAAGGTCTGATCCGTTTGATATGCCCATAACTCGATTTTCTACTCCAAGAATGGAGTTCTCTTGTAGACCCTCTTGGATGGATGACGTGGAAGAAATGGTGGAATTCTTCTGTCCTTTCCCTTCCTCCGATGAAGAACATGGAAGATTTAAATCTTCCAATTTTGATTCCAAAGAGCTGCTATAAGATGCGGGCTGCTGGAAATGAATGCTCTCCTTCATGACAGCAGACTTTGGTGTTTGGAATGTGGATGATGAAAGAGAGAATGGTGAAAACTCAACCGGCTCTTCTCCATCAAAACAGTCCTCCAAATCTGACAGGTAAACTGCCTCATTGTTGTCCTGCTGCTCGTGTTCAACTTCCCCATGGTGTCCTCTTGATCTGCAACTTGACCACCATGGTTTCCTTCACTCTCCAATATTGAGTTTGAGAGATCAAACTCCTCTTCAGCATTAGAACTCGAGAGAGGTGAAGTAGAAAGAAGAACTGAAGGTTCTCCTGTAGCCTGCTTTGTGCTCAAAGCCCTTGGATCTGCACTTTTCTCCTCCACAACTAGAATGTGCTCCTCTTCTTTTGGATTTGGAGCAGCTTCTCCCTCCTCTATTACTCGAAGGCAATCTTGCTCTTGATATAACTCTTCCTCCAGCATGAAGTTTTTAAGTCAAACTCTTCAATCTGCTGCTCTAGAGGACAAGTTGGGGCTGCAAGATCTTCTTCGAGCTTTCTTCCTTTTGCTCTTCTTCTGCTGCCACAAAATCAGTTTTAACCACCGTTTGTTCAACCTTAGCCTCTTCTGTAGGCTTTACCAGCAAAGGGATCTTTTCAATTCCAAATTTAAGAGCCAAACTTACTAAGCTCTTAATCATTTTTCCTTTTCCTGGCTCTTCCTCTTGCTGTCCTTGCCGACTGATTTTTTCAATTTCTTCTTCCCCACATGGAATTGGGAATGCAAGAGGAGGGATGGGTTGAAACTCAACTGATTTTACAATTTTTTGTGGTGGTGGAGGCAGTGGAACCTCTTGTTTCTTTGGAGGAGGGGGTATTTCTGTTAGCTCTTGTGGAGGGGATGACTGTTTAGAAGGGAAAAGGAAAGAAGAATCGAGATGAGATGGAAGACTGAGAGGTGGAGACATGGATTCAACATTTGGGACAGCAGATGGAGAGTTTGAAACTTGACACTGCTGAAATGGAACAGATTGGGAAAGAGGAAACAGAAAGGCATGAGATGGTGTGCTTACCCATTGACAAGGTTGCTGAATACTTCTCTCATACACCTCTATTCCTTCAATCCACTTTGCAAGCAATGGCAGCGTTGCAATCATGAAGTCAAGTTTCTCCTGAGGGCTGTAATGCCTTGGAAAAGGTCCCACCCATGGACAGGGTGCTCCACAACCGATTCCAAAAGCTTTCATTTGTGCTTGAGCCCTGGACTGCACCATCCCCACCTCCATTTTTTGGATTTTCTCCAACAGACCAGCATCTTGCATCTGATGGTCTTCGTTATATGCATACTCTTGCTCTTGGAAAGCTCCATTGCCAAACTGACTTTGGCACTGCTGTTCATATGAGTATGCATGCTGATCTGGAGGATTTGTAAAACGTGTTGGAGGTGGGAAACATTGCTGTTGTTGGAAATGTGAATTCCATGATGGAAATGAAGTCATGGTTGCACAACTTCATGGAATGGAAAAGAATGAAAGAGATGGAAAGAAAGATGGATGGAAATGAATGGAAATGGGTCTGCAACTCAGAGAAATGGGTTGCTGATCAGATGGAGTCGCCAGATGTGTTTTTGAATATGCCTCTAAAAGGCTGGATGTTGCCAAGTTACACATCAAACCTGGCAATATTGAAAATCGGAATTAAAAATTTGAAGGACCCGGAGGATGTAGTCTTCAATTCGGAACTCATGTCATGTTGTGCAGCTGCGGATCCCGAAAAGCACAGGTCGGAACTCAGGTCATGCAACGCATCACCCAAAACCCGAAATGACTGTTCTGGGTCTGCTTTGATGTTCTCGGACCCCGAAAACCCGAAATCCAAAAAACATGAAATTTTGAAAATCAAAATCTCAAAAAACCAAAGATACCCTTTTGAAGATAACCCTCAGATCTACCAACCGGTGAAAATTCGGCCTGTTTCGAGCAATTTAAGCCCTTGAAAAATGATTTCGGAGTTCAGCCTGGAAAGAAGCAAAAATCCAAAATTTAAACACTTGCAATTTCTTGAGCCAAAAATTCATGAAAACTCCTTCAAATTTGGGTGGAATGACCTCTTGGTCCCACCCGGCGTGCCAAAACTGTTGGTGCAAAATCACAAGGCACTTCACGACGTGGATCGACTTCCAAATCAATCGCTCAAGCGTCCAGGTGCGATTGCGCAACATAGAGCTTTTCCCAAGTGTGGGACCTCACGAAAATGGAAAAGCTCTCCGGATGAAGGCCGGATCCTATTCCTCTATTCGAGATGCACCAATAAAACGTAGAGGTTTACCCAAAACCTAACCTAACTACCAAGGGGACGGGAGAGAGAAATGCATATACATAAACCTAAGCTAAGGAGGTGATGCACCGAGGAATGTTGAACACCCATTTTGCAAGAATAAACACAGACCACATAAATGCAATACAACACCATGCACAGATAGCCAAAATGCAATAAAAGATCAAAAATGACAGCAATGAATATATGAAAGGGTTTAGAATCAATCACAGACATACATATATTGCTCAAAGGTCGATACAGTATATTGCAGTGGCCAAGAGGCAAAAAACGGCATTACAATCCATGTGGGAGGCTTGAAAACTCCACAAAATCTCTTGCAAGCAGGAGAGAAGGGAGGATGCAAAGTAGAAATGCCCAACCGTTTCTTAGAGCCTCTCCCGGCCATTTATAGGAGAAAAAATGAGGGAGAAGAGAAGTTCGGAGCTCCCAACTACCTCCGAGACTACATTTAACTTCAATAACTATGGCGGTAGGTAAGAACTCACCAAACTCGAAAAACGGCGAACTGCCCATTTCCGTGTCGGGATTTTGCGCCTGTCGGGTTCGGGATTCCCTCGCGCATTTGCATCGGGCTTGGAGATGGCCTCGACATGCTGCTTGATGTTCACGTTCTCCCGAAACCCGCTTCCCACGTGATTTCCGAGCTTTCCTTTGTGTCGGGCGAAAGATGAACTTGCATGCGCATCGGGTTCGGAGGGGTGCTCGACATGCTTGTTTTTCATGTTCTTCGACGTGCTTCCCGACGGCCGAGACCCGATTGCTTTGATGTCGGGTTTTGGAGACCCGACGACATATTCCTTTGTTGTCGGGTTTTGAGACCACCCGACATGTTGTTCCACCATGCTTCTCCGCCCTGTAAACCCGATTTCCTTTGCGTCGGGTTTTGGAGACCCGACGACATCTTTTCTTTGTTGGCGGGTTTTGGAGACCCCCCGACAT
The DNA here is from genome assembly GCA_018340775.1 of Taxus wallichiana var. yunnanensis. Lineage (NCBI taxonomy): Eukaryota > Viridiplantae > Streptophyta > Pinopsida > Cupressales > Taxaceae > Taxus > Taxus wallichiana. Next base: position 687,513,664 of record CM031236.1, on the reverse strand, counting down.
GCTCGTTGTGTCGGGTTTTGGAGAACCCCCGACATGCTCCGGCGCCACCAAACCTCGATTCCTTTTGCCCGACGCCGAGACCCAATTTCTGACACGTGGCGATCTCTCATTGGTCGCGGGCCATGCGGGCCAAACTTTCCATTTTGACCTTTTGACCAAAACTTGGCCAAAAATCCAACTTCTCCCCGACGCCCGCCATCTCCCCTGGGACACGTGGCAGGACCCCATTAGTGCATGGCCAAAATTTTAAAATTCTCCCATGCGCCAACACTTAGCGAAATTTTCACTCTGCTTCCTCGTCTGACGCGTGGCACATTCCAACTCGCCGGCGGGCCCTCGGGTTAAAACTTCCCTTTTTGCAAATTTGTCCAAAACTTGGAATTTTTCCAAGTTTTCCTGACTCGCCACTTCCCCTTGTGTCGGGTTTTGGAGACCCCCCGACATATCCTTTCTTTGTCGGGTTTGAAGATTCCCCGACATGTTGTTGCGCCATGTTGTTCCGCCTCCGAAACCCGACTTGCCTTGCGTCGGGTTTTGGAACCCTTGCGACATGTTTCTTTTGCGTGTTTCTCCACCTTGTTTCTCTGCCCTCTAAACCCGATTTCCCTTCGTTTATCTATATTTACCCGGGGGGTAAATATATACAACACTTGTTTCTTGGGGGTCTCAAGGACCACATTGAGCATGAGGTACGTATGTTTAATCCACTCAATATTTCTAATAACTATCATTGCACGTAGAGAAGAGGAAAAATTTCTTTGTAGTAGGAGGCATCTTTTCATTAACACCAGATATCGTAGTACCTCTTCCCCATCATTCACTCATCCAATTAGACTGACTCCTCAACAAATGGAAGAAAAGAGAGAAAAAGGATTATGTTTTAACTGTGACACCAAATATAGACCGGAGACAAATGTGATGAGAAGAAGTTGTTCTATATTGAAGGAGGAAATGAGGATGAAGAGGAAGTTGAAATTATAAGACAGGTTGAGGAACCAATAGAACATGAAGTAGATGATCACCAACCTACAATTTCTCTCCATGCGTTGTCAAGTATTAGTACTCAAACACTCAAGGTTATTGGTTATCTCAAAAAACAAAAGGTGACGGTTTTGATTGACTCAGGGAGTACTCATAACTTCATAAATAATAAGTTAGTTGCCCTCCTCAATTTTTTTATTTACCCAGCTCTAGAAATGTAAGTTATGATTGCAGATGGTGGGATAGTCAAGTGCACAGGAAAATGCCATAGTATCGAGCTTTCCATGAGAGACTACATGTTAGACTCACGCTTGTGTTTATTATTTCTATGGGAGGGGCAAATATTGTTTTGCGTGTCCAATGGCTCACAACCTTGGGTACTATAGAGATGAATTTCCAAGAATTGTTCATGCGATTTCATTCATAAGGAAAGATAATACAATTGAAATGGATGGTAGCTAAGTCTCCATAGATTATTAGCTCTCAGCAGATGCAGAAGGTTCTCAGAAAAGGAGTAGATGGATTTGTAGCAAAGTTGTTTTCCATAGAGGTACAAAATACAAAGTCTTCAATGCCACCCGATCTTCAGAAGATTTTTTATGTTCACTCGTCTATTTTGATGCAATTCTAAAGGGACTACCACAGATTAGGGATCATGATCATACCATTCGGTTGATTCCAGGGAACCAACCATCTAACATTAGATCATATAGATACCCATATTCCCAGAAAAGTGAGATCGAGAAAATGGTGCAGGAAATGTTGAAGGTAGGTATCATTAGGCATAGCCAGAGTGCATATTCTTCGCCATGGTCGTGGTATGTAAGAAAGATGAAACATGGAGGATGTGTCTCGATTACCAAGAAATCAACAAGTACACCATCAAATATAAGTTTCATATTCCAATAATTGATGATTTACTTAATGAATTGCATGGTGCTATTTATTTCACAAAATTAGATCTTCGTTTGGGGTACCATCAAATTAGAATAAGAGAGGAAGATGTTCATAAAATGGCTTTCAGGACTCATGAGGGCCATTATGAGTTTTTGGTAATGCCCTTTGGTCTTACAAATGCTCCCTCAACATTTCAAATCTTGATGAACACTATTTTTAGGCCATTTTAAAGGAAATTTGTATTAGTTTTCTTTGATGACATATTGATTTATAGTAAGACATGGGAAGAACACTTGCAATATGTAGATAAAGTGTTGGAAGTTTTGGATAAACATAAGCTCTATGAAAATCCATCTAAATTTTCTTCTATTGTATAAGAGGTGGATTACTTAGGTCACATTGTATCCCATGAAGGTGTCAAAGTTGATCCTCAGAAGATCAAAGCTATGGTGGAATGGCCAAGACCCAAAACTCTAAAAAATCTCTGAGGGTTCCTAGGAATAACATGGTACTAAAGAAGATTTGTGAGGGGATATGGTAGAATCGCAGCTCCACTCACTGCATTGCTAAATAAGGATGCCTTCCATTGGATAGACGCAACCACTAAATCCTTTGAGTAGTTAAAGGAAGCCATGTGCACCACCCCAGTTTTGGCTACTCCCGACTTCTCAAAAACCTTCATTGTTGAGTGTGACGCTTCAAGATTAGGATTGGGAGCAGTTATAATGTAGGAAGGAAGACCAATTGCATTTGAGAGTCACCAATTCAAAGGAAAAGATCTGCTCAAACCTATCTATGAGAAAGAAATGATGGCTATTCTTCATGTGGTCAAACAATGGAATCCCTAACTAATGGGTAGACACTTAAAGGTAAAAATTGATCATGATATTCTCAAATAATTTTTGGAGCAAAGGTTATCATCTGAGGAACAACAAAAGTGGATAACAAAAATGTTGGGTTATGATTTTGAAATCATATGTGCATAAAGGGTAAAGAAAATGTAGTGGCCGATGTGCTATCCAGAAAGGATACATCCACAGATGCCTTACTATGCAATGTCCATGTTGAAGGTCGATTGGGTAGATGAAGCAAGATTATAATGGGATCAGGACAAGGATACCCAATCTCTAATACAAAATATCAAGCAAGGATCCATAACACAAATCAAATTTGAGTGGAAAGGTAACGTCATATGGTACAAGGACAAAGTTATACTTGTGTAAATATTTTGAGTTGAAGCATAAGATTCTTGCAAAGCTACATGGAGCACATATTGGAGGACACTCTGGGTTTTTGAAGACATATCATAGAATAAAAAGAGAATTATTTTGGGAAGGACTCAAGGGGGATGTACAAAAGTTTGTATCAAAGTGTTTGGTGTGCCAATAAAACAAAGGTGAAACCATTAAGACATCAAGTCTATTGCAACCATTACCAATTCCTAGCTAGAGATGGGAGGAGGTCTCCATGGATTTCATCACAGGATTGCCTTGTTCAGAGGGTAAGAATGTTATTTTGGTGATTGTGGATAGGCTCACAAAATATGCCCATTTTTTCCCTGTCACATCCATTTACTTGAGCCGATCTGATCGTAACTATTTTTGGAGACATTTCAAAGGCTACATGGAACCCCAAAGATAATTGTAAGTGATCGTGATCCTATTTTCATAAGTAAATTTTGGACAAAATTATTTTCATGTTTGGGTACTCAACTAGCTCGCAATTCATCTTGCCATCCTAAAACTGATGGGCAAATGAAAGTGGTCAACAAATGCTTAGAGGGGTATCTACGTTGTTCTGTATCAGATAAGTAGGAATGTTGGGCTTAATGGATACCACTTGCAGAATGGTGGTATAATACATCTTTTCATACCTCTTCTCAAATGACCCCATTTTTAGCATTATATGGTTACCATCCACCATCTATCACTTCTTCCTTGAGGGTGCAAACTATGGTCAGAGATGTTGAGGAACACATTCAACATCAATAATAGGTTTTGGCTGGTTTGAAGGAGAATTTGGCATTGACATAAAACAAGATGAAACAACAAGCAGATCAATACCGTAGTGAAAGACATTTTGAAATTGGTGGCTTGTGTTTTTATGTCTACAACCTTATAAGAAGATGTCCCTGAAGCAGCATAAAAAGGACAATAAACTTGGTCCTAAATATTATGGTCCTTATCAGGTTCTATAGAAAATTGGAAGTGTTTCTTATAACCTAGAGTTGCCTCAATCTTCACGCATACACCCAATATTCCATGTTTCCTACCTGAAGAAGGTTATTGGACAGAAATTTATAGCCCAGACAGAGCTACCAGAACTTGATGAGGAAGGAAGAATCATTTTGGAGCTAGAGAAGATTCTAAACACGTACTAAGATGCTGAGAACAAGAGACATTAAGGAATATCTGATCAAGTGGAAGAATATGAGCATAGAAGATGTGACTTGGGAGGATGAAAGTTTTCTACAACAACATCCAGGGTTATTCAACGTTGAGGACAACATTGGTTTTAAGGGGAAGGGCATGCTACCCTTAACCTATTTCTTGTATTAGGATATGAGTAGCTGACTTGTGGCTTACCATATCATTTTATTATGTCATTTATACTTTCTCATGTTTAGTAGGTCGGCCTTGGTGATGGCCATAACATATGAATAATATATATAGGAGATTGTAGGTAGTAGTTCATCATCATTTGAGCATTTGAGTCTTATTGTATGGTTTAGAGGTTTCCCCGTCGAAGTGGCGAAGCTATTTTAATTACATATTGAGATCATTTATCTGTCAATATTGTGTTATTTGGTGTTACGTTGCTACTCATAATCTGAATTATACAAGTAATTTCATTACGGAAGGTGGGATTAATTTCTATTTTGTGCACTTGAGAACCTTCTAAATAGTAGTATAATACCGAGCTAGATAAGTCCTAAAATGCAAGATTTTATGTCTACATTTTTCCCCCACTTTATGTTGGTGAGTGAACAACTCAGTAACATAAAGTAGATAGAAAAGCGTACCTAGAATCCATGCAGAGTGTAGAAGAAAACACATGGATGGACCAGACTCGAGAGTGGAGGAGTGAAGACTCTAAAGATGAAAAATGAAAGAAAAGTGATGAGATTGCACCTAGGGGAATGCGTGTGTGATAAAGGCAAGTTCCTGTAGCGGTATGTTGTCATTATCACTGTTGTTGCCCCCAATTTGACTTCTTGTTTCTCATACGATGGACCTGCGAGGAGAAAACACTCAAGTAGTCAAATATGTATGTATGTAAAATTGTAGTATAAAAGATGCATGTATATGGAAGTGTAAAATATGTAAATTGTAAAATACACAAAGTGTAAAATATACTAGAAAGTGTAAATGGAAAAATGGATCATGTGCACCTAATCCATGTCAAGAGAAAGGGGTGTAGAAGGATATCCTGTAACACTACAAGTTTTTTGGGTGATCTCACACCACCCTAGCCGAAGAAGTATAGGAGTAACCATCTTGTATCCTCCAACATTTAACCGCTTCAGTTGTAATGTTTGAAGAGATCTATATACCAATGGGGTTTTTTGGGTGATCCGACGCCACTGGATGGAGAAGTGTAGGGAGGCCACCCACTGTAACCTCCAAGCCTGTAACTACTCCGTAGAATTGAAAAAAGTACACCATGTCCTATTAAGGCCGTTGTGTATGAAGTTCGGTCTTATTTGAACTCACTTGCTATGTATGGACTTCGGTCTTGTTTGAACTCACTCATTGTGTATGGAGTTCAGTCTGATTTGAACTCACTCACCATGTATGGAGTTTGGTCTGATTTGAACTCACTCGTTAAACCTATGTAGATACGTTGTGTTAGTAGAAACCCATAATGATACCCCCCTCTTTGGGGGTGCATGTGGCGACTCTGGAAGGAGAATGAGGCCCCAAAAGAGGACCCACCGCACTCTGACCTTGTAACTAACTCAGATCCACAGGGAGGGAAAGGGAAAGTGCTTGGTAGATACCAAGGCACACAAAAAGGGGATGGCTATCCAAAATAAGTGTTAGTCCATAGGCACATGCATGTAACAGTGTAAAAATGCAAACAATGTAGAAAAACACAACCAAGTATAGTAATGTAAACACACGAGAAAACAAATAGACCATGCAAAGTGGATTTCAAACATGGGAAATCACTCACGATGTCGCAAGACAGTCAAGGCCAACATGACTGCAACCAACAGACAAGTGTGCACATAGACAAAGGGAAAATCCCGCAGACAAGTAGAAATACAGAGATAGTCATGGAAACATATATTCATGCAAAACAAGTGTTGCACATGGAACACCCATTAACATGTCAGAGTGATAACCAATATGTCAAATCATGTAAGATCAAGTAGTATAAGATGCTATGTACAAAATGAAACAATAACACCTATATGAAACGAATGTGGATGCCCCCAATGACCAATATAGGAAGGGTAGAAGGCGAGCATCCATGCCGCGTGTAGAGTCCTGTATCTACGATCACACTAAATAAAGAGGTAAACACGCATGTGTGTATGATAATGACATATAATAAAGCAATCCAATATGTGTAATAAAGTGAGCATGTAAAGCACTAGTAAGCAAAAGTACATGCCCCCCATGACAATGCAGTATGTTGTGGATGGATGGAATGGAATGTAAAATGGAATGATAGGAGCAACATGCCTCCCGAGTGGATATAATATGTATGCAGTGAGGTTCATTTATTTTTCCCTTAGCAGTCAAGAATGAACTGTAAACGAGAGTGTGTCATCGGGAGATGATCAAATAAGAGGGCATATAAGAAAGCAATCCAACATGTGTAATAAAGTGAGCATGTAAAGCACTAGTAAGCAAAAGTACATGCCCCCCACGACAATGCAGTATGTTGTGGATGGATGGAATGGAATGCAAAATGGAATGATAGGAGCAACGTGCCTTTCGAGTGGATATAATATGTATGCAGCGAGGTTCGTTTTTTTCCCTTAGCAAGTCAAGAATGAACCGTAAACGAGAGTGTGTCATCGGGAGATGGTCAAATAAGATAGATTGTATTTAACGCGACTACAATGAGTGTGTATATGGAATGGTGATGAGATGTGACATATAGAAAGAGGATGTGCGTGGACCTTATAGCCTAAAGCGTATACCATGACTTGATGAAAGAAGTAGATCAAAATGCAATGGAAGAGAGGATGTACGTGGACCTTATAGTATTTAGCGTATACCATGACTTGTTGAATGGAAAGTGATGATTTATCTCGTAAGCATATATCACTATAGAATGAGTAGATAGAAAGATGTGCATGGACCCTATAGCCTAAAGTGTATACCACAACTTTATGAAATGGAAAGTGATGATTTAGCCCTAAGCGTATATCACTATAAGATGAGTGGATGGAAATAGAAAATACGTAAAGGTGCACATGGACCTTATAGCCTAAGCGTATACCATGACTTTGCTAAATGATGACATGGAAATGAATGCAAAGGATGTGATGTGCATGGACCCTATAACATAAAGCGTATACCATGACTTATTGGGAAATGTGTGACGATTTAGACTAAAGCGTATGTCACTAGGAGGTGAATAATAAATGAGTGGTGATGTAACCTAAGGTGTATACCACTACAGTATTATAAATGAGGTGACTATTTACCCTATGGTGTATGTCATTAATGTGCAGGATATGATGGATAAGAATAATGTAGTAAGAATAAATGTCACATGATGATTGTAAGGTCCATTTGATTAGTGAACCCTCGATAGTCGAGCATGAATCAAGGAGCTAGAGTGCGTCACAAGGTGGTGAGTGCAGTACATAGAAAGGCAACATAGAATAAACGACCAAGGGGTAGGATAGGCAATGCAATGTATGATGTATAATGTAAGTAGAATATGTAATGGTAGTAGATAAAACTATGCCCATGTGTAATGGGATCTAGTGTATCATCATGAGTAGGATGTAAAGGCAGTGATGTATAGAAATGGAATATGAGATGATGATAAATAAAAACAAGATTATACCTAAGGTAATATAGTGTAGCGATGGATGATGTAGTATGCGGTGATAGGTGTAGATAGAATATGTAGTGCTAAGATGTAAAACTAGACCCATAGCTAATGACATCTAGCGTAAATGTAGAATGTAATGATGGAATCATAAAACTAGCCTCATAGATTATGATGAATAGTGTAGATGGAAAATGTATAGGATGTATAGTGTAATGGTTTAAGTAAATGTTAGAGAGAAATGGTATGTAGATGCACGATGTATGATGATAGGAAATATAGTGCCTAAAGTGCAAAGCAGTGTGGGGTTGAGTGTAATGGTGGTTCCCTCAATAGTCCAGTGTGAACCGAAGCACTAGGTTGCATCATCGGGTGATGAGGTCAATAAGATGGTAAAGTGTTAGTGTAACTATGTTAATGAAGGGGGAGGTTTTGTATGTGTTATGCCCCAAACAACTATATAGAATGTATCATCCGATAAGGTTGAAGGACGGATGTCCGTAGACCGGCCAAATACGTGTGCAGTGACTAAAAAGGGTGAGGTTCGAGTAATAGTGGTATGATAGAAAAACACATTGTAGGTGAATGGAGTCGATATGCATGTGATGGATGCACATAAGATTGATGTCATGGCATAGTAAAGTGAGTATGTGATGGAGATCGAGAGACTGTTGGGCGTATTGGAGAGGGAGAGCCTTGGGGGAGAAGGCGAGGTGACGAGGTATGACAAGTTGCAGTAATGGTCCGAAGAGTAGGCCTATGTTAATGTGTGGGACCAATAGTATGGAGTGGTTGCAAAGGGGGTGATGGAGAAGATGGAGTAGGTGGGAGCGGTGGTTTAGAAAGTGACGATCAGGGAGGTGAAGGATGTAGGAAAGGTTTCTACAGTGGTGATACGTGGATGGGATAAGGTTTTGTCTATGAGGTAGACAAGCCGGAAGAGTAGAACATAGGGTATGATGAGGTTGAGTGACAAACAAAAGAAGACATGAACATTGGATTTCTCAAATGATATGGCTTAACGTGTGACAAGAATTAGTATGATGCCCTTGAATGTGATGGTAACAACAAAAGGATGGATCACAATAGCGAAATGACTGAAGCGTAGGATAATGATGATTAGATGGTAGAATAATGAGCCCATGATGAAGGAGGTGATCCAGGATATATTGTGGCATGGAAGTAGAAGGAAGAGTATGAGGGTAGGAAATGGTACATAAGGAGGGTCGGTGCGATGGCATGTAGATGGTGCATGATCTGTAGTATTAGGATGAGTATGTAGTCAAGTGGTACCCTTAAGTTTGTCGATCTCATCAAGGAGGGACGAAATTGTTGCTTCCATGGATTGACACCAGGTTTGTAATGATTGTATAACATCCATAGGAGAGGAGGATAGGGAGGTTGAGATTCATCAATGGTGGAAGGAGGCATAGGATACGGTGAGGGGTTAATGGTGGAGGATGGTTGGCAGAGGAAGGTATTAGAAGGGTCATGTCATCGAAAGGATCATCAAGAGAAGTGTCAAAATCATGTTGGATAGCGTGAGAAACATGATAAGATATTGTATGGGGTTGGTCATCCAAATAGCCTTGAGTGCAAAAGAATAGACATGACCATGGTGTATTGTTCATCTGTAAAGTAAGGTAATGGACATCCCTGGGTATACCAAACAATAAGGTTGGGGGTGTAGCAAATAAAAGAACTACTACAAATATTGGCTGAGCTAAAGGGCATGGGGAAGGTAATATTAACATGCTTAGAGTCAAGAGTACCACCAATATAGTCTAGCCAAGATTGGTCGAGAGTGAGTGGAGCAAGTGTAAGGGAACGTGCAAGATGGACAACAAGGTAAAAGACTCATAAGCCATAAACAACTATGAGAATGATAGAAACATGGTACAAGTGTGGGTCGCATAAAGGGGTGTGAAGGTCGGTGAATGAATCTAAACCTAGCCGAATGAGGCCATCATGTGAACATATGGTGGTAGCACATGACGTGTATAGGGTACATGCTCCCATATGAATTGTTCATAAAGAGAGTGCAAGTGAATGAGGAGCATGTTAAGGAAGAAAGGGATGGTGGGGAAAATGGGATGATATTGAAAGATGGGAGAGGTGGTTGGTAAGGTATGATAGCAGTAGTAGGGCTAGGTGGTGGAGTGGACACAATACTAGGGACACGAAGGGAAGCCGAAAATGGCATGTCACATAAAAAGGGAAATAAAGGAGGAATAGGAAAATCAACGAGTAATGTGGAGTAGAGTGGTGGGTGGCATCGTAGTGGTAGTAGCAACAGTAGTAGAAGGGATGATATCAACCATGAAAATGGAAGGAGGTAGCAGTTTCATAACGTGTGGAGAGGGGGAGTAGGATAGAGGTATCAATGGCCAATGCAGGAGAAGCAATAATGGGATCCAAAGGAAGAGCTTGGACTTCGGCTAGAAGCTGAGCAAGGGAAACAAGATTAATAGTGCACAAGTAGGAAGTAACCGCATCTTGAATGAAACTAGGATCCATCCCAAAAGATGGATGCTCAATGAAGGAAGGACTAGGGTGATAACTTGAAGAAGTAGTAGGTGGATTGTTGAAAGCATGGCCACGACTATCAAATTGTAAGGTAATTGGAGGCTTAGAAGAAGAGGGCTTCCTATGGCGTCTAGCCATGGTGGAAAATGTAAATATGAAACCCTAGAAGGTGGTAGAAAGAATGGTCATGTTCACCAAAATGATTAACAAAAATAAGTTCCTAAGGTCCTAAAGAGGAAGTATGATATTATTAATGTTAACCCTAAGCTAGGAGGCCTAAAATGTTGGAATAAGGTAAGCTAATATAGTAGTAAATGAAATTAAATAACATGTAACAATAGTAAATGAGCTATTCTAAATAAAATAGAAACCCTAATTATGCAAAAGAGGGAAAAGACGACTTAGTTGATCACAACAGACTGTCGCAGGTTGTCGCGGGTTTGAAATTGGGAACGAGTTGTGCAAGCGAAGACTCAAGAACCCTGCGAAGGGTGCGAAAGGGCTGTTTGAAGTGACATAGGTGCACAGGAGTGTCTTGGGGCTACCAGAGTCACCTCGAGCCCCCACCCCAATCCACATGTGACATGCCTTCAACGTAAATATATATATTTTTAACCTTTACATTTATGATCAAACAATAATAATTTCATCTTCGACACTAGACAATAAAAATATTTAAACAGAGGGTGGGAATTCAAAATAGCAGTCACATGTGACCATAATCCGAAATGACTATGACAGGAATGGATTTACGTCTCACTGATTTGGAAAATTAAACGATTTTAATTGAGGCTATATAGATTAAAATTTAATAAAACAACATTGGCATATATGAAAGACATCAATATGGCATGAAAAAGTGCCAATAAAAGCTTACATTTGAAGGAAATGATGAAGATGCGTGTTTAATAAATCAGAAGAAATATGCTAACATTCACTTGGTCTCTTTAATTGCATGAAAGATACTGTAAACACATAATTTAGAATGGAGATATTAGTGAGCAACATAATAACTTCCCGCCAATATTTTGTGCCATGCATTTAAAGTGAGACATGTAGACGACGAGATGCGTGTTTATTTGCAGATTTCAAACCCAATCACTGAGAGGGTAAAAATGATAACGGTAAAAAAATTTATAGAGGGATAAAATAAAAAATAGAAAAAGTGCATGCCCATGCCCTACAACGATTGGTGGCATTCACGAGAATTACCATGGTAGTTTCTAGTTTTCAGGTATAAGG
>CM031236.1:687454500-687497000 GCA_018340775.1 Taxus wallichiana var. yunnanensis | reverse complement strand
CAGTCAGGTGTCCCATGGAGGGGGCTGCTGTTCCTATTTTTATTCAACGGGTGGTCCCATGAAAAAATAAATTTAGGGAAACATGAAATTTTAGAATCTTTTCTAAAAACAAGGAGCACCACTTTTGTAGGAGGAGAGTTTAAGGGGAAGGTACGACATGGTCCCATGGAAGGGGGGCTCCTTAAATATCTCAGTGATGTTATTGAGAAAATTTAAGAGCATTTTAGCAGTTTTAAGGTCCCATGATTTTTTATTAGTTTCCTCAACAATCCTGTTGAGATATTATAGGATCCCGTTGAATATTTATTGTTATTTGTAGGAAAATAAAATCATATTTCTCTCTAAAATCACCAAAAAATAGTGGCGGGAATGCATATTAGATTCTATAAGCCCTAAACTGTAGGGGGAAACTCCAAGCCCCCCCTCTCCAACACCACCTCTTAAGTTTAGGGGCTAAAAACGTGGAGCTCCTATTTTTTAGGCCTAGATTCTATTATTTCTCGTAGCTGACTTTAAAAACAAACATGGGACCTTATGGTAGAAGAAAATAGGAGCCCAAGCCCTCCATGGAACCATGCCTAAAGGGGGGCTACAACTTTCTCCCACTCACTTCTATTTTGTAGAAACATATTATAACAAATGTCAATTTATAAATAAGCAGATTTAATTTCTAATTTTATTACAAATTAAAATATTATATTTTAAATTTCTTTCCTAAAAATTGTAGAGACTCTCTTTAAAAAAAAAAAAAAACAACTACTTTTATACCGCGAAACCACATTTACTATAAATAGTGCTAAAATTATTCTCCATACCAATTTAAGAAATAGGAGCCCCCTCCCATGTGACCACTTCCTCATAAACTATTAAGCAACATTTTTGTTTTATGTCTGCAACATTACGAAGGCATAAAACAATTTTTGGTTAAAATGTCGTGAAATTCGGTATCAAACCGAGACCGGAGATTTTCAGATGAATAACCTGTTCTCCGCCCACCTCTGCAAGGGAAAAGTGTTGTTTAATCGTGTCACTGCACATTTTATTAACAAACCCATCGGTGCCATATCATTGTCTGCGCGCCATTAATTTCGCCACGGCGCGAACTCGAGTGGCGAAATTTCTTCAATTTTATAAACACCCACAACTCGAGTGTGTAACGCGAGGGTCGAGGTTCCCGTATCCACGAAATGGCGTGTTCATTCGGAAGCGTGACGCATTGATCGGTATGGGACATGGAGCAGACCGTGCTTGATTTGGAACAGGTCATGACTTATTGATGCGTCCTACTATACAACCACTGTTTCTATGGTTGATGTCCTCACCCGCCTACTGCATACCTTGGAGTATCATCATCAAATCTAAATGTGCAACAACAAATTAGACATATTATCATTCACTGCATACCTTGGAGTATCATCATTCTTTATCTCCATGATGACTTGGCTTCGCTGCATCAAATTCTTGGCATCCTTGTCAACAATGGGCTGAGTATCTTCACCAAACAACTTATCATGAGCTGCTGGTTTGGAAATTGCAGCAGCCTGCAATTCCACACAAGTGTCCATGAGAGGCTCCTCCTCATGTGCTAGCTGTTCCATAGAGTCTTCTTTCGTGGGTGTAGACTTCCTTGCATCAATTGCCCACATCTTTTCCTTGAACTCTTGTAGGTGTTGTCTCGCTTGAGCGGCTATCAATTTAGCAGCTCTAGCTCTATTATTCCATTCCTCACACCTTTTCGAGTTTCTACTACATCCCCAATAGATCTTTTGCCCAAATATGAGATTTTCCCACAAAATAATAAATATACTTTTGGCAGCTATGGGAAATAATTAGTTTTATATGCAAACACACCCAAAATCAGCATACAATAATTATTTTTACTCCCAAACCCTTGGAACAACCCTGGAGAATTTATGGCGAAAATCAGATTTTACAACAGCTGGAATAATTTATTATAACTTAAGTCACCCTTATATTTTTCCTTTGGCCGTCTAGTTGACAAAATAGGCCAAAGGTTTTTGATTGAAAGGGGACATTGCAAAGAGATTGCAAAATTATGAGGTGGATGATATTGTACAGCAGAAGAGAATGCATCTACATGATGTGGCAGGTACCGTGCAACAGCAGATAAAGTGTGTTGATGATGTAGCAGGTACTGTTCAACAAAAAAATATGACCATCGATGATTTAAAGAAATTGTCTGTATATAATCTTGTAGAAATTTTGAAGAGGTCGGATGAAATTGCTGTCAATATGCTTGATAAAATTCTAATATTGTTTTTGGGCATTTCTGAGCAAGAAGCTGATGGTCCGGTAGGAGGATTTAGTCTTCCCAATGTTTCTCAGGATTCTACTCCAGAAATTGATGAAGATTTAACTCTTCGGATAGTAAATGCATTAAAGGTTGGTGGCTATGAGATGTTTTCACCACTTATGCATGCACCAGATAGATTGGAAAGAGATGAAATCATGTCTGCAACTTCTGTTGTTCTTCGCATCTATACCTTGTATCATCACCCAAAATTGCAAGAAATACTCTTCTTTTGGCATAAAAATGGCTTAGCGGTTGGTCCACGATTACTTGGTTATGCATGTAGACTTGCTGATGAACTAGAGCATATATCAGGGATGAAACATATTATGGATGGGTATCTCTTATTACAGAATCTAAATGGAGTGGATGTTTCATTGACAGATGCTATAGAAGAGGAGCATGGATTAATTGACATAAACAAGGATGCAATAAATGGCAGAAAACAGAGATCACAGTCTCTATTGAAGTGGCAGGCAGAAAAGTATTCCCTTTCTGCTCACGCAAAGGAAACTTCTTATAGTGGTTTACAATGTACAGAGAGTGTCGGGATGGAACAATTTTTCATTATGGTGGAGGCGGCTTTTAGAGCATATAAACAGTTTCTTGCATTCACTAATACATATGCGCACATGCCGCCAGTGCTCAATTCAAATCAAAGCAGAATGCTACTGGCAGAAAGTTCGGTTGGATGCTTGGAAAGCATGAACCGAACATCGCTCAAAATGTGACTTCTGCATTTTTAAAAGATTTAAGAATATTGTGTTTATGGAGTGTCAGCAGGTCACAACAGGTTTTTAGAAGCATTTTCCGTTACCTGTCAGATTTATCCACTGGAAAAGTGGGCGTGATTGAGTTGCTTGTGTGCTACTTGGTCCCTGCAGAACTCTTGAGATTTGAATTGAAACTAAGTTTAAAGGATTTTTCAGTATTTGGAGGGGATCCTCAAAACTCTTAAGGTGGATCCTTTGGTGCATGCTGGCGCTGTTTCTGGTCTTCTCACGTTCTTAAGGTCCCAGACTCCATCAGCCGAGATTTTAAATGCCATACTGTACCTCTCTAAAAGATTTACAAATTTTGCAGCTTCTGTAGTAGCAAGTTGGTTGGTATCCAAAAGGTCAGCACTCATCCCATGTCTAACAGAATGGATAAATGTTTGTTTGGAAGGCATTCAAAGTTCAAATGAGATGAACAACTCATCTACTCAGAAACTGAATTTGGCTGCTATTAAAGCAGTAATACATTTTCTTGACAGGCATGATATGAATGAGAGCTTAGGTTTCAAAAGCTCACCATTTTCTCGATTTTCAGAAATCAAGGGCAGGTTATCAAAAGTGGTTGCCAATATTGGCTTTAGAGAAACTGTTGTTACAAACAACAGAACCAAATGGTGAAGTTCATAAGGAAATTGGCAAAAGGAAATTGGAACTTGACATGTGAATTTTGTTTGGTGCTACCCAGATGGCTGATCAAACTGAATATATATTCCTTATATCGGGAAGATATTGAATTTTCTTCTTCTCTCTTGGATTTTCGCTTATTACAGTTTTTAGTGAGTCTGATGAACTCCATACATAAACTATTTCGACTGCATTGAAGTTCAGCTTTGACTTTCTGTTCACAGTGCAACATAATATTACAGTAAAGTTTTCCTGCATTATTTGAATTCCTCACAAATGTATAAATCTGAATCTGTTTTGTTTGCAGGTACAAATGGAACTTCATTGGATGGAGTCTTTATAAGAGAATTAACTTCTTTGAAACCAATTGGGCTTTTTTTGCAGGGTCTGGTATGGAATTTTCTTGTTTTGATATATTGATCTTTTATTTCACAATATCAAGTACTAAACTTATACTCCTTTCTCCTCGTAACAACTTTGGGTCTAAATAAAATATTTTCAAAATGACAATTAAGAGTATTATATTGGAAAATTTCAAATAAAAGATCAATTCCAGTCATTATTGAATGAGGAGAAAAAAGATTTCAACTCTGCTGTGTGATTGCTTGTTTTTTAATATATTTACTGAAAAGCAAAAAATAGAAATAACAAATTAGAATATTAACTTCAAAGAAAGGCAGCAAATACAACCCTATATGAAGCATGCATTCTATGCTAGTTGAGAAAACTTGGTATGATGTCCATCCTTGTAATTTTGCCTGTGTGATACCAACTGTCTTTTCAAGTCAACTTGTCAGCAGTGGAATTATGGCCATATTTTTTCCATTGGTAAAATGATAAACTGATAAATCAGATATTGTGTGGCATTGCTTATATTTTATTGACGTTGCTGGAAGACAATAAAATGTAAAGGGCCTTTTCTTTTAAATATTAAGTTGAAGCTTGATATTTTTAAGTAATGCATAAATTATATCAAAAAGTTTCTATTAGCGACCATACTATGCAAAGAGTTCCTCTGATTAAGAATGTTGGGGTGGAAGCTATAAAATAGTGACGTGATTTGGATTCAATTCAAATTGTCATTCAATGTAAAAGTGGACGAATTAAACAAGAACTTTCCATTCCATCTGAAAATCATGTTATATGATATAAATATTTGGATTCTCTGCTTGTAGTTACACTCCCCTTTCTTTCAATTGACTTCTCGAGTAGAAATATCTGTAAACTCGCTGTCGTCATCTACTTGAGAGCTTTTTTTGCAGGATTCGAACCCTAGGCATGGTGGATCACGTAGCTGAAGAGCATGTATCCAGCCGCTCGATCATGGACAACATACTGGAAAAATTTCACGGCCACCACTATTCGTTGTCGTTGGACGATGATGAAAAGCCATCGATCTTTTCCTTGATTAATAGGCTTTTTGGGAGGCAGAAATCTGTGCACCGTCTCCTGGGCGGAGGAAAAGGTAGCTGTAACTGGGTTCTCTCTAATTTTTCAGAATTCTAATGTTTTTTAATTCCTTTTTTAAGTTCATAGCTGTTGATCCCTTACTGAGGAAAAACGAGCCGGTGTCTACATCTGAACCGATTCCCGTCATTTATTTTCTGTTATTCGACGGAATTTTGAAGAAATATAAGAATTTTGTTATTTGATGGAATTTGTCTTAAAACCCTCTGTTTTTAACTCTGTTAGTTGACAGAAACTCGATCTATTATAATCTTTTGGTTACTTCATTTTTTAAAAATCACAAGTGATTCCAACTATTTGACAATTTTTTTAATTAGTTGTGAGAAATCTGTTAAACCTTCCGTTTTTGTGTAATTTGATTGATTTCTGATCCAGATTGTTTTTTGGTTGAGTCTATGTTATTTTAAATTTAATTATAGCTACCAATATGTATGTGGGTATGTTCAGCTTCACGGTAACATCGAAAGTGGCGGTGCAGAAGAAATCTATAACCAGGGTAGAGACTGGGGAAGATGAGGATTGGAGAATATTTCCAAAATGCGGTGCCACTTTCTCCATGAAGATTGAAATGCGAGTTTCGATATTGAGATGGTGCTCCTCCTTGTGGTAGGCAATGTCGGGAAGCTCTGTGAAGCGGATGTGAGGGCGGAAGAGGCCAACAACCAGGCGTAACTCACTTGCTTCGCAGTGCTGCATCCACTTTGTGGTTATTACAGTTACGGAGAAGCCGTGGTATGCACAAAGCTGCTTTGCAAATTCAGCCACAGGATGAAATGTCCAACTCCGGCGTAGATTGCAACTCATGTGCAATTGCTAGTATGTACACAGTCCACATTCTATGGATGACAGACTATTTTATGAAACAAAGTCAAATAAAATGAGCGACACTGACAATTCCCTTTTGTATCCCAACTAGAAACCCCATGCTTATGAACAAAAGAATTTGCTCTGCATCTAAAACTGCCAACCCCCCTCATTCAAATGCTGGGTTGACCCAGGATCCAGGGGTGACAACACACCAAACAAATTCAATTTTTATGTGCATAAATATATGTGAATGATAAAGTCCACCACTAACAATAATCTAAGTGCTGCGACACAGGACACAAGCACAATGGAAAAATTATTCGCTAAGTTTTCCAATAAAATGTACATAAAATTGTTAGATTCACCAAAATACACATCTATCAATTGATAGAGAATGTCTCACCGTGGTAAGCAACTGTATGATCAATTTAACCGACTGCTCCAAGTGCATATTTAGATGCATCAGTCTCCATCTTAAATGGTTGTTGAAGATTAGGTAAAGTGGGAGTCTTTTATTTTTTAGCATTACTTTTTGGGGTTATTGGAGTTCCTTTTAGCACTGCTACTTGCTGTTGTAACTTGTGGTAATTTTGAGTCCTATTGACCACTTTAGTCATACATGCACATTAATATAATATTTTCATTCTTGGTTTATTGATTTTCTGGAATTGGGTTTCTATAACCCCTACTGCAAAATTTCAGAATGGTTTGGTATTGTTTTCTTTATTGCCCATTGTCGTTTTTTGGGAATTGATCAGAACTTGGTTATTGTCTCTATTGTCGAGGTTTGTTTCAATTGATTTTAATATTTTATAACCATATCATCAGGAAAGCACACGTTCTATTATAGTGCTGTTTAGGACGTTACATTATATAATAGAAGGGTTAATCCTTACGACCAACATTTCTCTTACAATGGAATTTGCTTTTGGCTTCACATAAACTAAAGCGGAAAACTTTGTTTTTGTAAGCATAAAATTACAAATATTCCTACCCACAGAAATTTGTTGAAAGTAGTAACAAGTTTCGAAGAAAAAACTGAACATTATGTATTGATGGAAATAAAGAAAGAAATTATGCTAGTACTTGGACCAAAGTGGGTCAGAATTATACCGCCCATAGTTACTTAGATGGAAAGCTCCTTTATACCTGTCCATTTAATGTCTATAGATTAAAATCTTATAAGTGCTCTTGTCCTCGCCTAGTGTGAACAGTGGATAATGTGCAAATAGTGTTTTATTGTTGTGCTTCGTACACCTAAATATAATGTGTTTTTTTTTTTCTATGTGCATGCAAATGCTTTATTATTTACTGCTCCTCATATGGTCTTAGAGCACTATCTATGTTACTCTGAGGGGATTTTGTGTTCATATTTGATGAAGGCAAGCTGTTTGAACAAGGTTCTATAAATCCATTGTTTCAGCAAGGAGAGAACCATTGTTTCAGGCTTTCAGCAAGTAGGCATTAGGAACTGAATGAAATTCATGGAACAAAGAATGGTCCACTGTAGGCTCCAAACAGCTAGCACCAAGTTTGAGGACCATGATACATGAATAGACATAGTCTCTCCAATCCATAATTATTGTGTGTACCACACCAATATGGTAATAATGCACATCTCATGAGAGCTGTGAGAGAATTAGTGTAAATTTCATAGCCATAGCATTCGAACACCAAATGTGTAATGCACAGCTTGATACTGCTGCCATGTACAAAAGCCCAATGCTTTGACTGACATGTCTTCATAACATCATACAATTGCCAAAATAATGCACTTTGATACAAGAAGTCCACAAAGAATTCAGGTGGGTACCATTTGTACCATAATCTTCAATATCCTGCATTGAAAATTAATTTCAGCCCGGTCCATAACTGCAACAATAAATGGTGGAAGGGTTCACTTACATATATAAGGAGAGATAAAATCCAGAGTAGATAATTACTGACCTGGGAATTTTCGTAGCTATAATAGTACACACGAATCACATTTGAGACATGTTGGTCACTAAACGTGTCATTGGATTATGAGTCATGACAAATAATTTGACCAAGTAAATGTTACATCCCAACAGATCTTTGCTGACACAACCCGATAAATGTCTTTCATCATTGGAAAACATGATCGCAAAGAGAAACAATGCTGAATCCTATATTCAAAGTAAATTCTGATTCCCAACATATTGCCCTTGGTGTTGTTTAGGATGTCATCATGACTTGGCTTTCTTCATGACTTGCTTTAACTAGACTTAACCCCGGCTACAAGTCTTCAACTTATACATCTTCATTTGCTTGTTCTTATTCATACAAATGTTACAGGTTCTGACATTTCACAGTCCATGACCGCCTAACAAGCCCTGTAAATTGTAGAGCCCATCCTGCTAAACTGTAAATTTTCATACCGACTTCACAGATGATTTGTGCAGGGAGGAAATGGGTACTCAATAAAACTAATAATGGGTAGGTAGTTTACGTGAATGGTTATCATCAACCATCATGATTGTTGGAGATACCTTTTGATGGTTAAAAACGCTTGGTAACATTGAATTACAAATCATAACTTATCATGGAGTCAGATCCAGTAGCAAATGAAACACTATATTTTCTATATTCTTGCCTAGCATATATTTCTGACTATGTATGTGTGTACACTTACTGTAAAGAACACGCGCTTGAGTCCAAGTTAGTTCTACAATTTGCAGAATCCATCACAAGTCAGGATTCGGTGATGATATAGACCAACTGATAGTTTGTCCCTTTGCCATTTTGGAAGTCGAATTTGACCAGTTTGTATTCTCATTAGTTTTGTGATAATTTTCTGAAATGCAGTATCTGGCATTATAGGATGTGCATATTATTCTCAAGTCCATATCTGCTTTCAAATCCTTCAAACTTCTTTTCCATTTCTCTTAATTCCCACACTTACTGAATTCAATCACAGTCAACAATCAAGCTATATTATATTTGGCAAAATAAAGGAGAGATTGAATATCGTGAATGCTGATATTCAAATAGTTGAAATAATGAATGCTTACTTGTGATGACTGACTTCTAATACTGTTTGTTAGTGGCTGTAGTTTATTCTGTTTTACTGTAACTGACGCAGGGAATGGAACTAGCACACCATTTTTTAGTGCTTTGTGATGTAGTTTGTGCCTTCTAAGTCATTCACCTTGGTTGAGCTGCCAAGCTGCCATGTCCAATAAAAAGGGTTTTAATTTTTAATTTTTAATTTTCTTGTTTTTGCTCCTTTTTATTTTTGAGCTATCCTTGTTTGGTCTTTTATGCTCGTCTTCTCTCTCTCTCTCTTTACTCAGCTTGTGCATTACTCATATTTTATTTCCTGGTCACTTGTTTATTTTTGACATGTGAGTTTTCTACTGAATCTTATTTTCTTGTTTATCGAATTTTTGTTTGTGCAGATTGTCTGTCATTGTCTGGATTATAGCACCCATGATGCTTGTTTAATTGCTGTTATTGTTGAAGTACACATCTTTATTGTTTTCTCCAACCAAATCTGAATTATTCCATACAAAGAATAAAATCTCACAATGCATGCAACAAACAAATAATACATCTGCTCAATAAAGTGAGCGAACAACAAAGCTAAGAGAGAACAAAAAATATTTGTTTTATTCAAAACTGTCTTCTTCTCCTTCTGCTGTGTTTTAAAACTGAAGGAGAGGATTACATTTAAAGAAGGAGCAGCTACAGTAATGAAAGAGATAACTGAAGAAGAACTCAGCTAGATCCTAAATTACAGGCATCAATTAAGACTGAAAGATGCTGCAGTTTATTAGGCAGCGAATGAAGCTGCAAACAAAAGAGAACAAAAACTTAACTGAAAGTAAACTAATCCTATGACTGAAGGAATTGCTCAGTCTACAATTTATTAACTGAAATAAAGAACTAGTTAAAGGAAACTGCAGAAGATGAGCTGCAGTGGTGCGGTGGAACTGCAGAGGAACTGCAGATTTGAACATGCATCCTTCAATCTCCCCCTGCATGTGAAATGGGATGAGTCCCAACTGATTCCTCAAAGCAACAAAACTGGATATAGGTAGAGCTTTGGTAAAAATATCAGCAACTTGCTCCGTTGTAGGGCAAAACTGTAATTCCACTGTCCCATCTTGAACTAAGTCTCTGATGAAGTGATGTCGAATCTCAATGTGCTTCGATCTAGCATGAAACACAGATTTTTGTCATTGCAATGGTACTACATTATCACAGTAAATAGTGGTTGGATGTTCCTGAACCAATTGCAAATCTTCCAAAATCCGTCTAATCCATATGGCTTGACAACTAGCTGCTGCTGCTGCAATATACTCTACTTCTCATGGAAGAGAGAGCAATGGTTGCTTGCTTTTTACTACTCCATGAGACAACTCCAGAACCAAGTGAGAAAATATAACCAGATGTGGATTTTCTATCATCCACTGAACCAGCCCAATCAGAATCTGTGTAACCACATAGCTCAAACTTATGTGTGGGAGAATAATGAATGCCAAAATTGTGTGTACCACTCACATACCTTAAAATTCTTTTTGCAGCACGCCAATGAGACTCATGTGGATCCTGCATGAACCGAGAGATGAGGCTCACAACATACATAATATCAGGTCTCGTGGTAGTGAGGTACATGAGGCTCCCAACCAAACTTCTATATAAAGTAGCATCTACTTTGGAACTTGCATCTTCCTTGGTTAATTTTTCACCAAGGGCAACAGGAGTGGCAACTGCAGTGCATGACATCATTCTAAACCGCTTCAATAGATCAGCCACATACTTGGTTTGAGAAATGGATATACCTTCAGATTGTTGTTGCACCTCCACTCCAAGAAAATAATGCATGAGTCCCAGATCTGACATCTCAAATTCTTGTTTCATTTCTACTTGAAATTTCTCCATGAGAGATGGGTTATTACCTGTATAAATGAGATCATCAACATAAAGGCAAACAATTAGAATATCATTACCAAGATGTTGGATATAGAGGGTTGGCTCTGAGGAACTTCGAATGAATCCTTTCTTCAAGAAATAACTGTCAATCCTTGCATACCAAGCACGAGGTGCTTGCTTCAACCCATAAAGAGCCCTTTTTAGCTTGTAAACCAAATGTTCTTTTCCTGGAATTTCATAACCAATAGGTTGTTCCACATAGACTTCCTCATCAATAAAACCATTTAGGAAGGCTGATTTTACATCCATCTGATAGATTGGCCACTTGTGTTGTGCAACAATAGCCAATATAATCTTGACTGTATCAAATCTTGCAACTGGAGCGAAAGTCTCTGAATAATCTACTCCAGGCATTTGTGCAAATCCCTTGGCAACTAATCTTGCCTTGTGTCTATTCATAGAACCATCAACATGATATTTCACCTTATAAATCCATTTGACACCAATCACTTGCTTATCTTTAGGAAGTTGCACTAATTCCCATGTATTGTTTTTATCAATTGCATGCATCTCTTCATTCATAGCATCAATCCATACTTGTTCTTTCACGGCTTCTTCATACACCGAAGGTTCAACTTGAATGGTACTAAACAAAGCAAAATTGGAAACTAGGATTCAAATTAGAACTCCTTTGATAAATTTCATTTAAACTTCATACCTTTCGTGAAGAACTTGGACTTGATTGTGGACTAGAACTATCACCTGAAGAGGAACTTGGTGAACTTAGTGAACTGGGGCTTGAACTTCCACTTGAGCTTGTGGGGAGAGGAGGAACTTGTTGAACATCTTCTATACCCATGATGAGTGGTGTAGTTTGTTGAACTCCTTTTTGCCATTGCCATACTCCCCCTTCATCAAAAACCACATCTCGACTAATAATCCATTTCTTTGTGTCAGGATTATAGAACTTGTATCCTTTCGTGAAATCTGAATAGCCCACAAAGATACAAAGTTGGGATTTTGCATCCAACTTCTTCCGCTTCTTTTCTGGAACATGAACATATGCAGGGCAACCAAATACACGAAAGTGAGCTACTGAGGGCTTGTGTCCACTCCAGGCTTCCTTGGGAGTGATATTCTGAAGCAATTTTGTTGGGCTTCGATTCAAAATATAAGTTGTGGTTGCTACTGCAACTCCCCAATAGCAATTAGGAAGGTTTTTGAACTGCAACATACTTCGTGCCATCTCCATAATGGTACGGTTCTTTCTTTCTGCAATGCCATTTTGTTGTGGGGTATAAGCTGCCGTAAGTTGTCTCTTAATTCCATGAGTATTACAAAAATCAGCAAACTCATTGGAAGTGAATTCTCCCCCTCTATCTGTTCTGAGTATTTTGAGAGAATACCCACTTTGATTTTCTGCCATAGCCTTAAAATGCTTGAAGCATTCAAATGCCTCAGATTTCTGCTTAAGAAAATAAACCCATGTGTGGCGTGAGAAATCATCAATAAATGTCAGAAAGTAAATATTCTTACCCAAAGATTCCTCTTGCATGTCACCACAAATGTCACTATGCACAAGCTCTAGAGGAGATTTTTCCCTCCATGATTTGTTCACTAGAAAACTGTCTCGATGTTGCTTGCCAAGTGCACACCCTAAACAAACTTCTTCTTTTGCCTGAATTGCAGGAAGTCCTCTCACCATGCCTTTCTTATGAAGCAAACTTAATCCTTGAAAATGCAAATGACCATACCATTGGTGCCATAACCATGAATCATCTGTGGTTGCCTTGAGGGCATGCATCTTAGTGGACTCCAAAGTGAGAGGAAATAATCGATTCTCTGTCATACAAGCCTTTGCTACAAGATAATGATTAGCTGATTTATCAAATATTTTGCAGCAGTTATCTTCAAACACAACCTTGTAATTTTTTTCTACAAGCTGCCCAATACTTAAAAGATTATGTTGTAATTTGGGCACATGCAAAGTGTCATGAATAAATGTAGTTTCTCCTTGCTTAGTTTTCACTGCAAGGGTACCTTTTCCCATTACATCAACCTCTTTATCATCACCAAATTTTACTTGACTCCTTACAGATTCATCTAATTTGACAAAGAGATCAGATTTACCTGTCATATGATTTGAGCAACCGCTATCCAAGAACCAAACATCCTTTTGAGGTTCTTTTTCCAAATTGCAAGCGAAGAATGTAGAGTGGTTTGCTTCTTCAAAAGACTCTTCAGTATAGTTGGCTCTTGACTTATTTAAATCAGATTTTTTCTTTCTACATTCAGATTCATAGTGTCCATACCTTTCACAATATGGCATGCACTGGATGCTTCTCCGATCCATTGAACTTCTTCCTCTTCCTCTTTTGTTTCCTCTTCCTCTTCCTCTGCCACGTCCTCTAGATGTAGAAGATTCCCCTTCAGATTTGTTTGATTGAGAAGGGGTTGTAGATTTTTCTTCAATTCTTACAGTAGACTGGAAGGCTTGAACGAGGTTCACTGTAGAACGTTGCATACGCTCCTCATGAGATTGCAAAGAACCTATCAACTCTGCAACTTTGAATGTGGCTAGATCTTTACTTTCTTCAATGGCTATGACCACTGGATCAAACTTTGGAGGAAGAGATCTCAAAATCTTTTCTACAATTTTTTGCTCTATGACACTTTCCCCTTGAGTTTTAAGATGGTTCACAATACTTTGAGCCCTAGTAATAAACTCTTGAATAGACTCAACTTCCTTCATACTTAAACTTTCAAAATCTCTTCGAAGGGTTTGAAGTCTTACCAACCTTATTTTGTCAGATCCTTGGTATGCAGTTTGTAGGGCCTCCCATGCTTCCTTTGACTTTGTCATACCAGCTATACGGGGAAAAATTGATATATCCAATGCAGATTGGATAGCAAAAAGAGCTCGATTGTCCTTCTTTTTGTCTTCTTTCAATTGCGTTCGTTGATTTGTTGTTAAAGCATTTGAAGCATTCTGATCTGCAGGTTCCGTGTATCCTCCTTCTACTAAATCCCAGATATCTTGGGATAATAGTAGGGTCTTCATCTTTATACTCCAATAATCGTAGTTGTCTCCGGTAAACAATGGAAGCTGGAATGAGAAATTGCCACCATTTGACATTCTGGTAATTCTTGGAGAGAACCGTTAACCTGCAACTTTTGCAAAAAGAATAGTCCTGCAACCAGCTCTGATACCAATTGAAGATTATGAATAAAAAAACAGCACTTACACTATACTGTGCAAATAAAACAAATAATACATCTGCTCACAAAGTGAGCGAACAACAAAGCTAAGAGAGAACAAAAAATATTTGTTTTATTCAAAACTGTCTTCTTCTCTGAAAGTAAATAATCCTATGAAGGAATTGCTCAGTCTACAATTTATTAACTGAAATAAATAACCAGTGGAACCTGCAGAAGATGAGCTGCAGTGGTGGCGGTGGAACTGCAGAGGAACTGCAGTTTGAACATGCATCCTTCAGCTGATGAGGGAACGATGAAATTACTGAGCAAGCTTGTAAGGTGACAGAGCAGAGTGAAAAGATCCTCAGAGACAGAATTCAGAGGAAGACAGAGCATTTCAAAAGCAATTTACAGCCCACTATGGAGACAATCATGTAGGGGTAAGTTTGGAATTGTATTGATATGCTCACAAAAATTAATTATCCATGTGTAACATGTTTTTCATTTTTCCAGTAGCGATGAGGTTAGCTATCAAACTTGCCTGATTAATTATTAGAAAGATTGTTTGTATTGTGCACAAGTATAACTCATTTTAATGTTTGATTTTTATTTGTTTTCGTGCAGCATGATGACTATGATTGCACAGAAGATATATTCATGTCTTATGTTGAGCATATTTTTCGTAGAGGTTGATTGATTTTTGCCGATCTTGGTACTGGAAACATATTTTGTGTATGAGTATCGAAGGATGAGCTTTTTTATTACATAAGTCGTGGAAAATGCTTTGAGGCGCTGTTCCTTATTAGAGTATCTTTTGGGCAGTTTTTTTTGTTTTTCACTTAATTTAGTTCGTATTTTGTAATTAAATTATACAGCTGTTGATTGTAAATTTCAATCTGTATTGCAGGTCTCTGCAATTAGTTATATTCCCTATATTGGGAAGATATTGAATTTTCTTCTTCTCTCTTGGATTTACGCTTATTACAGTTTTGAGTGAGTCTGATGAACTCCATACATAAACTGTTTTGATTGCATTGAAGTTAAGCTTTGACATTCTGTTCACGGTGCAGCATAATATTGCTGTGAAGTTTTTATGCATTATTGGAATTCCTCACAAATGTATAAATCTGAATCTGTTTTGTTTGCAGGTACAAATGGAACATTACTAGATGGAGTCTTGATAAGAGAATCAGCTTCTTTGAAACCAATTGGGCTTTTTTTTTTTTTTTTGCAGGGTTTGGTATGAAATTTTCTTGTTTTGATATATTGATCTTTTATTTCATAATATCAAGTACTAAACTTATACTCCTTTCTCCTTGTAACAACTTTGGGTCTAAATAAAATATTTTCAAAATGAGAGTTAAAAGTGTTATATTGGAAAATTTCAAATAAAAGATCATTTCCAGTCATTATTGACTGAGGAGAATAACTTATAAATTTATAATCATGTTCAACTCTGCTGTTTAATTGCTTTTTTTAAATATATTAAGAGTTTCAAATGATACATGCTTTGCTTTGGGTTATTTTTGTGCCACTTTCTTGCTATGTCTACTCTAAATAATCCCTTTATATTTACTGAAAAGCAAAAAATAGAAATAACAAATTAGAATATTAACTTCAAAGAAAGGCAGCAAATACAACCCAATATGAAGCATGCATTGTATGCTATCTCATTTGTGCGGGGCGCCATTTCAAGTCAACTTGTCAGCAGTGGAATTATGGCCATACCTTTTCCATTGGTAAAATGATAAACTGATATATCGGATATTGTGTGGCATTGCTTATATTTTATTGACGTTTCTGAAAGACAATAAAATGTAAAGGGCCCTTTCTTTTGAATATTAAGTTGAAGCTTGATATTTTTAAGTAATGCACAAATTATTTCAAAAAGTTTCTATTAGCGACCATACTATGCAAAGAGTTCCTCAGATTAAGAGTGTTGGGGTGGAAGCTATAAAATAGTGATGTGATTTGGATTCAATTCAAATTGTCATTCAATGTAAAAGTGGATAAATTAAACGAGAACTTTCCATTCCATCAGAAAATCATGTTATATGATACAAACACCAAACATAAAGGTATCCAAAATGAAATCCTAAACTATCAAATGTACATTGAAAATCTAATCAGGAAAAGCTATAATTTAAACATTATTTTACAAGAGTTCCAAAGCTTATATGTACACAGTCCACATTCTATGGATGACAGACTATTTTATGAAACAAAGTCAAATAAAATGAGCGGCACCGACAATTCCCTTTTGTATCCTAACTAGAAAACCCATGCTTATGAACAAAGCAATTTGCGACCCCCTCATTCTCCAAATCATTTTCGGTCGATAGCCAACTTTAATCCTTATATTCAAATGCTGGGTTGACCCAGGATCCAGGGGTGACAACACACCAAACAAATTCAAATTTTTGTGTGCATAAATATATATGAATGATAAAGTGCAGCACTAACAATAATCTGAGTGCCGAGACACAGAAGACACAAGCACAATGGAAAAATTATTTGCCCAATAAAATGTACATAAAATTGTTAGATTCGCCAAAATACACTTCTATCAATTGATAGAGAATGTCTCACCATGGTAAGCAACTGTATGATCAAATTAACTGACTGCTCCAAGTGCATATTTAGATGCATTAGTCTCCATCTCAAATGGTTGTTGAAGATTAGGTACAGTGAAAGTCTTTTATTTTTTTTCCTTTACTTTTCTGGGTTATTGGAGTTCCTTTTAGCACTGCTACTTGCTGTTGTAACTTGTGGTAATTTTGAGTCCTATTGACCTACTTTAGTCATAAATACACATTAATATAATATTTTCATTCTTGGTTTATTGATTTTCTGGAATTGGGTTTAGAATAGTTCAGAACTTGCACTTGAAATTTCAAGGAGAATCTGTCATGCATTTAATACTCTTGAAATTGAAATATATGCTCACATCCATTTGTCCTTAATGGATGGACAAACAAAAGTGGTTAGCTGGACATTGGTTTATGCGTTGTATATCAGTTACCATTCTACCAAACACGAGAGAAGTACCCATATATGGTACATTACAGGATTTTCACCATTAGAGACGTGCTATATTGTTCTACTAGTAGCTGCTTATGAGTTGCCAATTACTTTGACTTTTTTTCTACCAATAGGGAGCAAAAGAATTGGAACAAAGCATCTGTTTTCATTGACCATTTGGTCAAAAGTCTTTATAGAGTCGGATGGTTTCTGGCCAATACAAAAAAATTCTAACACAAATGCATGAAAAGCACCACAGCTGCCATGCTTTTTAAATTGTTGACAAGGTTTGGATGAACTTTGACAAGAGATGCTTCAATTGGAAAACTCGTAATACATTGAAACCAACTTGGTATGGGCTGTACAATACCACACAAGCTGTTAGTCCTAATACTTTTCATTCATATATCCCCTTCGGCCATTATTGATTTGGTGAATGTGAGCAATCTCAAGCACTATGAACCACCATACGTGGATGATCCAATTCCAATTATGCACCCAACTACCATAGTTACAGATTATCAGCTTTTGCTTGCTGAAGAATTTTGGAAGCGATAGCTTGATTCACAAGACAACAGCAAACAACTCTTATGTTATGTCAAATTACCTTCCCAAGGCGAGTGGTTCTGTTTGTCTAAATTTCAGCAGAAAATGGAAACAACGGCATTTAAACAAGTGGGAAATGATAAGACAGAATAAGTTGTTTCTTCCATCTTCAAAGTTGATGAAGTCTTCATGCAGCTAACATTAGTATTATGTGCTAGTATTTATGTTTTATAATTGGCTGAAAAAGTGATAATGCCAATGTAATGACACAAAGGCATTACTAAGGATTCAGAAGCCTTCTTCATATTAATGTGTGGTCGTACGATGCATGTTGTTGATGCAAATAAATATTCAAGTTCATGGATTCAATCTTGTTAAGAGGACTCAAATCCAAAACCTATGCCCCTAGCTCTGCAAACGAGGATCATTTAAGAAGCCTAAAAGGTTAACCCATACAGTATTTGATCAAATTTTACCTTAGGCAGAGTCACCAAATTTTGTACCCTGTTTCAACACCTTAATCCATGCTAAATACTCCTTTATCAATGATTCATCATCATAAAAACAACCGTCTTTCTCATACTCTCAAAACTGCACTGCTCCTCTCTTCACCAGCTCTTCACCTAAACAAGTAATTTGGCTTAATAGCATTCAATGTCCTCTTCAAACCCTTTTCCCTTGTTTCTCATTCACAAACACTATTAGATCAACCTTGAGATTGATTCAAAAGACCAAAACATCAAACTTTAACTTATCTTTCTCAACTTGCATTCTAGTGTTCTCAAGACCATGTACTCCGCATGGTTCATGTTTGGAAGCTTCTAAGTATACCCACAACAAAATGAAAACTTACTTAGATACCCTTTACCTTCAATAAGATGAGCCCCAAATTTCAGAACCCAACTCACCTTCCTCTTATCACAATCACTCTTTACTCTTTTTAGCTTTCTATAGGCTTACTAGCCCCGTCCTCGAGCACTTTCAGGCATATCTTTTCATGCACATGGTTTTAAAACATAAACTAAACCTTTTTGAACACCCATTTTAGGGTTTTTGTTGCGAGAAAAGTTTCATGATTGAATTCCGAATATAAACCCTACTCCCTTTGTTAATTGGCCTTCTCAATTAGGTTTCTCATTGTATACACTGTCCTTTGCCCTAGATTGTCATGAATTTCTCCCATGTGGTTTCTTTTTTTAATCCGACACCTTCACCAATAGTTAGGTAATCCAAGGGCAGACCTTTCTGCAAAATTTCACTCATTTCCATTGGTGCATTTGTGAGATAATGGGATTTTACTCTCAAAACCCTAGGTAGGTTTTATACGAAGCCCGAGAGGTTTGATTTTGTATGAACTTTCTCTAATCTTCAATTCAAAACCCTAAATTTTTCCTAAAGGACTGTTCCATCACCATGCACATGCTTCCTCTAGCAATGGACTCCTTTCCATCACCTAATTTGCATAACTACACAATACTTCATCCAGTAAGAGCATGGTAGCCTGAGTTTTGTTCGTTCTTGCATGTATGTGTTGATTTATCTTCTTGTACATTCTTACCACAAGCTATACACAACTTTTTCACATCTCATTTCATATGTATCGATGTTCATCATTCAAATAGCCTTATCAATAGATCAAATGTGTTTTACTAAGTCTTTGCAAACACAATTCACTATACACACAGTCCATACAATAGTTTTACTTACTAGAAAACAAAGAACTTTCCCTCAATATTTGATCATTCTTCCTTCATAAACATATCCATAGGGTTAATTCACAATGATCCACAACAGTGATTAGTATGTTATAAGATTCATCTTGTATAAACACCAAAATATTTGGGAAAAGAAAAGTTTACATGCACAAACTTTCCAACTCTGAGTATCCACCAAAATCAAGACCGTGATAAAGATTTTTCCAGCCCCAAACCAACTTCTTGAAAAACAAGGAAATAAGAAACTTCTTAGGTGCTTATAATAAAAAGGACAAATAGTTCTTAGAACCAAATCTTTAAGATTTGAATGGCTAAGAAAACAACATTACTCACCATGCATAAAAAATAGAGCTCTTGTATTAAACCACATAATTCTTACGAAATTCCTTTCCTCTAATTTCTCAAACTTGAGGAATCCTCCTCTTGTCTCTCACCTTTCTCTCCCATTTTTTCCATTCAAGTTTATCCCTTTTATGTAACTTCTTTTTGAAACCTAACCAACTTTCCAACTTCCCTATGCCCATACATCAACATGAAGGATTTTTACATCATTTTAGACATTTCATAGCTCACACACATTCTTGAAGACTCATTACCACATCCTAATACATAACTCACCCTCTCATGACTTAAATAATCCCTTTAACATCTTGACATGCCACATTGGCTCATCTACATGCCTTATAATTTTGAATTACATTTTTAGAGGGAAAATGACAATTTGAAATTTGATACAACTTACCTAATTCTCTCTCTCAGGTCGTAACACACTCAAATTGACCTCATAACCAAGAAATTTTGCATTTGGATGTCCTCTTGATGATGCTCCTACATCATACTCCCAAGGCGGAGAAAAATATTTATATACTTTTCTTGAATACTTGAGTCTAATTTTTTTGCTTATCCTTAGTCTTCTTTCTTCACTCCCACTGTCCTTAGTTGCCTCATAACCACCTGGGTCCCATATAGTAATCTTTCTCCTTGCATTTTCCTTTACTTTGCTTCTTTGCTTCTTGATCTCCATCTTCATCTTCATAATCTTCATGCCCCCATCCGCTATACTGCACACAAACATTATAATAACAAAAATGTATTGTTTTTCATCTTTTATAATCTCGTCCATCTCTTTATAGCCCATATCCAACTTGTATTCATCTCTTGTCTTTCCATAATCTTCATTTTCTTTCCCCATTACTTGTTTAGTCTCGTTCACTATCATACTAGATTATCCTAAACTTGTACCTACACCCTCCTTGTCCTCATTTGAATTAGTATTTATAGAAGAAACCATCTCTTTCTTAGCTGTACTTACATTTCTATCTTTTCCATCTATCTCATCTAACAAACCTTGCAATAGATCATCTACCTCATCCATGCAAACTTTATCACATTCTTGTTTTTCATCATGCTTCTCAAATGCACTCTTAGAATCATCTTCTTGTATAATTTCAAGGAATTCACTCACACAAACATCAATATCAACCAACAAATAATCAAACTTTCTTACCTTGTTTTCATTTATTGCTTAGTTTTCTTCCTTAATTTGTGAAATCTATGTCTTCTCAGAGTTCATCATCCTTTTTTTCATTTCATTCTCTCTTACCTACACCATGCTTGTATTCTTTCTTTTCCAAATCATCTTCATATCCTTGTGCATTACTTGTGTCTTCAAGAAGTCTATTTTCTCTTTGTTACTTTTTGCTTGTTCACTTGCACTTACTATCACATGCTTTGAATTATCATCTTCTTTCTTTGCTGCTGGATTTTTCATCCACTTAGGCACTATATAACCATGGTTCTTGACTGGTTTTGAGAGCTCTACATGGCTCTTGTTTATATTCATCTCTTTGCTATCCTCTTTCTCTTTCTTTTCCTCTTGTCTCATCTTATTTTCTTCTTTCTTGATTGCTTCTCTTAGCTTCATTCTCTGATTTCTTCTTACAAGTAGCTCAATGGGCCACTTAACCTTCCTTTTCATCACAATCTCAATCCCACTTTGCTCTCTCTCTCATCATTAACTTTCCAAGTTTCTCTATATCTTCTCTCAATTTTTTGAATTCTTGTTCCATCCTCTTTTCATGTCTTCTTAACTCTTCTCTCTTTTTGGCTTCTTCTTTCTTTTTCTCTCTGTCTCTTCTTATCTCTTCCGGTGGATAAACAAATTCATCAACACTCTTATTATCTCTTCTTTGTCCATCTCTCTCTTTTTCTTCTTCTCAAGCAAGTTCTCTCACCTTTCTTCTCTCTACACATCACCTAGGATTGCTGACCTAGTCTTTTGGTGTCTTTACTTCTCTTTCACTCTCACACTCTTCTTCTCATCCACTTCACCTTGTCACTTCACCCACACACACACACACAATCCACTATTAGCCATAAATAAAATTCATTCAAATATCTTCAATATGAAGCCTAAGCTCTAATACCAAATGATGGATATCAATATTCAAGTTCATGCATTCAATCTAGTTAAGAGGACTCAAATCCAAAACCTATGCCCCTAACATTGCAAATGAGGATCATTTACGAAGCCTAAAAAGCATAAATCATGCAATATTTGATCAAATTTTACCTTAGACAACCACACCAAAATCTATACCTTGTTTCAACACCTTAATCCATGATAAATACACCTTTATCAATGATTCATAATCAAAGAAACAACCATCTTTCTCATACTCTCCAAACTTCCCTGCTCCTCTCTTCAGTAGATCTTCACCTAAACAAATAATTTGACTTAATAGCATTCAATGACCTCTTCAAACCTTGGTCCCCTGTTTCTGATTCACAAACACTGTTAAATCGACCTTGAAATTGATTCAAAACATCCAAACATCAAACCATCAAAACATCAAACTTTCACTTATCTTTCTCAACTTGCATTCTATTGTTCTCAAGACCATGTACTTTGCGTGGTTCATGTTTGGAATCTTCTAGGTATACCCACAACAAAAAGAAAACTTATTTAGATATGCTTTACCTTCAATAAGGTGATCCCCAAACTTCAGAACCCAACTCACCTTTCTCTTCTCACAATCACTCTTTACTCTTTTTAGCTTTTTGTAGGCTTAATATCCCTATCCTTAAGCTCTTTTAGGAATATCTTTCATGCACAAACTTTTAAAACACAAAATAAACCTTTTTGAACACCCATTTTAGGGTTCTTCTTGTGAGAAAAGTTTCATGATTGAATTTCAAATATAAACCCAACTTTCATTGTTAATTGGCCTCCTCAATTAGGTTTCTAATTGTATAAACTGTCCCTTGCCCTAGACAACCATGAATTTCTCTAATGTGGTTGCTTGTATTAATCTAAAACCATCACCAATAATTAGATAAACCTAGTGCATACATTTCTACAAAATTTCACTCATTTCCATCAATGCATTTATTAGATAATGGGATTTTACTCTCAAAACCCTAAAACGCTTATTTCACTAAATTGGGACATATTCCATTGAATTGAGACTAGTATTTCAAGTATTGGAAGTAATCCATCTCTGTTTTTGCGTATATTGGATTCCATTTTTGTCTATATTGGATTCTATTATTACTATTATTGGAATCTAATAGTAGCAATATTGGATTCCAATATTGTCATTATTGGAATTATTCTAGTTCCAATTTCACTATTATTGGATTCCAATATCGCTATTATTGGATTCCAATTTCACCATTTTTTAGATTTTCAATGTTGAGAGTATGTAAGGCTAGCAACTACGGTCACTAAATCTTATAAGTCATGAGCCTCGATGTAAGGTGAGCGGTCACTAACTCTTATAAGTCATGAGAATTGATCTAGGGTGAGTCGGTCGCTAACTCTTATAAGTCATGAGCATCAATCTAAGGTGAGCGGCCATTAACTCTTATAAGTCATGAGCCCATTGTATTAAATGAAAGTGAAAAAGCCTCGATGTAAGGTTAGTTGCTGGTAACTATTTTAAGTCATGATCATGTTGCCTTGCACTCTAAAAGTGTGGGGCTCGCACTTATAAAGTTTGAGATCCTCGTAGTTTCGAAGTGCGAGCCCTATGCTCTTGAAAACTCGAGATCCCCATAACTTTCGAAGTGCGACCCCACAATATGAAAAGTACGATCCTCACACTTTCGAAGTGAGTACTCTAAATAATCCAAGCCTCACACTCTGAAAGTGCGAGCCCCGCACTTTAAAAGTTTGTGATTCACACCTTGAAAGTGCGAA
The DNA here is from genome assembly GCA_018340775.1 of Taxus wallichiana var. yunnanensis. Lineage (NCBI taxonomy): Eukaryota > Viridiplantae > Streptophyta > Pinopsida > Cupressales > Taxaceae > Taxus > Taxus wallichiana. Next base: position 687,473,438 of record CM031236.1, on the reverse strand, counting down.
GTATCACACTCACACTTTTAGAGTGTGAATCTCAAACTTTGAAAGTGCGAGGCATGTACTTTCAATGTTTAGTATGCAAATATCCTTAAATTTGACACAAGCCGTAAATTGCTAGTGGTGTTATTTTGTTTTCTAACTCTCCCATCCAAGAAGGAATCCCAACAGGTTGATAAAATGGAAGAAATGCAAAAAATAAGGTTGCGGGGGCTTGTGTTAAGGCATTTTCCATCTTTTTGTTTTTTGAAGGGTTCGGGTCGGAAAGCTTGAGGTTCGTTGTACCAAGCTTGGGGCCGAAAAAATGAAGAAAATCAGCTAAGTCCTAGTCCAGGTGGTCTGCGGGACAGTTGGGACGTCGGGACGCGTGGGGCGAAAAGCCAAAATCGGCGAAAGAGGGAAAAAATTGCCTAAGTCTTGTTTTTCATTGATTTAGGACATCGGGGCAAAAAGTACGCGCGGGACGTGGATCGGCCGGTTTGGCGCAAGTCGGTCCATTTCGGGCGGTTCGGAGATATTTGTCCCAGATAGTTTGGGACATCCGGGCCAAAAGTACGTGGAGGGCCGAACCGCCGATTCGGCCGAAATAGGAGACTTTCGTCAGGACATTTGGGACATCGGGCGAAAACGTGAGGGCGAAAAGCCGAAAAGAGCCGCCAAAATGGAATCTCGCCACGTGTCTTCACCTCAAAAGAGGAGGAAGGAAGCTTGAATCGGGTGGTTGGAGATATTTGTCCCAGGGTAGTTTGGGACATCAGGGCGAAGGGCCAAGGGGACGAGGGATGGGACGTGAAAAGCTGAAAGGAGCCATGCAGCGAATCAAATCTCGCCACGTGTCTTCACCTCATCGGCCGTGAAAATTTTGAAAAAATTTTCCAAAGGCAAAAAACAAAGGAAATGGTCGGAAGGGCCCGCATGAAATCGTGCCATGTGGCACTTGAGTGGTGGCGCGGGGAGAAATGGGAAAATTTTCCCAAAGTGAAAAATACCAAATTTTTGAAGGACAAAGTGCGCCCCTCAGGCCCGAGCCAATAAAATAGTGCCACGTGTCCAAGTGGCAAGAAATTAAGGAAGGGCCCAAAAGAAATTTTCAAAGGATGAGCCCATGGATGAATCAGAGCCTGACACGTGTCATCCAAGTGGCAGCGCGGGAAAAATTCAAATATTTTCCCGCCGATCCGTTTTGGCTTGTTTTTTCCCTAAATCTTCAAATCGCCATAACTTTCGATCCAGAGCTCGGATTTTCACGTTCTTTATATCAATGGAAAGCTGGTGAAATTCTCTACATGATTCCAGGTCAATCTTGCATTTTGGTTCAGTTTGGAGAGATAAAATCAAGAAACATCTCTGGCGCGTGGTAATGGCCAGAAATGACGTTTCAACAACCAGTTTTAATGCAAATGGGTCGCATTCTTCTTCAGCATGGCCAAAAATGTCAGGGCATGGGTCTATAAGGATGCCCATGCTATTTTAATGCATCTTCATTCAATGAGGAATGGCTCCCATGTTTTTATACATTTTCTCTCTCCTGGGCTCGACCCATGCATTGTAAAAAGCCAGATTTGGCTCATTTTTCAAAGGTTGTTCATCTTTTCAGCTCTGCCCTCCCTTCTTTTCTTCTCCAGGGTTGAAAATGGAGTTTGAACCTCCTCCCCTTCTCTGTAATGGCATTTTTTCCTTTTACCATTAAAATGATGTTCTGTGCAAACTTCTGAAGCAACAAAAATGTGTTTCGTGATGCATCTGTCCATCCTTGCTCGTTCTTTGCTTGTCTTTCTTCTTGCCTCTCTTCATTGAAAGTATTTGTGCATGTTTTAATACTCATTACAGGTTTGGAGCTGTGTTCATGGAGTTTTGGGACATTTTACGTGTGAAATCTATCCTTGGGCTGTGATGCATCTGTCCATCCTTCCCATTGCTCACCTCTCCTTGTTCCATGGCAGTTTTGATAGATGTTCAACATTTTCCTTCTACGGTGTATCATCGTTTTTAGTGTAGGCTCTATTTTTTTTTCCTTTCTCTCTCTCTCTGTCTCCTTGGCATGGTTAGATTAGGATTAGATTAGCTTGCCTGCACTGGAATAGCTTGTGGCAGGTAGTTTAGGAATAGGAACCAGCCTTCTCTGGAGATTCCTTTCTCATTTTGCAAGTCCCACACTTGGAGAAAGGATTCCATGTTGTGCAATCACACTGGATGCTAGTATGATCAAACTAGAAATCTGATCAACATCCGGGGTCTTTGTGATTTTGCACACTAACAGTTTTGGCATGCCCGGTGGGACCTTAGAGGTCTTCCACTTCATCTTTTGCAGGTTGGTGTGTTCCTGTGAAGATTTCAGCCTTTGGAGGCACTTGCAAACACATCTGGCGACTCCATCTGATCAGCAACCCATTTCAAAGTTGCAGACCCATTTTCCATCCATTTCCATCCATATTTCTTTCCATCTCTTTCATTCTTTTCCATTCCATGAAGTTGTGCAATCATGACTTCATTTCCATCATGGAATTCACATTTTCAACAACAACAGCAATGTTTCCCACCTCCAACATGTTTTTTAAATCCTCCAAATCAGCATTTTGAACAAATTCAAAATCAGCATGCATACCCATATGAGCAGCAATGCCAAAATCAGTTTGGCTATGGAGCTTTCAAGAGCAGAGTATGCATATAATGAAGACAATCGAGATGCACGAAGATGCTGGTCATTGTTGAGAAAATCCAAAAGATGGAGGTAAAGATGGTGCAGTCCAGAGCAACAACTCAAATGAGAGCTTTCAGAATTGGTTGCAGGACTCCTTGTCCATGGGGAGGCCCTTTTCCAAGACACTTCAGCCCTCAGGAGAAGCTGGACTTCATGATGAAGATGCTGCCCCAACTTGCACAATGGACAGCAGAAATAGAGGCCTATACACTTGTTGTTGAACAACCTTGTCAATGGGTAAGTTCTACACCATCATCTGGTTTTTCTCTTCCCATTACTCAAGCAGCATCATCTCATTTGGAATTGCAAATTCTAAACTCCCCATCTGCTGTCCCAAATGTTGATCCCATGTCTCCACCTCTCAGTCTTCCACCACACCTCAATTCTTCTTTCCTTTTTCCTTCCAAACAGTCATCCCCTCCACAAGAGCTAAAAGAAATACGCTCTCCCCCAAAGAAACAAGAGGTTTCACCTCCTCTACCACCACAAAAAATTGCCAAATCAATTGAGTTACAACCCATCCCTCCTCTTGCATTCCCAATTCCATGTGGGGAAGAAGAAATTGCAAAAATCGGCCATGAAGGACAGCAAGAAGAGGAGCCCAACAGAAAAGAAATGATAGACAACTTGAGGGTTTGGGCTGCCAAATTTGGGATGACAAAGATCCCCTTGATGGTTAAACCTACAGAAGAGGCTAAGGTTGAACAAATGGTGGTTAAGACTGATTTTGTGGCAGCGAAAGAAGAAAAAAAAGAAGAAGCGAGATCAGCGATCGGTTTGCTCGAGAAAGTAGTGTCCATGTTGGCACTCTATTTGAAGGAATGCTGATTCAATTCAAGTTGCACAATCAGCCATAAAGGAAGAAAGCTCGAAAGAAGATCTTGCAGTCCCAACTTGTCCTCTAGAGCGGCAGTTGAAGAGTTTGACTTGAAAAACTTCATCTTTGAGGAAGAGTTCTATCAAGAGCAAGATTGTCTTCAAGTAGTAGAGGAAGGAGAAGCTGCTCCAGATCCAAAAAAGAGGAGCACATTCTAGTTGTGGAGGAGAAAATTGCAGATCCAGGGCTTTGAGCACAAAGCGAGGCTACGGAGAACCTTCGGTTCTTCTTTCTACTTCACCTCTCTCAAGTTCTAGTCTTGAAGAGGAGTTTGATCTCTCAAACTCAATGTTGGAGGAGTGAAAGAAACCATGGTGGTCAAGTTCTGAGATCAAGAAGACACCATGGAGGAAGTGGAGCATTTGCGGCGGGACAGCCATGAGGTAGTTTATCTGCATCGATTTGGAGGAATTGTTTGATGGAGAAGAGCCGGTTGAGTTTCCACCATTCTCTCTTTCATCATCCACATTCCAAACACTTGAGTCTGCTGTCATGAAGGAGAACATTCATTTGCAGCAGCCTGCATCTTATAGCAGCTCTTTGGAACCAAGATTGGAAGATTTTAATCTTTCATGTCCTTCATTGGAGGAAGAGAAAGGGCACAAAGATTCTACCATTGCTTCCACACCATCCATTCAAGAGGGTCTACTGAGAGACTCCATTTTTGGAGTTGAAAATCGAAACTATGGGCATATCAAATGGACCATACCTTGCCCAATCAGGTATTTGGCTTCATTGGAGCCAAAGGGAGAAGTCCAACCAGTCATGCTTGCTTGAGCATGAGGATGAGCTCTGAAAGTACCAGGATCAGGTTGTCATACCTCTTGATCAAATGCGAGCAACTAAAAGAGGTATTGAATTTGCCTTCAGCTGATACCTTGATGATTTGGGTGGAAGACCAGCTTCTTGTTGATTTTCCATCCATCCAATCAGCCATGTTCAATGCCAAATCAATTGCATGGCTGCCACTTTTGAAAAAGGAAGCTATTTCTCACAACCAATTGCAGGGTTTGTTTAGCTTGCCTTTGCTTCCAGTTAGAGTAGAGTAGGTAGGTTTGCTTTTAGCAGAAGAAGTGCTTGTGCACACTCTGCATGTTCCATTTGGAGCATGTATGATTTTCAGTTATGTACATAGTTTTTGTGGTGCTGGTTTTGCTCTTGCACAGTCCATTTCAGTGGCATTTTGGTGAGAACGACTCCATTTCAGTGGGTTTCCAAGTGGCTCAGAGAGGAGGTTTTCAAAGTTCAGATCAGTTTCCAGGTTATAACTCATGACTCCATGCCCAATGGATGCTTCAGGCAGAACTGCTAGTAACTTCATCAGCGGGAGATGACCCATTGAGTCACCAAATTGTTATCCAAAATTCACCCCCCAGGGTAATTTTGATAACATGCATCAGATTATTCAGTCCCGAGCAAGTAGATTGATTCAAGGCCCAAAATCATGTTTTTCGGGGTCCCCTCGGCCTTTTTCTAACTCTCCCATCCAAGAAGGAATCCCAACAGGTTGATAAAATGGAAGAAATGCAAAAAATAAGGTTGCAAGACTGTGTTAAGGCATTTCGGTCAGAAAAGGGTCGGGTCGTTCGGGTTGCTTGGGGTTCGTTGTACCAAGCTTGGGGCCGAAAAAATGAAGAAAATCGGCTAAGTCCTAGTCCAGGCGGTCTGCAGGATAGTTGGGACATCGGGACGCGTGGGACATGGGAAAATCGAATCGGCGAAAGAGGGAAAAAATTGCCTAAGTCTTGTTTCATGCATTTGGGACATCAGGGCCAAAAATACGCGGGGGGGACGGGATCGGCCGGTTTGGCGCAAGTCGGTCCATTTCGGGCGGTTCGGAGATATTTGTCCCGGGTGATGCAGGACATCGGGGCCAAAAATACGCGGAGAGGGAGGAACACGGCCGTTCGGCCGCGAAAAGGAGAGACTTTCATCCAGGACAGGGACAGTTTGGGACATCAGGGCCAAAAAAGTGCGCGGGGCGTGAAAAGCGAAAGAGCGAGAGAGCCAGCGAATGGAATCTCGCCACGTGTCTTCACCTCAAGCAGGAACAAGGAAGCCCAAATCGGGTGGTTTGGAGATTTTGTCCCGAGGTAGTTTGGGACATCCGGGGCCAAAATGCGTGAGGGACGCGTGGGGCGAAAAGAGCGAAAGAGCCAAGCGAATCAAATCTCGCCACGTGTCTTCACCTCATCGGCCCAGCTGGGAAAATTTTGAAAAAATTTTCAAAGGGAAAAACAAAAGGGAAATGGTCAGGAAGGGCCCGCGTCTAATGAAATCGTGCCATGTGGCACTTGAGTGGCGGAGCGGGGGAGAAATGGGAAAATTTTCCCAAAGTGAAAAATACCAAATTTTAAAAGGACAAAGTGCGCCCCTCAGGCCCGAGCCAATAAAATAGTGCCACGTGTCAAGTGGCGAAGTTTAAAAGGGCCCAAAGAAATTTTCAAAGGATGAGCCCTGGATGAATCGAGCGACACGTGTCATCCAGTGGCGAGAGCGCGGAAAAAAATTCAAATATTTTCCCGATCCGTTTTTGGCTTTGTTTTTGCCTAAATCTTCAAATCGCCATATCTTTCGATCCAGAGCTCGATTTTCACGTTCTTTATATCAATGGAAAGATGGTGAAATTCTCTACATGATTCCAGGGTCAATCTTGCATTTTGGTTCAGTTTGGAGAGATAAAATCAAGAAACGTCTCTGGCGCGTGGTAATGGCCAGAAGTGACGTTTCAACAACCAGTTTTAATGCGAAAATGGGTCGCATTCTTCTCTCGGCCATGGTCAAAAATGTCGGGGCATGGAGTGCATAAGGATGCCCATGCTATTTTTTAATGCATCTGCATTCAATGAGGAATGGCTCCCACGTTTTTTCACGTTTTCTCTCTCCTGGGCTCGACCCATGCATTGTAAAAAGCCAGATTTGGCTCATTTTTCAAAGGTTGTTCATCTTTTCAGCTCTGCCCTCCCTTCTTTTCTTCTCCAGGGTTGAAAATGGAGTTCGAACCTCCTCCCCTTCTCTGTAATGGCATTTTTTCCTTTTACCATTAAAATGATGTTCTGTGCAAACTTCTGAAGCAACAAAAACGTGTTTCGTGATGCATCTGTCCATCCTTGCTCGTTCTTTGCTTGTCTTTCTTCTTGCCTCTCTTCATTGAAAGTATTTGTGCATGTTTTAATACTCATTACAGGTTTGGAGCTGTGTTCATGGAGTTTTGGGACATTTTCTGTGTGAAATCTATCCTTGGGCCTGTGATGCATCTGTCCATCCTTCCCATTGCTCACCTCTCCTTGTTCCATGGCAGTTTTGATAGATGTTCAACATTTTCCTTCTCTGGTGTATCACCGTTTTAGTGTAGGCTCTATTTTTCCCTTTTCTCTCTCTTATGGACTCATGATGATTGCGTGGGTTTCCTCGAAGATGTGTGAAAAAATTTGCTGAGTTTGTTGAAAATAAGCCTTGGAAATCTTTGGAAAGGTATTTTTGTGTGTTTTAGTTGCAGATTACGCGTATACATATGTGTGGAAGCATGCGAGCTCCACAATGCTTGAAAGAAATTTGCTTTATGGTACTCTTGATTGTAGGATGTCAAAAAAAAGCGAGTTTGTTGAAAATCCTCCAAGCAAATGAGCCTGTCAAAATGGGAGCTTTAGAGTAGGCCTCGGACAACTATCAAAGCATAATGGTAGAGGATTTTTAGTTGCAAGTGCGCTAGTAGACAAGTATGCAAATTGTGGAAGCATACACAAGGCAAGTCAACTGTTTGACAAAATGCCTCAAAGAGATGTGGTCTTATGGAACATACCCTGACCATGTAAGTTTCATTTTGTTTTATTAGCATTTAGCCATGTAGGTTCAGTATGCATGAGGGTTGTAAATACTTCGATGGCATGAGTGCCTCTTATAGAATCATGCCTAGAATTAATCATTATGTTTTCATGATTGACATTCTTGTTGTGCCAGTTATCTTGAGGAAACCCTATATTGTATCATCAACATGCCAATCCGGCCTGTGGTGGCTGTGTGGATATGTTTGCTTGGTGTTTGATGAGCACATGAGAATGTGCAAAATGTGGAGGCATGCTTAAGGCATGTGAAGTGTTTGACAAAATGCCTTCAAAAATCATGGTCTCATGGTTGCAAGATTTGAGGCTATGCACAAAAGGAGGAAGATCTCATTCTATCCAAACAACAACAATAAGAAACCATTTGATCATGCTCAACAAGTGGTGGGTCGAATCCAGAAGGTAGGAGAAATGTGATCAGAGTAGCGGAATGGTTTCAAATCTGTAGTTACAGAATTTTTGATAGATAGACGTGTATGTAAAATGGTGGAGCTGTGGATGCTCGTGATCTGTTGGTGAAGTGCCCAAGCGAGATGTTGAACCGAATCCTACGGGTTTGACCAACTTCATTCTCTTGGCATGGTTCATCTTCCCTTACCTCTCATAATTCTCATGTTTTAGTTCTCTTTTGCAACTTAATAGAATTTAAAATATTAGGATTTTAATACCGTTAAATGTTTATTTCAACTCGTTGCAAAAACAATGAAATGTCATGTCGTAACTCACGAAGTCAAAATAACTCTTTGCATTAAAACATGAACTTCCACCCTCATTATGAGGTGATGTAGAAAACTTCCTACCCAACTGGATCACTACTGACATTGTTTATCGACAAGATGAGATTGACTTCCCAGTAATAATGTTGACCTTCTCCCTATTTAAATAGTTAATTTTTGCATTTTTGGAGACTCATTAAGTACCCTTCGTAACTCTAAAAATGAGATGTGAAGCTTCATTCGTGTACCTTGGTATGTGAGGAGTCACCTTGACCTTTGGTTTGACCCCGAATGAACATATGAGATCTTTTTGATGCTCTTATAGGAGCCTTGTTACACTGTTTTACAGATAGTAGAAAAATTTGTTAAATCTAGAAAGTTGGCTTTCATTTTGAACCGCCATTTGAAACCTGGATAGAGAAATTATTTCCCGTCTTCGCAAACCTCTAGTGTTTATACTAGAAAATTGCATGGAACATTCATTTAGGGAAAAACACTTTTCTGGATAGTTTGGAAAATCCATTTTGTAGGCCTCCGGTCATAGTTTGATGAGGTCAAACTGGACCAATTTTGACTTGTCGCTCCAAAAAACTTGTCACCGTTTGAAAATGGTTTTCTAGTTCTCGTCCCATCGACTCGACTCTGAATGAATTCTCCTTATATAGGGGAACTTGTAGGAAGTGTCTCATTGCGTGCTCATCCATCGAACGTCAGTTATGGATGTGGTTTTTGAGCCCTCGAGCTAACTTTTGTTCATTTTGCAACTGGGGTCAACTATGACCAGTAGCCCAGAAAACTAGCCGCCAAACGAAAACCATTCACTTTTTCCCAATTTCCATCGAGTTCTTTGAACTCTTGGTATATCGGGGACACATAGAAATTTAATCATGGTGTGCGTTCTCATCGAAAGATAACTTTTGGAAGTGGTTTCTTAGCCTCTGAGCCCATTTTGAACGTTTTGTAGCTAGTAAGAAAATGTAAAAATAGAAAGTTGTGGGACCCTCGTCGGGTTGCCAAACCACCATAGAAACTTTTAACACATACAAATAACTATTTAAAACTCTATAGTGTAACTTGTTGTGTGAAATAGAACTTTTGACAAAATGGTGTTTTCTCTCTCTTCCCTTCTCTTTCTCTCTCCTGGGTTACAAAATGAAGTGAAATGAAATGCAATGAATACATGTCTCTAAACCTTTTTTTTCGATTGAAAATTGTAATTATTATCATATGTAAATGGGAAAATTGAAAAATGATAATTATGTTAGATTAGGGTGGATGCCATGCCAGTGAATTATCGTTGATATCATGCTCACGTGGTTTTGTAGGATGAAAGAATGATGACAAAAAGGTGATGTGTAATTCATTAATTATCATTGTAATTTATATAGTTCATTGTTAAATGAATAAATGTATAATGTAGTCTCATGTTATCAGAAGGTTATATTTGATAATTTGTTGATATGTATGAGATGCTAGTTTTAGGACATCTAGGAAATGTGCATTTAATCTTAGGTTCAATTTTGATTCATAGAACACATGGTTAAAAGGGGTTGATATTTATATAAGGTAAATGAATTTGAAGTAATATCTTGTAGTGTATGTTTAGTGTTCATAAATGATTAATGAGTCATCTTGTGCATTCATACTTTGTAAATGTAATAAAGAGAATTTAATCAAAACACTCTACCCTTGTTCAATATCGGGACATAACTTGTTTTCATGTGTGATACTCCTTACCATAGAAGACATTGAAAACCGTAGGATGAACTTAATCTTTTCTCTCGATGGAACATCCTAATTTAGGCAAATCAGAGCTCAAGAATGGACTTATCATCTTAGTCAGTATGTTTAGTGACATTGTCTTAAACCCATCTGATAGGAGTGACACAGTCAAACTTTTCTTGGAGTGTGTAGAGCTAACCCCTCCTTCGTAGCCTAGTGGACTACCTTGTCTTTCAAAGTTAGATTTAAAATTAAATTTCTTCATCGAGTGAAAACCTGTTGGATCCAGATGACATGGAAGGAGGTTGTGACTTAGTTTCTAGGTCTTAATCTCTTGTTAATGAACCCCTTAGCTCCTGCTCAGTAAATGTGTTACCTTGGTTTCTCTCAACATAACACCTTGGTCCTTTCGGAAGGTGGTTTAGCATAAATTTGTCCTCTTGCTTAAAACTCATATATAGTTGAGGGGTAGACCCTTAGGTGAAGTTGGAATTAATCTAAACCTCATTTGATTTGGATGTTAACTTAGGGTTCGTGTGTAGCTTCAAGTCTTCTAATCTTTTATGTCTTCAAGAGGTTAGACAAACACTTCATAACTCCTTTTACAAGACAATGCTAATAATAAGACCATAATGTGACGTAGAAAATAAAGCATATAAGAGTAAAAATGAGAGTTGAGGTTAGGAATAATGCCACCTTGAGACCTTATAACTCAATTAAATATATTCATTTTTTTCAAAGAATATGAATTGTCTTGGTGTGATCAACCTTCGAAAACAAAATACATATATAAATCAAAATGGAATTCCACAAGTCATTGAATTAGAGTAACTGTGGTAGGGAAATCTCTATTTCATGATCGAGGAATGTTTTTGGTAAAAAACTACCTTGTATCTAAATCTCCATTAAATCCTTTTATTGCATTCTGGATATCAAGTTACTTTCACTTGAGTTGTAAGGTTAAAACTATAGACATCGAATAAATGTTGGAGAAGAATATTCTTAACATAATAATAAGATAATTAAGTACTTTGTATGCAATTTGATTTATGCCAAATAAGTATGTTAGTTATGGAAATTTTTATAAAGTATAAGAAGCCAACATAAGATGGTCGAACTATATTTTAACCATGGAATAAACTTAAGAATATGTGGGTGGACAAATGAGAAATTTATCCTTGCTCAATAATGTTCTTGGAATGTTAATCGTAACTAAAATACATTTAAAGAAATGATGTGTTGTGGGTTCACCATTCCTGAAGTCATGTTTCTTGTGGTTGGGTCATTGCTAGTATTCGTTCATTGGGAAAAGTGTGGCATCGACATGCCTATGTCATTTTCATGTGTCTATGTGAGTCGATGACTTATGTGATTGTCGTATGTGAGTCGAGTTTCTATACTTGGAGCCCTTGTTGTGTTGTGTGTAGTGAGCAATGTAAGTCAAAAAAAAATTATCCTGGTATTTTACTGTTGTTTTTGGGTGCGTAAAATGTGGGCACTACATATGGTATCAGAGTGGAGGTTCATGCTCTCGAACCTCTGGGATGGATTGGAGTTGTGATGATTCTGCATGATGGTGGTGGATATTGGAAGAGTAATGTGATATATGTTGTTATGTGAACTATGTCGTAATTGTGAAATTATGAAGCACATGTTGTGCATGTCACTTAGTGCGTATTTGTTGTCATGTTGATGTGCTTGTGATGAGAGTATTCACTCTCTATTTTGTTGATCCTATGAGGAATCCATGTGTGATGTACCACCTTGTTGTGTGTGAAAGGAATGATATTGTGAATTGCAGAGTTTAAAACATTTTGACTTTATGTGATGTGAAGGTGTATTGATGTATTGCATGATAAAATTGATGTAAAGTGAATCACATTTTATCGTGATGTCATCACCGTATTGTGATTAGTTGTGTGCATCATCGTGTTGTATTGCAATTGACTATATGTTGTAATGTTAGACATTGTGTTCCTCATACATATAATTCATGTAATATGTGATGGTTCATGTCGTGATTTAGGGGCATATGGTGAGTATGATCCCTAGTGTATAGTGATTGCACTTTGGGTGCAGGATGTGGTAATGTGATGTATCGTAACCCATGAAAGTAATGATTGTGTTATACCACTATATATAAATACCATGCGTAAGACGTTATGGTTAATTGTGTGAATCACCATTGTGTTAGTGATGTAGTTATGTGTATGTTGTGAACCTTACACTAGACGACCTAAGGGGATAAAACTATCAAGAGTGTATGTGTGGAGAGAGGAGGCGTGGACCAGGTTTTCATAATCTTGAGCCGAGTACGAGTGAGGAAGTGGAGTCTTATATAGACTGAAAACCCACTTCTATCTGTTTAGTATACTTTGAGCTTGCTCAGTATATTGTGGGTGCGCACCACCTTAGGCTCAACTTATGCAACTAGAGTTCCCTGCTCTTTCCTATTGGATTGTTCATTGAATAATCCTATGTGATTTTGACTATGTTGATCCTTGTGGGAGTATGGAGGAATGATTCAGGAAGAGATGATGATAGTTACATTATTTGATATACTCATTTCTAGTTACATGTATATTTTATGAGTTGAGGCTCGATGTCAAGTGCCAGCAACTCGATGAGTACCCCTTTGGTGGTGGTATGAGGCCACATAGTGATTGTAATGTGCTATTTTCTCAATACGTATTTTATTCATAAATTGATCATTATCTCTTTTAGCTAGAACCAATCATTTTCTTGATTGACATGTTCTTATATTTTGGGCATTTATTTGATTGTTGCATTAACATTGGATTTTGCACTAACCATGGCTAATTAGCCATTTGTTTTTCTTAGTTTTAAAACTTTCTTTCATATTTAAAAGTTTTGTAGCCTAGCCCAAGGCTTTTAATTTTTCCACTTGGCATTTGAATGGATTGTTATGTTGGTTCTAATGTCGTAATGTGTTGGAATAGGGTCATGGGATTCACCATGGAGTGGTGGAACCTATGGACCCACTTCATTGTATGGGGGTATGCCCCAAGGAGTTATAGATAACTAGTGGGTTGTTGAACCACGAGTTATTATGTCACTTGGGTTTGGGGGTGATGGGGCTCTATGTGCCTAGGGCCATAGGGTGACCCGGCCTCATTAAAAGGAGAAAGGAGATGGGCCTCTATGGTTGAGTGACCTGTTATTCTTTATGGCACTCTATGGTTGAGTGACCTGATATTCTTGATGGGGCTCTATGGTTGAGTGACTACGATATTCTTGGTTTTATGGAGATGATTCTTTGTTTGGGAGGTATATGGAGATTATTTGGTGATGCTTTGGGAGGTATATGGAGTTTTTTTATGATGCTTTAGGAGATATATGGAGTTATTTCTTAATATTTTGAGATGTGTGGAGAGTTGGTATAGTGAGTTATGTGTACCCTTGTGAGTCTTTTTGACACCTTGTTATGGTTGAGGATTGACATTTCCATTTGTATTGATGGACTATTGATATTGGATTGGAACTATGTTTGATTATAGATCATGGATTTTTTTGGGTCATGTGATACCCATTGTATATGTATCAACATGTTTGACCCAGTTTGTCAGTCATATGTGTGTACTAGATCTATGTCTAGGACGTAATTGTTGGAAATTATTTGCTATGTGGTCTACTTGTTGTCATTCCATGGTTTGGTGAAACCCTTGTGATGTGATACGATCGTGAAAGTATGTAAAAGTATGCTTGTGAAATTTTAGTGTTGTGTATGACCCTGGTAGGGTGTTGTGACTGTAGTTCATGATGGGAACCCACAGGAATGAATAAACTAAAATTCTACAAAAATGAAATTCTAAAGGACTTGAATTAAGAATAATGTTAATAGAAAGAGATTAATGAAATAACGAATAAGAGGGAACTACCAATCTTCACAGAACCTTGAAAGTTAAAATTTCTACCAAATGTTCCTAGGGCCACCCGTAACCATGATTTTGTATCTAAATCTTAACCTTAGAGCTTACCCTTTCCATTTTGTTCCTTGTTGCTTACCATTTCTCTTTCTTCATTGTATGTCACATCGAGGACGATGCTTTCTTAAGGGGAGGAGAATGTAATGCCGTTCGATTTCCCCAAATAAAATAATGACCTAATTAAAGCATGGGAGATTTGTGTGCAAATGCTCTTTTTGTTAAAATCTGATTATTTTCGCATTCAAGTGGAACATCTTACATGCCTTTTCTCCTTCTGAGCCTATCACATCATTTCAAAATAATGCACCCCAACTATTTACCTCATTAGCAATCATGGGCCCACTTCGTTAAAGGAAAATTTGGTTCTCCTGAAGTTTAAGTTGAGTAAATCTTAACGAGATTAATAATTATGATCAGCTTTTAGTTTTGAATAAAAATGGTTTTTAAAATAATAAATAATAATATTATAATTTATTTTCCGATTTATGATTAGGGCTTTTTTGTTTGAAATTTTATCATTGGTTTTAACTTTTTATTTATTTATTTATTCTTAACTTTGTTTTTGGAACATTATTGGAAATTTTTAGATTAAAACAAACAAAGAAATAAATTAATTAATTAATAGCTTAATAAAAAAGGGGCTCATGTGTTTTTGGGATTTTTTTAAATGATTTCAAAAGATGAGACAACTTCACTGGAATGGGTTATCATCACTGATGAGGTTTCTCAAGGGAAATGTTTTTTCACGTAAATGGAGAAAGGGAGAGTTTTCCAAACCCACCATCGAGGAAGGGGAGTCTTGCTAGCATCTCCCACCACGCCAAAATGAGGAGCTTTGAAATTTGTGGAGACATCCATGCATGGCATTAATGGAGAAGGTGATTTTTGTGTGTTTTAGTTGTAGTGCCTTGGTGGATTTGATACATATGCAAAATGTGGAAGCATGCAACTGGTTATATTTTAAAATGCCTGAAAAATGAGACATGCTTTATGGAATGCGATGATTGCAGGGATGTGCAAAAAAAATGAGTTTCCTGAAAAGGCATTGGAAACTTTCAAGCAAATGGATTGGGTATCCAAAGCCAGACTCCACAACCTTTTCCATCTCCTCCCAGCCTCATGCAAATGGGAGCTTTGAAGTAGGCCTTGGTATGCACATCTGTCATAAGCATAATGGATAGAGGATTTTTAGTTGCAAGTGCATCTAGTAGACAAGTATGCAAATTGTGGAAGCATACACAAGGCAAAGTCAATGTTTGACAAATGCCTCGAAAAGATGTGGTCTTATGGAACATACCCATTTGCCATGATGAGTTTCATTTTTGTTTTATTGAGCATTTTGCGGCCTTTCGAAAATGAGGTTTGAAAGATGTATTTGATGGCATGAGTGCCTCTTATAGAATCATGCCTAAATTAATCATTATGTTTTGCATGATTGACATTCTTAGCCATGAAATTATGAGGAAACCCTTATTGTATCATCAACATGCCAATCAAAATTGGGTGGAAATATGTTTGCTTTGTTTGATGAGCACATGAGAATGTGCAAAATGTGGAGGCATGCTTAAGGCATGTGAAGTGTTTGAAAAATGCCTTCAAAAATCATGGTCTCATGGTTGCCATGATTTGAGGCTTATGCACAAATGGATTTGGAAGATCTTTATTCTTCAGACTAAACATCAATAAGAAACCATTTGATCATGCTCAACAAGTGGTGGGTTCTGAAGGTAGGAGAAAATAGGAACATAAAGAGAAATAATGGGAATGGTTTCAAATCTGTAGTTACAAATTTTATGATAGACGTGTATGCAAAATGGTGGAGCTGTGGATGCTCGTGAACTGGTTGATGAAGTGCCCAAGCGAGATGTTGAACCGAATCCTACGGGTTTGACCGACTCCATTCCTCTCAGGCATGGTTCATCTTCCCTTACCTCTCATAATTCTCATGTTTTTAGTTCTCTTTTACAACTTAATAGAATTTTAAAATATTAGGATTTTAATACCGTTAAATGTTTACATTGACTCGTTGCAAAAATAATGAAATGTCATGTCGTAACTCACTAAAATCAAAATAACTCTTTGCATTAAAACATGAACTTCCACCCTCATTCTGAGGTGATGTAGAAAACTTCCTACCCAACTGAGATCACTACAACATTGTTTTATCGACAAGATGAAATTGACTTCCCATAATAATGTTGACCTTCTCCTATTTAAATAGTTAATTTTTGCATTTTTTGGAGACTCATTAAGTACCCTTGTAACTCTGAAAATGAGATGTTAGAAGCTTCATTCATGTACCTTGGTATGTGAGGAGTCACCTTGACCTTTGGTTTGACCCCAATGAACATATGTGATCTTTTTGACGCTCTTATAGGAGCCTTGTTACATTGGTTTACAAGTAGTAAAAGTTGTTAAATCTAGAAAGTTGGCTTTCATTTTGAACCACCATTTGAAACCTGGATAGAGAAATTATTTCCCATCTTCACAAACCTCTAGTGTTTATACTAGAAAATTGCATGGAACATTCAGTTTAGGGAAAATCACTTTTCTAGATAGTTTGGCAAAGCCATTTTGTAGGCCTCCGGCCATAGCAGTTTGATGAGGTCAAACTGGACCAATTTCGACTTGTCGCTCCAGAAAACTTGTCGCCGTTTGAAAATGGTTTTCTAGTTCTCAGTCCCATCGACTCTGATGAATTCTCCTTATATAGGGGAACTTGTAGGAAGTGTCTCGTTGCGTGCTCATCCATCGAATGTCAGTTATGGACGTGGTTTTAGGCCCTCGAGCTAAATTTTGTTCATTTTACAATTGGGTCAACTACGACCAGTGGCCCCAGAAAACTAGCCGCCAAACGCAAACCGTTCACTTTTTCCCAATTCCATCAGTTGCTTATGAACTCTTGGTATATCGGGGACACGTAGAAAGTTAATCATGGTGTGCGTTCTCATCGGAAGATAACTTTTGGAAGTGGTTTCTTAGCCTCCGAGCCCATTTTGAACGTTTTGTAGCTAGTAAGAAAATGTAAAAATAGAAAGTTGCGGGACCCTCGTAGGGTTGCCAAACCACCACTGGAAACTTTAACACATGTAAATAACTATTTAAAACTCTATAGTGTAACTTGTTGTGTGAATTAGAACTTTTGACAAAATGGTGTTTTCTCTCTCTTCCCTTCTCTTTCTCTCTCCTGGGTTACAAAATGAAGTGAAATGAAATGCAATGAATACATGTCTCTAAACCTTTTTTTTCGATTGCAAATTGTAATTATTATCATATGTAAATGGGAAAACTGAAAAATGATAATTATGTTAGATTAGGGTGGATGCCATGCCAGCGATTTATCATTGATATCATGCTCACGTGGTTTTTGCAGGATGAAAGAATGATGACGAAAAGGTGATGTGTAATTCATTAATTATCATTGTAATTTATATAGTTCATTGTTAAATGAATAAATGTATAATGTAGTCTCATGTTACAGAAGGTTATATTTGATAATTTGTTGATATGTATGAGATGTTGGTTTCAAGGACATCTAGGAAATGTGCATTTAATCTTAGGTTCAATTTTGATTCATAGAACACATGGTTAAAAGGGTTGATATTTATATAAGGTAAATGAATTTGAAGTAATATCTTGTAGTGCATATTTAGTGTTCATAAATGATTAATGAGTCATCTTGTGCATTCATACTTTGTAAATGTAATAAAGAGAATTTAATCGAAACACACTACCCTTGTTCAATATCGGGACATAACTTGTTTTCATGTGTGATACTCCTTACCGTAGAAGACATTGAAAACCATAGGATGAACTTAATCTTTGCTCTCGATGGAACGTCCTAATTTAGGAAAATCAGAGCTCAAGAATGGACTTATCGTCTTAGTCAGTAGGTTTAGTGACATTGTCTTAAACCCATCTGATAGGAGTGACACAGTCAAACTTTTCTTGGAGTGTGTAGAGCTAACCCCTCCTTCGTAGCCTAGCGGACTACCTTGTCATTCAAAGTTAGATTTAAAATTAAAGTTCTTCATCGAGTGAAAACCTGTTGGATCTAGATGACATGGAAGGAGGTTGTGACTTAGTTGTTCTAGGTCTTAATCTCTTGTTAATGAACCCCTTAGCTCCACTCAACTAAATGTGTTACCTTGGTTTCTCTCAACATAACACCTTGGTCCTTTCGGAAGGTGGTTTAGCATAAATTTGTCCTCTCGCTTAAAACTCATATAGTTGAGGGGTAGACCCTTAGGTGAAGTTGGAATTAATCTAAACCTCGTTGATTTGGATGTTAACTTAGGGTTCGTGTGTGTAGCTTCAAGTCTTCTAATCATTTTATGTCTTCAAGAGGTTAGACAAACACTTCGTAACTCCTTTTATAAGACAATGCTAATAATAAGACCATAATGTGACGTAGAAAATAAAGCATATAAGAGTAAAAACGAGAGTTGAGGTTCGAGAATAATGCCACTCTTGGAGACCTTATAACTCAATTAAATATATTCTTTTGTTTCAAAGAATATGAATTGCCTTGGTGTGATCAACCTTTGAGAAAAAAAATACATATATAAATCAAAATGGAATTCCACAAGTCATTGAATTAGAATAACTGTGGTAGGGAAATCACTATTTTCCGTGATCGAGGAATGTTTTGGTAAAAAAAACTACCTTGTATCTAAATCTCCGTTAAATCCTTTTATTGCGTTCTGGATATCAAGTCACTTTCACTTGAGTTGTAAGGGTAAAACTGTAGACATCGAATAAATGTTGGAGAAGAATATTCTTAACATAATAATAAGATAATTAAGTACTTTGTATGCAATTTGATTTATGCCAAATAAGTATGTTAGTTATGGAAATTTTTATAAAGTATAAGAAGCCAACATAAGATGGTCGAACTATATTTTAACATGAAATAAACTTAAGAATATGTGGGTGGACAAATGAGAAATTTATCCTTGCTCAATAATGTTCTTGGAATGTTAATCGTAACTAAAATACATTTAAAGAAATGATGTGTTGTGGGTTCGCCATTCCTGAAGTCATGTTTCTTGTGGTTGGGTCATTGCTAGTATTCATTCATTGGGAAAAGTGTGGCATCGACATGCCTATGTCATTTTCATGTGTCATGTGAGTCGATGA
>CM031236.1:687378334-687454400 GCA_018340775.1 Taxus wallichiana var. yunnanensis | reverse complement strand
CAAGCCTTTGAAGCTCTCAAATCCTATCTCTTGCAGACCACCGTGCTTATCCCACCCGGAGACGACCGCCCTTTCTACCTTTATCTTTCCACCACCGACCATCTTGCTATAGGAGCTATGCTCACACATCGGGACTCGGCACGGCGAACAGGACGTTTATTATATAAGTCGTACCCTCGTGGATTACGAGACTAGGTATACACATGTAGAAAAATTGTGCCTAGCCCTATCATTCGTAGCCACCAAACTCCGACATTACCTCTGAATCACAAAACTTTTGTCATCACCAACCACGGACCCCATTCACTATATATATGCGCCAAACCACATCTAAACCAACGCATCGCTCGATGGCTTATGCTCCTCGCCGACCTCGACCTTGAATTTGTACAACGAAGTTAATCAAAGGACAAAATCTTGTAGACCAACTTGCATGGAGGCCCCTTTACAAGGGAACAATTTACCAACTTTACATTCCCGGCGAACTCATCGCCACTCTTTCACTCGGGAAGAGTCGTATCAAATGACCCTCTTCTTCGATGGATCTAAATGTCGGGCGGCGAAGGAGCGGCGTTGTTCTCATTCCTCTCTCGCTGAGCCTATGCCTCTCTCATTCACTCGATTTCCTTGTACTAATAATACAGCGGAATACGAGGCCCTTGTTCTCAGGTCTCTGAGGTTGCGTTACACTTGGGCATCAAATCTATCAATATCTTTGGCGACTCTCAATGTGGTAGTCAATCAAGTTATGGGCATCTACCAATGTAAGAATGAGGAACTTCAAAAATACAAACACTACATGGATTCACTTCTAGCCTTATTTACTCACTATTCTATCCAAACCATTCCCGCTCCACTAACAAATTTGTGGATACTGGCTTGGCTTAGCCTGCAAATTCCGCACCAATGGATTTCTGAATTATTCGTCGTGGTCAACAAATTTTTGCCCCATCCTATTCAACCCCGGTTAGTTTGTATGATAAATCACTGTGTATACACTAATTTCGCAGGATACCCAGTACCACCAATTTCATGACTACCTTACAAGATCTGTTCTCCCACCTAACCTTACTAGTAACTGACAACGTGCTTTTCTTAAAAGTGTTTCGCGTTATGTTGTCATGGGGGACTCCTCTATAAACGTGGCTTTGATGGTATCCTCCTTGCCTGTCTAGCGTGGCGCGGAGGTCACCTATACCATCCAACAAGTTCATGATGGGATTTGTGGTGGACATTTTAGTGGCCTTGCAGTAGCTAAGCGAATCCTTCGCCTAGGTTATTATTGGCCTACTCTCAATAGCATTTGCTACGAATATGTTAAGCGTTGTGTTATGTGTCAACAACACGCCAACCTTCAACATACTCCTAGCCACCCCTACTGGTCGCATGAGATCTTTGGCCTTTCTCACAATGGGGTTTAGACCTTATTGGAGATTCACCCATCCTCTTCACAAGCGTCACCGTTGGATAATCACAAAGAATGAATATTACACAAAATGGGTGGAGGCCATTCCACTCATTTCAATAAAAAAGAAAAATTGTCGAATTCATTAACCATCACATTATCATCGTTTTGGTATTCCTCATCGCTAATATGCAGATAATGGTAAATCTTTAAAAACAAGTTGTTACTGAAGATCTTTGTGACAACTTTGGTATCAAACTTAGTTTCTCATCGCCTTACTATCCAGCGAGCCAATGGTGAAATTTGAATCTTCTAATAAAACCCTAACCAAAATCCTCATGAAAGTTGTCGATGAATCCTGGGAAGAAATTGGCACGATCACATTCCCTTTGCCCTTTGGGCTTATCGTACTAGCATTCGTGCCTCCACTAATGCCACACCTTTTTCTTTGGTATATGGTACCAGGGTACATCCTGCCTCTCGAAGTACAAATACCCTCCCTTAGAATATCTCTTCGAGGATATTCTCACCAACGATGATTTCCGCCAGAGTACATTAGCCCAATTGGAGCTTCTTGGCGAGGCGTCGTCTTGACTCTCGATCACCTTCAAATCTATCAAAAACGCATCAAACGTGCTTATGATAAAAGCGACTTCATGAGCGTACCTTTAAGGTTGGTGATCTTGTCCTCAAAGAGAATCAACATGTCACCAAACTAGAAAAGAGCAAGCGTGGAAAATTTGCTCCCAATTGGATTGGGCCTTATATAATCACTCACACTTATGGATCGGGCACTTATCATTTAGCTTCACTTAATGGTAAAACTTTGAGGCACAGGCCCTTAACGCCTTGCATCTTGACCATTCTCTTTGTTGAACTTAGTGTTATATCACTTCTTATCTACACCGCTCGTCCCTTGAGCTCACATACCACCACATGCACTTCATTTCCTACACCTCATAATAAAAATCAAGCTCACATAGTTTGATTCTCACCTCACCTAACGATGCCTTCCCCTTTTTAGTCTAGTCCATGACTTCAAAGTATTAAAATAAGCCGTATTCTTATGGGATTTTCTTGAGTCAAAATTCCTACCAAACTAGATGATTCACGCGAAAAGAACATCTAGCTATCTAAATATTATATAGACTGCTCCCTTGAAGGACTATATGCCAAATTATTGCTGCTTTATTATATATATTTGCTCCCAGAAGGACATGCTATGCACTAAAATCATCTCTGCTACTTATAAATGGTTGCTCCCTCGAAGGACATGCTATACACGGTCGACCTTTATCGAAGCTTCTCGCATTGATCAACCGTGAAGACCTCAAGAATAGTACAATCAATATCCCTTGTAGACTTCCCGCATCGATCAGTCTATATTCAGTCAAATAAAAGCCTCATTCAAAAGAACTTTTTGGGTCATGGACTTGTCTATTTAAGGTAGGTTCTCTTTCGTCAGAACACTCACTTTGTAACAGGTTCTCTATACCTCAGCTATATCATCCACCTCACCTCACCATTTGTTTCAACTCAAGGGACGTAACGTACACCTGATAAGTTGTGATCATACAACTCTTTTCACCAATTGACTTCTCGCCTATGCACGGTACTAGGGCTTCAAGCTCATTCTACGTTGTGTGGTTTGTTTAGCTCTTTTCACCTACGGAGCATTCTTTCCGCTTTGCCTCGCATCTAGGATTGTGTGTTGATCTTAATCAAGACATGGTTCCCTTCTACTTGGGTAGGCTCACTTTCGCTTCCTTATACCTTTTACAACATCACCGATTCATTACCCAGAGCACCATGACCTTACCTTACCAATATTAATATCAATATTCTTACCAACCAACAAATTGCCTAAACCGTACCAAATTGCTGAATTCACCTCTTCATGGTCCTAAGGGAGAACTACATCGATGCGAGGCCCCTCCTTGCTTTGTACAAAGGGCTATGTAGGCAGCACTTCGAGAGACATGGGGTCTCCCCGAGGTTAGCTCGACCACCCCTACCATAACCTATCATGTGTGGTAAATATAAATATTTTTGTGTATTTCTATTTCATCACATTCCTCTTTATCCTTTTTCAAAACAAGAAAATCAAAACACAAACATTCTTATTATTATTGTAAATCAAATCAACATACATATTCGAGTTTATTTAGATGTTAAACAAATACATATTCTCTATCATCGACACGCGAGTCGGCATCCTTATTTATTCTTATACCTCTATAACATTTACTTAGGCCCTCACGATTCATCAGGCCAGGTGATGATCGTGATCGTCACGCCTTTCACCGAGGCCTCTCTATCCTCAAGGGTACCACGGCTATTGGTACCACCCAGCGATATGCCAATCTCTCCTGTAACATATGAATACGCCCTCTCGCATGGAGGAATCCGACCTCTAGTATCGCTGCTCGTGACTCGCATGACCGCTAACAATCCTCTTGTCTCATTCACCTGCATTTGGAGCTCTTAAACCAAAACACTGCAGACGATCCCTCTCTGCTTGTAATCACCGTTATGTAAGAGACAATCGCGTACACCTCGCAGCTCTGCTACCCACCATAACCTATAGGCCTCTGTCGTTCTGCATCCATTACACTACGATCATTTGCTATCTCCTCGGCCCTTACGGAGGTGTTGGCGGGAGGTGAGAATCGCCTCTACATCGATCCTCATATAGGGTCTATAAGCTGAGGTATATCTGCACTTGAAATCCAAATTGTCGCGCACGCGATCTATAGGAATCCTCTCATATTCACACGCTTTGTGCCTGCGATCCACCTCAATCGCTCTACACCACTCAATTCTCGGCTATATTCTCTGTTACCATATAGTTCCGTAAGGCCTCCATGAGATATCCATAGCAAGTCACCCTCTCCCATACCTCACCTGTAATACTCAATGTCACCCATCACGGCTGAGATCTTGCCTCTTGTTGCATCGGACCCGGATCATCGAATCCCGACCTCATGCTCTGGTCTCTCCTCCTGCGTGGGTCGGCCTATTAGTCGCACACAAACAATGTGCTCATAGGCCCACACAGTGTAATAAGTATGAACAATCCGATTGTCGATTCGTGATTTCGCTCTACAAGCCCATAAACCACTGTATAGCTCCGCCAAATATGCTTGGTGCCCGTGCAAACGTCACGTTCCTTTCTATCATCTCCCGGATAACACACATCAATGCCTTTAGAAATCTTCCCCCTTACGCCTTTCTGGTGAATCGTAATACCCTACCGCTATCATTAATATCAACTTTGCTAACCTTGTCTCCTCGGGTGTCTTTGCGTACATTATCCCATATGTGAATGATAAACCTCGGAAATTTGTGTCAAATCTCGTGCGTATGGACCAAATCACTGTTTATATCGCTCCCCACGCCGCATTAGGTAATGCACGATATCTTGGTTCTCTGTAATAGGGAGTCTCAAAATATGGAACACATCTTCGATATTCTTTGTCATCTCCCTGTTGGCGGATAGAGCGTATTCTTCTCTAGATTCCATCTTTCAATCAACGCTGCAACATAGCATGGTTACGTGTGATTCGTGAATAATAGCGGATTCCACTTAACCCCAAACGATTTATCAATGTCCATTCCGATGGTGTTACATCCGCTTTCGGATTCATGACAACGACGGCACACTATCATTCATCCTCAACCACCGCCTCTGCTGCATACATCAAAACAACAAACAACCATTCAATCCATCAGGGGTTTTCTCACATTCGGAAATTCCTCCGATGAAGGTATCGGTTATAAATAACGATATCGGTTGATAGCAAATCGATACCCGGTTATCCCTAACGCTACCGGTCTGCATCGATTACATACACCTTGCCTAAAACAACCACCTACGACAATAAATTGCTCGTTTATTCCTCTCTGTATACCACGGACATACCCAAAACCCTTGATTACCTACCACGTAACACTCACCTCATTTGTAACCCTTGTTATCATGTTTTCTTTCTCATATCTACCCACCTACTCTCCCCCATCTTATTCACAAACATGCAGTAATCAAATCACAACCCAAGCGTTTACCTCTTGCGTTACAGCAAGCCTTGAGGTGGCCCTTGTCTTCCTCTCGTCCACGCCACTGGATGCTTCTCCTCGTTCTACCATGATCACCACCCTTTTTAAATTCGCCTTTCTACCGTCTCGAATCTCGGATCACATTCACTTTCCACTGTCTCTTTTCTCCTTATCACTAAAATTTCTCATGTAATTACTGTCTCGATCGTCCAAAAAGCGTCGCGTTCGCGTATTTAACTCCTTGCATGGCTCTCAAAATTAGAACTTAAGTTGCCACCCTAGCTTTTTTATTTTTAGAAAAGCTCATACCTAAATAACCGGTATTGGTCATGTGGCGATATCGGTCTACTAACTACCGCCGTCGGTTTTACTAACCGATATCGGTTACACACTCCGGCCTTTTGAAACATGGTCTTTTCTTCATTTTTACCTAATTTTTGTCGCGCCTTCGCCTCTTTCCCGCATCTCATCACCATTATCCATATTTGTCCATCCACCACACATATCATTACAATTTCATTAACATCATCTATTTTACAAAAACAAACAAGTCATCAACTAAGGATACCAAAACAAAACAAAAAACTATCTATCTATACATCATTTGGATCCAACTCATCAGATACATATATAACAATGTCCCAAAACCAGCACCAAAACATGCAACATTTCATCATATAACACATCATCCATATATCAACATGTCAATTAAACTCATCATACATTCTATATCATAAACCATCGACAAAATACTTAAAAACATTTTGAACACAACATGTGGATCAAAACATCATCTCTATATATATACAAGTTTTCAAATATACACTTTGTGCCTGCGTCCGGGGCCTCGTGATCTCATAATCCAACAAATCCGGCACGCGAGCCGATAACTATCACTATCAATAATCTTGACTCGGCTCGCAGGCGGTCCTCATATCAAAAATATACTCGGCTCGCGGCAGCTGTACCAACTATACAACCTGCGTACTCGGCTCGCGAGCGGTATATAATAAATGAATGAATGAATAAATGAGTAATATGTAGGCACGCGAGCCTCTATAAACATAACAGATTCATGAGACCGGTGCCCATATCAATATACAAATACAAAAACCATGCGGGCTCCCTCGGCTCTCCCCACCGCCTCGGCGCCTCTCCCGCTGGTCCCTCTGTGGTGCCTCTCGCCTCTGCCTGTCACGGACACGGCCAGTAGCTGCGCCTCCCGAGATCTTTGGGCGTGAGAGGTCTACTCGCTCTATGAGCGCATAAGGCGATACTCAACTCCGGTACCATCAAGAATATCACGATAGTATCGGGCCTCCGCCTAACCTCCATATAGTGCTCTCGAGCCACCAGAAGGAGGCTGGGCTGGTCCCCTCAGCACCTAATACTAGTACCCCGTGCTGTGCTTTGGTGGTGCACATTGGTGTGCCATCTTTGGCGATGGTATCTATACTCGTGCTGGGGTGTGGGTGCGTGCTTCTTTGGTGGTGGTGCCGGTACACTGTCTTCTTTAAGCTGGCTTTGCTTCTTTGTGCAATACCTACACTGTGGCTTGCCAGGCTTGGTGGTGGTCTTTGCTGTTCTCGTCACGAGCACAGGCTAGCTGCCCTGTAAGACCCTATCTCGTACTGCGCAGCAACAAGCTACCCCTGTAAGAGCTGCACGACCGACTCAGGCTGATCTCTCTCTGTAGTCACACGGCTGCCAAGTCTGGGCATGTGCTGGGCTACTACCTCGCGCTAGCTCTCGACCAGCCCACCACATAATGTATGCTCTGTCTGACCAAGCATCATCTATCTTTTGTGTCATCTTCGGCCTCTCAAGAACCCAATCTGGATCAAGGGGCTGTGGTGCGAGGCGGTGGGCCTCTACATCATCCCTCTGTCGAGGGAAGGGAGGTGGCTCGTCTGTCGCAGCCCTATTTACTTGCGTACCCTCTACAGGGGTATCCTCTCGTACTCTCCCGGCCTCCAGGCCTGCTATCTAGAATGTGTCTTTGGATCGACGCAATTGTTGTAAGCGGGCTCCTCAGTGAGGGTGATGACCTCTGTAAGGTCTCCATACAATATCTACTGTTAGGCCCTCTAATAAATGCTGTAGTAGGCAACGCGTCTCTCCATGGCAAAACCTGCTCGTGGCTGCCCCACGACTCCCAACCACCTCGAAAGCCGTATCGCGTAGATAACTTTGTGGCCTGCTGCTGGGGCAGCCCTCTTGGTCCCGATGCATATGATGTGCTCATATGCCCAACGAAAGTAAAAAGTCGAACAAATACCAAATCGCCGCAT
The DNA here is from genome assembly GCA_018340775.1 of Taxus wallichiana var. yunnanensis. NCBI lineage: Eukaryota > Viridiplantae > Streptophyta > Pinopsida > Cupressales > Taxaceae > Taxus > Taxus wallichiana. The sequence goes on along the minus strand of CM031236.1, from coordinate 687,446,648 downwards.
CCGGCGATAACTGAGCTCTGTATAGCTGCACTTGAAACACTTTGGTGCCCACGCATAACAAGTATGCTCCTCCACCATCTCAAGCAACACCCCCATCAATGCTCGTGGAAAGCGGCCTCCCTCTAAGTCCGGGAGGGCGAAGCAGGTGATCCCAATCATCATCAGCCTGAGCCAGCCGTGTCTCGTGTCGGTGCGCACGGTACATGTCACCATACCCGATACTCGTTTGTGATAGGTAAGTCGCGCGGCTCCATCTCCAAAAACACGCAGGATCTTTGTCCATCGCTATCTCCGAATCTGGAAGCTCGCCTCTCCCTCGATCGGCAGTCAAAGGATGCGATACACATCCTCCAATGTGATGGTCATCTCTCCGGTCGGGAGATGGAACACATTGGTCGCGGATCCATCTCTCGATGAGGGCGACCATCGGTGTGATCTCTATCAATAGCTTCAGATCATTTGGACTCCGCCATGAGTCCCACCTCACGCATGATCACCCAATGATCCGCGAGATACATGTGGCGCATCCGTACCAACGGCGGGGCATCTATCGCATCGTCAAGCTGGCTGACGTGCTCGTGCAAAACCAACCCACAACCTTAGACCTACTCTTTATCACATCATCTACTTTACCCTCTATACCCCCTTTTATCCCCCAACCACACCCCGACTCTCTAACCCCCTCTAGTCACCTACCTTTTCCACACAACACCCAACCCTAAACCAACCCACACAACACCCAACCCTAAACCAACCCACACTTTGACCCTCAACCAACCCACACCCAACCCTCAACCAACCCACACAAACCCCATAACCAAACCCACCCCACCCAAAACAAACCCCACCCACACCCCAAAACACACCAACACAAAACCCACCCAACCCAAAACCCAAAACACACCAGCCCACAACCAAACCCACCCAACCCAAAACCCAAAACACACCAAGCCCCCAACCAAACCCACCCCACCCAAAACAAAACAAACCCACACAAACCCCCAATAAACCCGGACCGGTACCGGTCCCAAACAACCGACCACGGCCCTCTTCCCACCGGCGCGGTCAACCACCCGGCGGCCGACGGCGGTCACCCACGTGAGAACCCGGCCCCTAAAATTTTGCGACCGATGCGGTCTCTTGACAGCGGCGACATCGGTCACTTTGCCATTTCCCGGAGCCAAACCCCGCATGGCCCCCACCCACATTTTTGCATTTTTCTACTTATCTACCCACCCAAACACCCTAAAAACCTACCCACCCAACCTCCGCCTTGCCTATTTTACCCATCTATCCTCTTCGTTTTTCAAATTACGTCCATTTACTCATTATTTCCTAAAACATGTAAATTACTACCCAAACCCCCAATTTAGCTTAATACCATTCAAATGCGAGAAAATCAAGAGTTCGAACCTACCCGACGAGCGACACGTCGTCGTGGTGGGATGGGCGGTGGTGGTCCAGGCTGGTCCACCCCTCCTGCTCCTCTGCTGTGCCATAGCTCCACGATTACGATCTGCTGGGTCCCAGGCCAATCAGCTCTGCCTCCTCCTCACTCGGGCCCATGCAAGTAACTCACTCCTCTAGCAAAATAGCTCCACCTCACTCAATAAAACCTCCAATCTCAACTCTCCATGTCGAGACATAAATCAATTTGGTTTTCAAATAACAAGTGACAATGATAAGCCGTATTTTTCTTTTTATAGGTTTTTCGCCCTTAACCGATATCGGTTTCATTTTGCCTAATGAACTAAGTATCGGTCCCTTAACCGATATCGGTCATGTAGAATCAACATCGGTTTCTCTTCGACTTTCCCCCAATTTTTGCCCTTATTTCCCATTTGCCCCTTTTTAACCACATATCCCCTATATCCACCTTTTTTGAACACCATTTGTTTACCTATTCGGCCCGAACCAAGGCCTCAACCTACCTATTCGGCCGACCCAAGGCCGCCACCTTACCCATTCGGGCCCGACCCAAGGCCTCAACCTACCTGTCGGCCCGACCCAAGGCCTCAACCTACCTATTGGCCGACCCGAGGCCTCACCCTACCCATCCGGCCCGACCCAAGGCCTCAACCAACTAATCCGGCCCGACCCAAGGCCGCCACCTTACCATCCGGCCCGACCCAAGGCTTCAACCTACCCATCCGGCCCGACCCAAGGCCTCACCCTACCCATCCGGCCCGACCCAAGGCCTCACCAACTAATCCGGCCCGACCAAGGCCGCCACCTTACCATCCGGCCCGACCCAAGGCCTCAACCTATCCATCCGGCCCGACCCAAGGCCTCAACCTACCCATTTGGCCCGACCAAGGCTCACCCTAACCATCCGGCCTGACCCAAGGCCATAACCCAACAACTTGGCCCGAACCACGGCAGTATCACTTCAATACCATACCCACAATCAACATTTTATTTTATCCATCCATCATGTACCTTTTGTTCAATAGAGCTCACTGTTCGTGTTTTAGCATGATTAGGGTCCTTGACTTGATCTGTCGACCAACTTTGCCTAGACCTAGACCGAGACGTTTATCTCAACCAAACCGACCATTTGAGTGCTGCGCGAACATGCCTAAGCGTTCATGTACCTTACGTTATATACCCCGGAGCTACTTCCTACCTCGATACCTTGGATACCCGGGATTATATCACCCTTGTTTGGATAAACTATCGACCTTTGCCTATACATTGCTGGTTTGCTAGTCAAATCATGTACCCTAGTCGTACTATTACATTTCAACATGCGTCTGCTTCCTTGGACCTACCCCACCACCTTACCATCCTCTCTACAACATTTACCCTTTATCAACCCTATCCCTGATTTCCCGTTCGCTCAATCTGTGCTAGATTTGAGGGGGATTACCTATATCCTTAACAGGAGAAACCACTTCATATTATTGTCCGCGCAGCTTTACAACACAAGCTACACGACAATAAGGGGCTAATGTAGACACCAAATTCGTGTCTTACGACCCCTTGTGACCCGCATCCCATTTCGCAACCTAACCTCATTACCTAAACCTTACACAATTATTTATTAATTACCTTGTAATTGATAAATCCCCATCACCTCACCTACCACCTCATTTTGCCACCTCATCATGACCTAGCCCTAATCCTAAACTAACCTAATTAAAACCTAAAACTTGGTCTACACCTACACCCATGATGAAGGACCCCCTTTCGCACCCAAACCGACATTCTAGTCACTTGACCAAGCCCGCAATTGATCTCTCGGGAGAAAGCGGGGAAGGTGGGTTATTTTACTAAAAATAGCCTACTTTTTTTCCTTACCGATGCCGGTTCTACTCGACCGCCATCGGTTATGCAACCGCCATCAGTTCCTGTCAAATGGGCTCCCAAACCAAAAACAAAGGATTGGAATTTCATTTTTGGATCAAAGAAAAGGATTTTTGAATCAATGAGAGATCATTGGGAGCGAGGAACGAGTCAGATCTTCACTTAACCAAGCGAGAGATGAGTAGAGATACCAGAAGTGTTTACGTGAAAGGAGATCAGCTTGCATCTTCGTCAAAACCGATAAGTCACATCTTGCATGTTCTCTGTTATAACATTTCTTATGCTTCTTGAATCTCGGTCCTCATAAATCCGTTTCGGACCCACTTACCCAAAAGCAATATATTACATCTAACTATCATTCATCTACCTCTCGGCACCTTATTTCCCAATATCACCCATACTGACCTTATAAATAACACAAATTTACTCGAACAACACAAACGCCCCACAAAAAAACTAATCTTGAGATCCTAGAACCCACGGTATCGGTTATCGATAACGCATCGGTTATCGATGCCGCATCGGTTCCTCTGATCAAAACCAGAAAACCAGCCTTTCCCCTACCCAGTTCAACGAAGCAACTTAATTGATATTTTACAGTCTTTTGTGTTAATTCATATTAGCAGGGAAACTGACCACCTTCGAAAGGAAGTTTTATATTTCCTGGGCCCAAGGCAGTTTCCTCATTTATTGTCTAATCAAAATCTTGTGGTCTTGTGTTCTTATTTGCAGGTAGTCCTTCCAAGACAAAAAGGAGTTCTTCGCAATCAGCCTGATCTTTCTCTACGGTACGCGCACACCATCTCGACATTCTACAGGTATTCCTCCTAGCCCCTAACCTTATCTGTTTCTAAAAGGAACGAAACATTCCGAGTGAAACACATATGGTTAATGCATGATCGGACTTCTTCAGTTCGTCGTGGGTGGCTTGCAGTAGACCTTCATAAGTAGCAATCTTCCTAGCTACTGCAGCCTGCGCCTTTTCTGTCTTTTCCCCAGAGTCCTTGGGCTATGAGGATACGCGCGCCTTTTCATCCTCCAACACTAATGTTATCATTGTTTTCACATAGTGCATCATGAAGGAAATTCTTTTGGTACCTGGGATTCTAGATTTGGGCGTACCTTTAGAACATCATCTCCAATTTCCTCTGCCATACTAACAAAAGTGTCATATTTTCTTTTGATTAAGTCCTTTTCCTAGACTAGGCACGCTATCTCCACATCCTTGGCTTTTAATCTCCTATCGGTGGTCTTTGACGAGAAGATTTATCTATGTTTCTTCTTGCTACTTCGGAGGATACTTTTACTAGAGCATTGCTCACCTGCTCATCTGACATCATTGTTGGTTTGATTGTCATGTGGTGCATTTCAGGTGCCTTCTTCAACCACCTTGACACGCATGATTCTTCACCAACATCAAAGTTGGGCTCATCCATGTGTGTGTGCATAGACCATGAGAGTTGCTTCCTTGTGCACAGAGTCACCTTGTCCTCGTCCATGAGCGCCCATCCAAATAAATCCTTTTGCTCGATGGTACTCTGGAATTGAGCACAAATGATCAGCTTTGGGTCTTCTACATACCCCATGGCATGTGCCTTGGCGTCCTCCCTATTCAACACGATCGAGGTCCTCTTCGAATGACTGCATCAAGGTTGGGAATACTAGATGTATCCCCACCCTTGTCCTGTGTAGCCTCTGATTGACCCCCTTCTTCTCCTTCCATCTTCTCCTCCTCATATTAAGGCTCTTCTTCAGTTGGAGATGAAGGCACCTTCTCCTCGAACTCCTCTGTTTCTCGCTCGGCTGAGTTTTCTCCGTTTCTTCTCCTCGGCTCATTCACTGTTGGGTTCCTCCTTACACCCTTGTGTGCTTAAACACCTTCTTAAATATTTGTGTGCCCTGCTCCTCCCTCGTAGCTCCTTCTCCCTACGGGAGTTGTCATGCGCTCCCCCTCCTGGCCAGATGGCTGCTTTCTCCTCCACACCAGACCGCCACTATCTTAAGGTTCTTCATCCTCTTCCTCATCATTTTGCTTGGGCGCAGAGGGCCTAGGTGCTGGAATGTTCTCCATAGTATGCTTTCCCTTCAATGGTCCTGGAAGCACAAATTCATTCTCCACGTACTTGTTATTATCTATTTTAGACTTGGTTGGAGGTATATTACTTACGAACCCGATATTTGCAATGCATACTGTCTCGGCTTAATGCTTAAGATTTCCAAGATGTTATTCTCATTGTATGCATTCCTCCCTGGATATGCATAAGTCTTTCTCAGGGTGTGATACTCACAGTCCACTTTGTCTACATTAAATACCAACCTCTGTGTGTTGGTGAACCGATGAACTGCAGCTTGGAAGTACTGTGCGGGAAATGCATATGGTAGTTTGCACTAGGGGCTCCATGACCCATATACCATTAGGAAGCGCGCAATACGAAATCTTTGGTAGGCTGTAAATTATACTGCCGCATTCTTCCCCAAATGCCATGCGTGGAGCCTATCATACTACTTCTCAACACGCTCCTTAACCTCCTCCGTCATTGACCATTTGCAAAGATATTTCTTGAATCGCTCATCGGAAACTTATGATTCATGGGGTATTCCCATATGTTTCCTTTTGGGCCATCTGGTACCCCGATCTCCATGAAGACTAAAATTAGTAAGATATGAGACAAAACTTATCTTACTCCCTTCCCTTCACGCTTCCTTGACTATCCGTCTCGCAATGAATCCGCGATGTTACAATGATGGTTCCCTTTGACATGCGCTTGGCCACATGCAACCACATAGAATTGACTCGTGGCGAACGCTCTTGGTCATTCAACTTTGTGGTGAGATGTGTTGCTTATCTGTCTTCCTGGACAATTTTTCAACTTGTCAATGTCCATCCCATGTGGTCCTTTCTGATAGCCCAGCGCCTTCTATGTCTCCAAAATGGTGCTTTTTTTAGCTAAGTCGGTCTTAATGTCTTCGCCCATTGCTGTAATCCAGTAACTATGGCAATGAGGATGGGTGTTAGTCTTACCCTCCATCTGTGAAGTAGAAGAAGTCCTCATGGACTCGGCTCATCAGCCATCTGTACAAAGGTGCATACTTTCCAAAGTATGGAAGCTCATAAAGCTGGTAGACACCATTTCCCTTGAGTAGCTTTTCCCGACATCATCATATATCGGCATGCCATCTTCAGTGCGCCTATTTGTTCGAGTGGTGAGTAGGTCATCTAACTTCTTCTGGTTTTCACTGGTTCGGTGATTATATTCACTTATCTTGCTCTGTCTTATGTGGGTATTCCATTCCTGCCCCACAATAACTTCTTTAGGGTACTACATTTTGGAGAAATTGCTCTCTGGGGCCATCTCCTCCTCTTCTTCCACCACCACCTTCTTCTTTTCTTTTATCGGTGTTGCTTTCTTCTTTAGTGCCATTCTCTTTCAGGGTTTTGTTTTGTAGGTCAGTTGCTATGTGTTTTGAGTGATTTTCTTCAAACCCTAACCCAATTCTTTCATGCCCTAATTTGTAATCATGAACTTGCACACCCTAACTCTGTTGTATTACTCTGCTTCATCAAACCCTTTTTCTAGGGGATCCAAGCCCTTCTAATAAACAAATCTCTTCTCCACGCCTGGTTCACTTGCTTCGTACCTTGAATTAGTTAGTTTTATGCTCTTCGCGTATAGGCTCTCTATCGAATTCTCGTAGTCGTAAGGGTAAAAATAAAATCACATCCCGTCCTTATATAGATTTATACTTTTACTACATTAATTACTCCTCCACCTACCAAATTTTCCTCATTTATGACCCATTTTTATCATTTCCACACGGTATATTTTCATGCCAAAGCTATAACCTTCTAGTGCACCTCTTTACCCTTTTTCATAGACTTCTCTTAGTGTGCACCTTTGCACCCGAGTACCTTATCACTGCATGATCTCCTGGTAATTACCATGGCCGCCGCTTACCTCGCATTATACTTTCCCTTATCCATATTCATCCTTTCTTATCTTGAGAAACAATCTTTTGTCAATTACCCTTAGCAACCTTCTTTCAACACCCACAACATGATTTCTTCATAGCATATCCCTGAGAGTCACCAATAATCTACCCCACATGAAAAGGATGTGTAGTCCTCTGCGCATCAACATGCTTCATATTGTAGTTAGTTTCATGCACGCAAGTGCGCTTATTACACAAACAAGAGCTAAAATTGACAAAGCATAGTGACGATGAAAGAAATACATTAAGGAAATGCATAAAGGGAAACCTAATGTATCTAGAAATATTGACTTATTACAAACACCAAGAGCACTTATTTATAGTTGGGATTCAGCCTACTGTTAAAATAACCGGGCAACCATGTGCCATCAATTGTTTCCAACTGGCAAGCACCTGACTCAAGTATATGAGTGATAACATATGGCCCCAACCAATGCACCTTGAGCTTTCCTGGATGGCACAAAAACTTGGAGTCATATAGAAGTACCATTTGTCCCACTACAAGTTTCTTATCCCTGATGTGCCGATCATGCCATGCCTTTTGTCATGCTTTCTCCTGTTTCTGACTCCAGCATGTGATGGCATGGTGCTCATCTAGCTGAACCATCTTCACAATCCGTTCTTCCAAGGCCTTCTCATCAGCTAGACCTCCAGTGCATACAATGTGCAAAGAAGGTAACATAAATTCTAGAGGTAGAACAACTTCCATTCCAAATACCAATTGAAAAGGTGTGGCTTTGTTCAATCTTTTATATGTTGTTCTATAAGCCCAAAGAACAACTGATACTTTATCATCTCAATCTTTCCTCCCAACATCGCAAATCTTGGTCAGTGTGTGGCACAAAATTTTGTTAAATGCCTCAATAGTTCCATTTTCCTGAGGGTGATAGGGTGTAGTTTTATGGTGGGCAACCATAAACTTGTCTAAAATAATTCATTTTGTCTCATTTAAACAATGTGTGCCCCTATCACTTGTTAAACTTAAAGGACATCCATACCTTGTGAGGACATTATCACATAAGAACCGTCTTTGTTGTAGCCATGCTTTGTACAATCCTTCATATGTCTTTGCTTCTTCCCATTGGGTAAGATAATTTGTACAAGTGATGATATAACGTGACCCAGTCCTGCGTGTGGTTGGGGAGATAGGCCCGACAAAGTCAATTGCCCATTTCTCAAAGGGTTCTGCACTCATTATTGGTCGTAGGGGCATCTCATCCCTTTGTCCTAGTCGATCGAGATGTTGACAATGGTCACATGTCTTACAATACTCTTTACAATCCTTGTACAATGTTTCCCACCATAACCCGGCAAGTAGGATCTTGTGTGTTGTTGCATCACCTACATAATGGCCACCTGCAATACCACCATGTGCTTCTTCCATTATGTCCTTGCGTTCATGCTCCAAGACACAATGGTGTAACACCTCATCTCTGCCTAGCTTGTACAAATCACCACTAATTAACATGAATGGTGTTGCGCGAATAGCAAGTTGCTTCTTCTCTAAAGCTTTCATGCCTTCGGGCGCCATACTAGTTCTTAGAAAGATAACAATGTCCTCTAATTCGATGGCACATGTTGTAACCTATATAGCTATGCATCAGGCATGGTCTCTTCTATTGTTTGTGCCTCTTCCCTAATTGAATTCTAGACAAGTGATCCGGTCTAGAATTGCTTTTTCCTGGTTTTACCACAACCATAAAGTCAAACTCTTGAAACAAGAGTACCCAACAACATATGCGCCCCTGTAAAATAGGTTTCTTCACCAAATATTTTAATGCCATTTGATCTCGTATAAAACACAAATGGTGTAGCCAACAAATCTTGGCGAATATTGTGCAAGGCATAGAACATGGACAAGGCCTCGTGCTCTGTAGTGGTATAGTTATGTTCTGCAGGGGTCAACTTCCTACTAGCAAAGAAAATGGGATGATCAATGATACCTTCACCTGGTTGAGCTAGGAAAGCACCAATGGCTGTGCTAGAAGCATCCACATGAACATGAAAGGGTTTATCCCATGAAGGAAAATGCAAGATAGGCACGGTAGTAAGTTTCTGCTTCAATATCTCAAACGTGCCTGTTGTGACTCCCCTAGTAGAATGTACCTTTTCCTTGGAGTAATTCTTCCAAGGGCACGACAACTTTTGCATACCCTTTTATAAACTTCTGGTAATACCCTATATGACCCAAAATCTGCGCACCTCGCGCTGACTGGCCAGCGCTTTTAAGCCAATGATGATTGCAACTTTAGCTAGATCAACCAACAACCCTTCCTTGCAGATGATATGTCCTAAAAGTGTGCCAAAGGGAGTAGCAAAGATGCACTTCTTGATATTTAATGAGATACTCAACTGTCGACATCTTTTAAACATTAAGCGCAAATTATGAAATTGATCCTTAATCAGCCCATAAACGGTCCAATCATCAAGATAGACTGTAGAAAGTTATGAATAAAATCCTTGAAGGCTTGTACCACTATCCTGGAAAATACAATAGGTGCATTCTTCAATCCAAAGGGCATCACAGTATAAGCAAAGCTTCCCAATTTAGTAGTGAAGGTGGTCTTCTCTTGATCTTAGGGCAATCCTAAACTCACGATACCCTAAAAACCCATCTGTAAATGAATATATTTCACACCCAGCCACTCCTTCCAATATTTCCTCCATGAATGGCGTAGGGATCATGTAACACATGCTGCATTCAACTCCCTATAATCAACACAAATTTGAATCCTACCATCCTTTTTTATGCTTATCACCATAGGAATGACCCATTTTGATTCATCCAAAGTGGTTGAATGATCCCATATTTCAGCATCTTGTCAATCTCCTCCTTTACTTTCTCGTGGAAATTGGGATTCATCAATATGGTCGCTTACTAACAGTCACACACCTTCCTTGAGCTTTATGTTCATTTCTCCAGGAGTGATATATGCACGCCTTTAAGTTCATCATGGTATCCTCTTGGGAATAAGTCCTCATAATCACGAAGTAACTCTATGATCTTTGCGACCTCTGATTCTAACAAGTAATCCCCAATTATCACTTCCTTAAGTTTAGCTTTTGTGCCTATATTGACCTTTGTTGTTTTCATAGGTTCGTGATATGCGTGCGCATCCACATCTGCACTGGATGACACTTCACGTGTTCCATGTGAATGATCCACGTCCAAGTGCTCAACTTCCTCCTCATCAATTATGCATACCATCTTCCCCTTATCTTTTTCCAAAGAAGCGCGCTCAAGTAACATGATATCATCTTCTGCATCCGTAAAGCACGCCCCTATCTCTGGCTCACCCAATAATTCTTGGACAAGTTCTTCCACTTTCCCACTGTCTCCCATAGTTAAGCACTTGATAAAGCTCAAAGCTATGTTCACTGGTGGGGTAGATGAAAAGAAGTCAAACGTTTGGATCATCCTGCAGTCAAAGTTTTCCAGTTGCCTATGTCGCAATGTAATTCAGCATAGACGTACCAAGCACGCGTGCAACCTTTTAGAGTAGAATAAAACCGATGCACCCAAAGTGAAGGCGGTAATGCTTCTGGCCTACTATCCGAGTCTCTCACACTCTTTGGATATGATATTGATCGAGTTGATCACCATGATAAGGGCATATGTTTGTAGGTTCAATAGCATCCTCGATACCTCTTGTATTTAGGGAGGCGAAGGAACATCTCCATATAAATGTTGGGGTTACGGCTGGCCTTGACCATCCGACCCAGAACCTCCTTGGTTTCCTCTTCCTCCAATACCACTCGAACCACCGGAACTAGAAGCGCCCATACCACCCGATCGTCCTCCGAATTTGGAATAGGGTCCGTGGATACACTCCACTGTGCCCCAATAGTGGTACTATCTTGAACGCTATAGTCGGGAAGTGGTCCCAGCTCCAGAGGTGATTCCCACACTCGACACGCTCATATTGTGTAGATGATGAGCACGATAACGTACCCAAAAGAATAATGAAGTTATTTGTGTTTCCATTGGTGTATTGACTATACGCCTATTTCTATGCTTTCACTTCCTGAAAAACTACTTTTACCTGTTGTACTAGATACTAGAAAACCAAGCACAAGGGCTAGGTCAATAGGTTGGCTTAGATGCACGCCCATGGCCCATGTCATATCTATTGGCGCACTTCCATGTGAGGTCAAGAGGGTTATCTTTCATGCTTCCCTAGATGGGAGAGTTCCTGATGCTCTTGATCTTCTTCCTCCCCATGAGCCTCAAATCCTTCACGAGCCATCTCTCTCCACAACACCATCCATTATACAATTTCTTGCCTCTTGCATAATTCCTCTCTTGTGCCTCATCATACTTCAGCCACCTTTCTTCCCTCTACCGAGCTACCGCTAGGTCTACCATCTTTCACCAATCTTGTTCCTACCCCCGTGCATTAAGATTCTTTAGCTCTCCATGGGTTTAGATTCTAAGTTTAATGTTACCATTAGTATTTTGATTGCTAGTGGAATACCTTGCAAATATGTCCCTCTAGGATACCATAGAAACCGGAACTCTACTACCTCCGAGCACATGAATAAGTCGAATTGAATACTCCAAAATATAGCTGTTTAGGACACCGCAAAACCAGGTATCTACCGCATGAGTCCAGCTTAGGTTAGCATCATATAGTGTTTGAAATTCCTCATGTGTCCAAACAAGCGTGTGATACCTCCAATTCTACTTAGATGCATACGCAGTCAACCATTCGTACAATTCTACTGGAAAGATAACAAAGAAGCTTTCATATAAACTGTCATACAAATTTTGCTCTACCCAAGTATGTGCGCTAAATCCGGATCCAGTGTCAAACCTCCATGCATATTCTTCCTCCAAATCATGAATCCATTCTTCAACACTTTACAAGGTTAGCTGGTATGTCTTCATCGCGAACCATTCTGAAACAACTGAATATTCTTCTTTAATATCTACTTCTGAGGGTTCTCCACGCTATTAGCGCTCTTGATGTTTCGGCACATCTGTAATGATGGATGTAGCTCTTCCATGGAGAGTTTTCCTTGCTCATTTTGTATTACAAGCATCACACTTGACATAGAGGTTTGCACCCCTTCCAGTACATCCATCTTGAGAAATGAGCTTTCCTAGCTCCTCTAACCTCTCCTTATGTGGTGTGCCACAGCTAGTGCCTCGCTTTTTCTTTACCAAGACTAAGCGTTCAATGTGGCCTAGGGAAGCATCCTTCATCGCCTTGTGGACCTCATTTTCTTCCTCCAAGGTTTTCACCATGATCAGCGCTTCTGGGGCTGTGCATATGGTTAGCACATGATTGGCCTTCTTCAGTTCGTCATGGGTGGCTTGTAGTAGACCTTCATAAGTAGCAATATTCCTAGCTACTATAGCCTGCGCCTTTTCTATCTTTTCCCTAGAGTCCTTGTTGGCCGTGAAGATACGCGCGCCTTTTCATCCTCCAACACTAATGTTATCATTGTTTTCACATAGTGCATCACAGAAGGAAATTCTTTTGGTACCCAAGATTCCAGATTTGGGCGTACCTTCAAAACATCATCTCCAATTTCCTTTGCCATACTAAAAAAGTGTCATATTTTATTTTGATTAAGTCCTTTTCGTGGACTAGGCACACTATCTCCACATCCTTGGCTTTCAATCTCTCCGTCAGCGCCTTGATGGTAGTAGATTTATCTATGTTTCTTCTTGCTACTTCAGAGGACACTTTTACTAAAGCATTGCTCACCTTGATCATCGACATCATTGTTGGTTTGATTGTCATGTGGCACGTTTTAGGTGAATTCTTCAACCGCCTTGACGCGCATGATTCTTCTTCACGACATCAAAGTCGGGATCGCCCATGTGTGTGTGCAAATACCATGAGTGTTGCTTCTTTGTGCATAGAGTCACCTTGTCCTCGTCCATGAGTGCCCATCCAAATAAATCCTTTTTCCCAATGGTACTCTGGAACCGAGCGCGAATGATCAGCTTTGGGTCTTCTGCATACCCCATGGCATGTGCCTTGGTGTCCTCCCCTATTCGACGTGATTGAGGTCCTCTTAGAATAGCTGCATCAAGGTTGGGAATACTAGATGTATCCCCACCCTTATCCTGTGTAGCCTTTGATTGACCCCCTTCTTCTCCTTCCATCTTCTCCTCCTCATATTGAGGCTCTTCTCTAGTTGGAGATGAAGGTGCCTTCTCCTCAGACTCCTCTGTTTCCTCGCTCAACCTGAGTTTTCTCCATTTCTTCTCCTCTGGCTCCTTCACCTGCGGGGTTCCTCCTTGCGCCCTTGTGTGCTTAAACACCTTCTTAAATCTTTGTGTGCCCTGCTCCTCCTCATAGCTCCTTTCCCCGGGAGTTTTCTTGCGCTCCCCCTCCTGGCCAAATGGCTGCTTTCTCCTCCGCACCAAACCACCACTATCTTCGGGTTCTTCATCCTCTTCCTCATCATCTTGCTTGGGCGCAAAGGGCCTAGGTGCCAAAATGTTCTCCATAGTATGATTTCCCTTTGGTGGCCCTGGAAGTGTGAATTCATTCTCCACGTACTTGTTATTCTCCATTTTAGGCTTTAGTTGGAGGTATATTAGCATGGCCCCGATATCCGCAATGGCCACTATCTCTAGCTTAATGCTTAAGATTTCCAAGATGTTATTCTCGTTGTATGCATTCCTCCCTAGATATCCATAAGTCTTTCTCAGGGTGTGATACTCACATTCCACCTTGTCTGCATTAAATACCAACCTCCGTGTGTTGGTGAACCGATGAACTGCAGCTTGGAAGTACTGTGCGGGAAATGCATATGGTAGTTTGCACCAGGGGCTCCACGACCCATCTACCATTGGGAAGTGCACAATACAGAATGCTGGTAGACTACAAATTGTACCTACTTTCCCAGGACGAGGGAAAATCCTTGGGTATGTGCCATTCTTCCCCAAATGCCGCATGGAGCCTATCATACCACTTCTCAGCGCACTCCTTAACCTCCTCTGTCATCGACCCTTTGCAAAGATATTTTCTAAATCACTCAGCTAGAGACTTATGATTCATGGGGTATTCCCATATGTTCTCTTTTGGGCCATCTGGTACCCCGATCTCCATGAAGACTAAACTCAGTAAGATACACCAAAACTTATCTTACTCCCTTCACACGCTTCCTCGACTATCTACTCTGCAATGAATCCGATGATGTTATAAGTGGTTCCCTCTAACATGCACTTGGCCACATGCAACCACATAGAATTGACTTGTGACCAACGCTCTTGGTCATTCAACTTTGTGGTGAGATGTGCTACTGCCTGTACTACTGGACAATTTTTCAACTTGTCAATGTCCATCCCACATGGTCCTTTCTGATATCCCAGTGCCTTTTGTGTCTCCAAAATGGCACTTTTGTCTGCTAAGTTGGTCTTAATGTCTTCACCCATTTCCCGTAATCCAGTAACTATGGCAATGAGGATGGGTGTCAGTCTTACCCTCCGTCCTGTGAAGTAGAAGAAGTCCTCATGGACTCGGCTCATCAGCCATCTGTACAAAGGTGCATACTTTCCAAAGTATGGAAGCTCATAAATTTGGTAGACACCATTTCCCTTGAGTAGCTTTTCCCGACATCATCATATATCAACATGTCGTCCTTCAAGCGTGCCCATTTTTTTGAGTGATGAGAAGGTTGTCTAACTTCTTCTGGTTTACACTAGTTTGGTGATTGTATTCACTTATCTTACTTTATCTTATGTGGGTATTCCATTCTTGCCCCATAATAACTTCTTCAGGGTACTACCGCATTTCTTAGAAATTGCTCTCCAGGCCATCTCCTCCTCTTCTTCCACCACCACCTTCTTCTTTTCTTTTATCGATGTTGCTTTCTTCTTTGGTGCCATTCTCTTTTAGGGTTTTGTTTTGTAGGTCACCTATTGTGTGTTTTGAGTGATTTTCTTCAAACCCTAACCCAATTCTTCCATGCCCTAATTTGTAATCACGAACTTGCACACCCTAACTCTATTGTATTACTCTGCTTTGTCAAACCATTTTTCTAGGGGATCCAAGCCTTTCTAATAAACAAATTTCTTTTCCGCGCCTGGTTTTCTTGCTTCGTACCTTGAATTAGTTAGCTTTATGCTCTTCGCGTATAGGCTCTCTATTGGATTCTCGTAGTCGTAAGGGTAAAAATGAAATCACATCTCATCCTTATATAGATTTCTACTTTTTACTACATTAATTACTCCTCCACCTACCAAATTTTCCTCATTTATGACTCATTTTTATCATTTCCGCGTGGTATATTTTCCCGCCAAAGCTATAACCTTCTAGCACGCCTCTTTACCCTTTGTTATAGACTTCTCTTCAGTGCGCACCTTTGCGCATGAGTACCTCATCACTACATGATCTCTTGGTAATTACCATGGCCACTGCTTACCTCACGTTATACTTTCCCTTATCCATATTCATCCTTTCTTATCTTGAGAAGCAATCTTTTGTCAGTTACCCTTAGCAACCTTCTTTCAACACCCACAGCATGATATCTTCATAGCATATCCCTGAGAGTCACCAACAATCCACCCCACATGAAAAGGATGTGCAGTCCTCTATGCATCAACATGCTTCATATTGTAGTTAGTTTCATGCGCACAAGCACGCTTATTACACAAACAAGAGCTAAAATTGACAAAGCATAGCGACGATGAAAGAAATACATTAAGGAAATGCATAAAGGGAAACCTAATGTATCTGGCAATATTGCCTTATTATAAATGCCAAGAAGACTTATTTATAGTAGGGCTTCACCTACTCCCGTTAAAGTAACCGAGAAACCATGTGCCATCAATTGTTTTCCAACTGGCAAGCACCTAACTCAAGTATATGAGTGATAACATATGGCCCCAACCAATGCACCTTGAGCTTTCCTGGATGGCACAAAAACTTGGAGTCATATAGAAGTACCATTTGTCCCACCGTAAGTTTCTTATCCCTGATGTGCCGATCATGCCATGCCTTTTTTCGCACTTTCTCCTATTTCTGACTCCAGCGTGTGATGGCACGGTGCGACACTCTTCTAGATAAATCATCTTCGTAATCCATTATTCCAAGGCCTGCTCATTAACTAGACCTCCAGCGCATGCAATGTGCAAAGAAGGTAACATAAATTCTAGAGGCAGAACAGCTTCCGCGCCAAATACCAATTGAAAAGGTGTGGCTTTGTTCAATCTTTTGTATGTTGTTCTATAAGCCCAAAGAACAACTAATACTTTATCATCCCAATATTTCCTCCCAACATTGCAAATCTTGGTCAATGTGTGGCACAAAATTTTGTTAAATGCCTCAACAATTCCATTTTCCTGAGGGTGATAGGGTGTAGTGTTATGGTGGGAAACCATAAACTTGTCTAAAAGAATTCATAGTGTCTCATACAAAAAATGTGTGCCCCTATCACTTGTTAAAATTAAAGTACAACCATACCTTGTGAGGACATTCTCCCATAAGAACCGTGTCGTTGTTTCTTCCCATCAGGTAAGATAATCTATACAAGTGATGATATAGTGCGACCCAGTCCTGCGTGTGGCTAGGGAGATAGGCTCGACAAAGTCAATTTTGCCCATTTCTCAAAGGGTTCTACACTCGTTATTGGTCATAGGGGCATCTCATCCCTTTATCCTGGTCGACCGAGACGTTGACAATGGTCACATGTCTTACAATACTCTTTACAATCCTTGTATAATGTTTCCCACCACAACCCAACAAGTAGGATCTTGCACGTTGTTGCATCACCTACATAATGGCCACCTGTAATACCACCATGTGCTTCTTCCATTATGTCCTTGCGTTCATGCTCCAAGACACAACGATGTAACACCTCATCTCTACCTAGCTTATATGAATCACCACTAATTAACATGAATGGTGTAATGTGAATAGTAAGTTGCTTCTTATCTAAAGCTTTCATGCCTTCAGGCACCATACCAGTTCTTAGAAAGACAACAATGTCCTCTAATTCTAATGGTGCACGTTATAACCTATATAGCTATGCATCAGGCATGGTCTCTTCTATTGTTTGTGCCTCTTCCTTGATTGAATTCTAGACAAGTGATTAGGTCCATAATTATTTTAGCTGGTTTTACCACAACCGTAAAGTCAAACTCTTGAAATAAGAGTACCGATGGCATATGCACCTCAGTAAAACGGGTTTGTTCATCAAATATTTTAATGTCATGTGATCGTATAAAACAAAAATGGCGTAGCCAACAAATATTGGTGAAATTTGTGCAAGGCATAGATCATGACAAAGCCTCGCACTCTGTAGTGGTATAGTTCTATGTTTTGCAGGGGTCAACTTCCTACTAGCAAAAAAATGGGATGATCAACGATACTTTCACCTTGTTGAGCTAGGAAAGCACCAATGGTTGTGCTGGAAGCATCCACATGAACATGAAAGGGTTTATCCATGAAGGAAAACACAAGATAGACCTTTGTATTAAGTTTTTGTTTCAATATCCCAAATGTACACGCGCTATGAATCCCCAAGTAGAATGTACCTTTTCCTTGGAGCAATTCTTTCAAGAGCACGAAAAATTTTGCATACCCTTTTATAAACTTCCGGTAATACCCTGTATGACCCAAAAATCCATGCACCTCGCTGACTTCTTTGGTGCTTTTAAGCCAATGATGACTACAACTTTGTTGGATCAACCAACAACCATTCCTTACGAGATGATATGTCCTAAAAGTGTGCATAAGGGCATAACAAAGATGTACTTCTTGATATTTAATGATATACTCAACTATCGACATCTTTCAAACATTAAGCGAAGATTGTCACAATGATCCTTAATCAGCCCATAAACGGTCCAATCATCAAGATAGACCTATAGAAAGTTATGAATAAAATCCTTGAAGGCTTGTACCACTATCCTGGAAAATACAGTAGGTGCATTCTTCAATCCAAAGGGCATCACAGTATAAGCAAAGCTTCCCCATTCAGTAGTGAAGGTGGGATCTTATAACTCGATGATCTTGAAAACCCGGGTAAATGAATATATTTCATCAACTCCTATAATCAATGGCGTAGGAAACAAATTTGAATCCTACCATCCTCCATCCTTTTTTATGCTTATCACCATAGGACTGACCCATTTTGATTCATCCAGTGGTCGAATGATCCCGGATTTCAGCATCTTATCAATCTCCTCCTTTACTTTCTCACGTAAATTGGGATTCATCTGATATGGTCGCTTCCTAACAGGGCGCACACCTTCCTTGAGCTTTATTTTCATTTCTCCGAGTGATATATGCATGCCTTTAAGTTCATGGTATCCTCTTGGGAATAAGTCCTCATAATCACAAAGTAACTCTATGATCTTTGCGACCTCGATTATGACCATTAATCCCCAATTATCACTTCCTTAAGTTCAACTTCTGTGCCTATATTGACCTTTTTTTGTTTTCATAGGTTTGTGATATGCACGCGCATCCACATCCACACTGGATGATACTTCGTGTGTTCCATGTGAATGATCCACATCCAAGTGCTCAACTTCCTCCTCATAAATTATGTATACAATATTCCCCTTATCTTTTTCCAAAGAAGAGCGCTCAAGTAACATGATATCATATTTTGCATCCCTAAAGCGTGCCCCTGTCTCTGGCTCACCCAATAATTCCTAGAAATTTTCTTCCACTTTCCCACTGTCTCCCATAGTTAAGTGCTTGATAAAGCTCAAAGTTGTGTTCAATGGTGGGGTAGATGAAAAGAAGTCAAACTTTTGGATCATCCCTGTAGTCAAAGTTTTCAAGTTGCCCATGTCATGATGTAATTCAACATAGACGTACCAAGCACGCACGCAACCTTTTAGAGTAGAATAAAACCGATGTACCCAAAGTGAAGGTGGTATTGCTTCTTGGCCTACTATCCAGAGTCTCTCACACTACTGGATATGATGTTGAGTAGGTTGATCACCATGATAAGGGTGTATGTTTGTAGGTTCATTACTTCTCGAAAACCTAGTTGATAAGGCGGTCCCAATTGTTTTCCATTCTAAGAGATTATCCCTGTGGACTACCCACTAGTGCGCGGCCGTCCCACCCAAAGTATATGATAGCATAGTGCGTCATTTAAGTTCGTCAGCCCAATTTGTTTCTATGGCCTATAAGAACCCAACCAAATCTTCAGATCTAGTATAGTGAGGTATTGTGTGACCTATACATCGAACAGAGTGAAAACCCATCTTGCAAGTAAACGCATGCTTAACCTCGCATCCCATCAGTTCATAAGTTCCATGAGCCCAATTATCACAAGTAATACTAGTAGTATCACTGATTGACTAAGAATATTCCCAATGAAGGATTCCTTCCTTAGATGGATCATTGACCTATGGGTCTCGAATAACATGTACATAGATTCTATTCAAGTCCTCTTCACTTAAAGGTTCCACATATGGCATGGATTTCCCATCTGTCAATGGTATTATGACCCTTTCCTCCTTGTTCTTGAAGCTGATATACCCTTTGTTAAACCTCAAATCAGCATTGTTTTCATAACACCAAGGGCGCCCAAGCAAAGCTGGGAAACTATCTTGCTTTGCAAGCGCTAGCACTTCAAAGTCTCCTATGAACTTGGCCCCTTGTATAGTGATAGATGCATCCTTCAAAACTCCTATGGGAGTAGCTTTTGTTTTGTTTTCCATGAACAATACATTAGATGATGGCTGTAATGGGGGTCTCCCCATTTGTTCCCACACATCCAATGTAAGTACATTTACTTCCCCCCCTGTGTCAATTAGAATATTACTCAGCAACCACCCATCCACAACAAAGCATTCAAAGTGATCTCCTTATCGTAGTCAATGCTATCAGGAGGGAGATTCACATGAAGTATTTGTCTTCTAGTCTCATTTCTTACGTGCGAGTATTCCCTTTCAACCAATTTCCTAATAAAGGAATAATATTCTCCTGGCGCAACATTCTACATACCTCTCTGATGTCGTCAATATCCGATGGGGCTTGTTTTGTATCCTTGTGCTCCAATTTCCGAGACTGCTCTTTTAAACCTTGTATCTCACCTTGAAGGCTCCTAAGGACCTCCATTGTGTCCTGATAGACTTCTTTCTGATGAGCTAGATCTGGATATCTAGCATGCAAAACTTCCTCCCTAGTGATTGTCAGCTTCTATTGCAACACCTCTCTTGCGCGTGCCGCCTCAGCTCGTGTGGTTATCTTAACTATTACTGCCTTAGGTTCTGGTGTTAAATTTGGCATCCTCGATTCTCTATTGCATGTTGGATTCTAACCATCCCCACACCCTTGTTTTAGTTCTTGTGTTGCTTACTGAGATTCTCATACAAGGCTGGGCACTCTTACGAACTATGCCCCTTTCCACAAAATGAATAGGAAATATTCGTGGTCATTCACACCTATAATGGTCAGGAGAGCCACATGTATAGCAAGTTCCTCGAGGGAATTCACTCCTTCCTCCACCTCGGCCTCGTCCTCCATATCCACCCCTATATTCTCGTCCCCTTTCACGAGCCCATTCAAACCGTCTGTCATTCCTGTCATAGCGGGTTTTATTATAATCCCTATCCTGATACTCATTCTTCCCTTTAGAATTATCAGCCACACTCACTTGTTTCGACCCCAATATCAATTGCATCATGGATTTGGCCAATCAGTCTATAGTCCTCAATATCATGGGTCATGGACCTACAAATTTTACAAAAGGAGGATACATTCTTCCTGATCGCGCGTTGTAGGAGGGGGTAGTGACTAGCATCATGGTTCAAATGCTAAATCTCACGGTTTAATAATAACAAATGTACTGAGTTCTCGTGAGGGAAACTATCCTTAGTGTGCCCTTCCACTTCATAATCTACACACCGATCCCCGAGCACGTTTCATGAGAGTGGTTTCCGATAATTTCTAATTTTTTGTCATAGCCGTTATCTCGAGCTTCCAAAAATAGACTAACTCCATTGTCAATACTCTCAACTGCTTTAGCACGTAAAGTGGCTTCCAATGCTTCACACGGATCGGTATAAGTTTTATGTGACATTTCTCTTCAAAATGGAGTAATCAGTCCCTTGACAAACCATTGTGCATGTTGACTTTCATGAATGTCATAAGAGAGTTTGGATAGAAGTGTTTTAAATCGCATGCATCATACTCATGTACACTTTCAGTAGTGCCTTGATTTATATCCTTGAGTGCTCTTATAATCTTCTACTCAAACTCTGGGATGTGGAACTCTTTTAAGAAAGCATCTTTCAATGCTGCATAGTCAATACAAGTTTGATTGGGGTCAAACTTCCTATACCAGTTGTGTGCGCGTTCCTACAATGTAGTAGCAAATTGACTTTCCTTACGTTCAGGTGTCGTAATACCTTTTGCGTGCCATAATATTTCACACATATGAACGTGTTCAACAGCATCATCGATACCTCTGTATTTAGGGAGGTGAAGGGACATCTCCATATAAATGTTCTGGGGTTGCAGCGGGCCTTGACCACCTGACCCAGAACCTCCTTGGTTTCCTCTTCCTCTAATACCACCCGAACCACCAGAACTAGAACTACCCATACCGTCCTGATCCTCCTCTAAAATTTGGAATAGGGTCCGTGGATACACTCCCCTGTGCCCCAACAGTGGTACTATAATGGACCCTTATAGTCTGGGAAGTGGTCCCAGCTCTAGAGGTGATTCCCACACTCGACGCACTCATATAATGTGTAGATGATGAGCCTGATAATGTACCCCAAAAGAATAATGAAGCTATGTCTATGTGTTGCCATTGGTGTATTGATTGTCTACCCTATTTTTGTGCTTTCACTTCCTAAAAAACTTCTTTTACCGTTGTACTAGATAGTAGAATACCAAGCCCAAGGGCTAGGTCAAAAGGTTGGCTTAGATGCGCGCCACGTGGCCTAGGTCATATCTCTTTGGTGCACTTCCATGTGAGACCAAAGAGGGTTCTCTGTCACGATTCCCTAGATGGGGGAGTTCCTGATGCTCTTGATCTTCTTCCTCCATATGAGCCTCAAATCCTTCATGAGCCATCTCTCTCCACAACACCATCCATTCTGCAATTTCTTACCTCTTGCATAATTCCCTCTCGCGCGCCTCATCATACTTCATCCGCCTTTCTTCCCTCTGCCGAGCTACCACTAGGTCTGCCATCTTTCACCAATCCTATTCCTGCCCCCGCGCATGGAGATTCTTTAGCTCTCCATGGGTTTAGCTTCTAAGTTCAATGTTACCATTAGTATTTTGATTGCCAACGAAATACCTTGCAAATATGTCCCTCTAGGATATTGTAGAAACTAGAACTCTTCTACCTCCGGGCATGAATAAGTCGAAATTGAATACTCCAAAATATAGTTTTTTAGGACACCACAAAACCAGGTATCTACCGCGTGAGTCTAGCTTAGGTTAGCATCATATAGTGTTTGAAATTCCTCCTGTGTCCAAACAAGCGTGCGATACCTCTAATTCTGCTTAGATGCATATACAGTCAACAATTCGTACAATTCTACTAGAAAGATAGAAAAGAAGCTTTCGTATAAACTATCATATAGATTCTACTCTACCCAAGTATGTGTGCTAAATCCGGATCTAGTGTCAAACCTCCGTGCGTATTCTTCCTCCAAATCATGAATCCATTCTTCAACGCTTGCCAAGGTTAGCTGGTATGTCTTCATCACGAACCATTCTGAAACAACTGAAAAAGAGGTCCCTAGCAATGGAACCAATGATGCAACCTAGAATTGTTAGTTAACACCTAGTCGCGTTGGCACATCACTCAGCCTAGGCTGAGCACTCACCAAGCGTGCAAAGGTACTGAGGTCCCTCTTAATAGTTGTAGTAGCATAATGGTGGTATGATAAAATAGTAAACATATATTTTAGGAACTAATCCATCCATTCACCATTTATATCCAACTAGATCTATAAGTGCTAAAGGTAAATCATCATGAAAGTAATAACATGCATTGATAAAACACATCACACACTTTGTTCAGCCAATTTCCTTTATCTATTCATTGAACCAACAATACAATAGCTTCATACAATACCAGGCATGCGCGCATGGATCTGTTACAATCATCTAGTCGCATGTGGTTCCATCTGTTCTCTATGTATGTCTCTATGTATTTCATTACATATATATATATATATATATATATATATATATATATATATAGGGTGGGGAAATAATCTACTGTAAATAGGTCGCATGCTAATAATAGCCACGCATTGCTTTTTACAATTATAGCCATACATGCAAGTATGCTATCTATAGATTGTTGATAGTTAACTGAAGTGATGGATCTATGCTTAACTTATGTCCATGCAAGAGTGAGTTGACATGTCCTTCCAAAATCCCCATGAAGTGGTGCGTAAAATCTTGGCATCACTTTGTGTACTCCGCACGCCAATCTCTAAGAATAGACATGATCTCCGAAATCAGCTAAGTCCTTGAGAGTCTTACTCTACACCTCCACGCGTGACGCCTTCCTATACCTTCGCGCTTTTCTCCTATGCCATTCTTCTCGCGTGGACTCTATGTGCAATTTCAACTAAGTGTTTCCTCTGATCAACAGATAATCAAGGCCTTCACCATCAATGACTGTGGAAGTCAATTTTTTTCCCCTCTACATAATGAGATAAGAAGTATTTTGTTCCCTCTTCATTAAATTCCATCGCAATAACTACAAAAATGTGCCCTATGTATAAAAAAGTAAAATTGTTCAGTCAATTTATAAATACATTAAGAGTTTACCATTTAATAATTTATAAATCTAAAACATGGCATGTACATATATGTATGTACCTTGTTGCACTAAATTAGAGACTTGGTCAAAGTCAGGTGATGTTGTCATTTGATCTGAAGACCCTACAAGTTGTAATTCTCATGGAACTTGATGTGTGTCGAGTGGAATTAGAGGTCTTCAAGTCCATTCATGCACCCACTGATGTGACTCACATTCATTCCACGCAAAATCAATGCATGATATACAAAACCATGTCATGCACCTAGTATAAATAGTCCGAGCATTTGCATCGAACTACGGAATGAGTGTATATCACTTGATCCTACAACTCTCATACAATCTTCAAATTTTGTCAAATGTTATTGCTCTATCAAACAAAATATCTACGAATCGTTGATCTCTCTTGAGATTCATGGCCCATATTCTTGACACACCAATCAACAATTCTTTTTGCATCTATAAATTTAGCACCATCCTTGAACTTTAACTCTTCTCTTGCAAGTTTTCTTTTCACACATGCTCTTACACCATCATGCTCTCCTTTTCCATGCCCTACCTTAGTAAAACTCCATATATGTTGTACATTTTTTTCTTTGTGCATCCTTCTTAGCCAATAAAACATCCATGCATTCTTGAATTGTGATGTGCAGTTGTTCGACCAAATGTAATGTTGATCAAAACTAATGTTCCTCTCATTCAAGTTTGCATAAAACACCTGGAAACACCCTTGTACATATTCTGTAGAATGTTTCCGATCATCATTGATGTAGAAATGATACTCTCTTAATATTTTTGATCTTTCTCAGTGCTTTTAGGAGAGTGCATGAATGTTATATGCATGAAAATAGAAAATTGCACTGAGTTATAATATTGAGACTAAACCTCCATTTGTGGTTGCAATGTGTAATTATTTGCAAATTCAACTATTGAAAAAATAGTACCAAGTGGGAATGTGTCATTGCTTAACTTTAATTGTTCATCCAACCATCGAGCTCTATGTGAGTGCCTTCAATACTCATAAAAAAATTCCTCTATGAACTTGACCATATATTCGATACAGGTAATAGTTTTGTAACAAGCTCACACCTCTTAGGTTCTTTTTCATATTTTAATTGATATGCCATCGATTTATATTTGGTGAAATCAACCAATTCTTTTCCTATTGAATATGTACTCTCCTCGTGGAAACAAATTTTCAGATTTGGCAAGCCACGCATACATTGCACGTTCCATCCAAACACGCTTTGTTATAAAAAAATGCCTTATTGATTTTTCACAAAATATTGTCGGAATAAATTCCCTTGAAGATTTTTGTTGGACATTTATTCCACACCGCAACATGATGTTAGTATGTAAAACATGACATATTTGACAAAAAAATCATAATGCATTGAAAATTCAACATGATGCCCGTAACAACAAATGGTACATGAGTGATTGATTTTAACATAAAAAGGTTTTCTCATTTCAAATAATCTTTGGCTAATGTTAATTTTTGGATTTTCATTTTTAAACTTAGAGAACAATTTGTTTGAGTCATATCTAAGAAATGTTTTACACATAATTCACGATTACGAGAACCTATTCTTCTTTTTTACTATATCTTTTTCTATTCGGTGACACCCTTTTGTTCTCATTCCAAAATATTAATTCTTTTAGAATGTCGATGTATTCTTGTCTTTTCATGGAAGTCTACTAGAGAAATCCCAATAGTCAGTGTTATTGACTAACTCAAGACATTTACGTCTCTCTATTGCTTTCATTAGTGTTTTTCTGTTTAGCTTCAAAGAACTGCTTGTTTTTCTAATCAAGCATTTATTAACTATTTTATCACTTACTATACAATTAATTAGTGCACGTTGTGTAGCATTACTATCTTTGGTGCATCTTTTTCCACCTACAGTTTGGTATGATTTATGTATGTTTTCAACAATTGATGCATTTTGATCAACAACATTAGATGTTCTTAACCCTAGGGTCTTCATTATAGGTCTCATCATAATTAATTTCATCAATGAAACAAATAATTGACATTTTTGTGTATCATTTAAATTCTCAAAGTAATTATCCCAAATTCCACTATCTTTTCTTCTCACATTTCTTTCAGACATTTTGTTAGGCATTGGTTTTATAATGTTTTCATCAATTTCAATTAAGTGAATTGGTTTTCTTCGTGAAATGGAAGGAGGTGTTCTTAGAGGTGAAGATTTGCTTACAAGGTTACTTTCTTCATTCAGTGTTTTCATACAAATTTCGGGGTTAACATTTGGATTCTCAAGTAAGGGTTCAATAATTGGATTCATATCAATTTCTTCATCCATACCAACATTATCATTCAATTCAATATCATTATTCATTGCAAAATCATTATTCTTTACATTTTCACTATGTATTTTATCCCAATTTTCTAATACATTAGCTACATTTGATATAGCGGATGTACCTTGCCCTCTTTCGAAGTTTTTGTATTCTCTTCAACTTCTTTATTCTCTTCTTTTCAATTGCTCAATTGTGTCTTATTCTTGAC
This sequence comes from Taxus wallichiana var. yunnanensis, assembly GCA_018340775.1. Lineage (NCBI taxonomy): Eukaryota > Viridiplantae > Streptophyta > Pinopsida > Cupressales > Taxaceae > Taxus > Taxus wallichiana. Next base: position 687,420,100 of record CM031236.1, on the reverse strand, counting down.
TTTACTCTTGTCCTTAGCTCGATGTTTATCACCCATGATTATAAAAAATCAACTAGTGGGGTAGGTGACAAAGTGAAATACTAAAATATCGTGCAAGAATGTAGAGAATATTGCAGACAAAATAGAATGTTTGCAGAATTCTCGTGAAAGAGATGAAAGGGACGTTGGGGGGCCACAATATATAAAACAAACAAAAATGTGTACGCGTTATGTAATGTGCATGTGTTTTCTCTTTTCTCTTTTCCCAAGCCATGCCTCAAGGCTTGGGATCCGGTTTGGATCCCCAATCCTGAGGCATGGACCTGCACAAACATAGAAAACAATGAGTTTTTACAAGAAAATGTAAAAATGACACTTCCTCTATGATAAATAAAAATAAAACAATCAATCCATTTTTTAAATATTATACCACGATGTAGAGCAGTCTCTTCTTTCTAAAAATATAATTTTCTAAATTTTTTGACTAATATAAGGTTTCCATATTATTTATTTTCTAACTATGCCTTTTTATATCTATTTTTTGAAGTGTAAATATGTCTATCTTTCATGGTGTATCTTTTTTTTTTTTGGTGATCGAAATTAAAAAATATATACTAGCCCAAACTAGGCATAATTCTATACATATTAAAAAAAAATCTAATTTTCGATATTTTTTGAGGTAGTTAGGCGGGGGGGAGCACGGTTAGAGCTCCGTTGTATTTTAAAACATAAAATTTTTGTACTAGAAAAATCATAATTAAAAAAATATTCTCTAAAAAAATCTAAAAAAATGGGGCCCAAACTAGATGCTCCTAGCTATCTTTCTACCAAAGGGTTTTCAAAAATACTAAATGGTGCTCAAAAATGGTGGGGGTCACGAAAGTCACTCTATTATGACCTTTTTAATAAAAATAGGAGCATCTGTTGGTATTTTAGTTGTTTGACCCACTTAAACTTATCTGTTTTCAATAAAATCTAGTAGCTTAGAAATTAGACTCAAAATGATACGATTCATATTTCTCTAACATCTTTCAATTTTGAGTGTAACTATTTCGAAAAACTCGTACAAGTTGAAGTTTTTTTTTAGAAAAATGCATCCACTTAAGACCCCCTTTTGGCCCCCCAACTTGGTGCACTCACCCACTAGTTCATCATTATATATGAACCTAGTTTTCATTCCTACACATTTCTTCTCTTATCCGCTACACTAGATTCCCTTACGCATGGGTCTAGTTCCCCTATCAATTTTCCATCTGCCATTTTTATACATTACTATCGTTGCATTCATACACCTTACCTATGCTACATCCTACACTAAATTTCCTTACACTTGGTTCTCGGTTTAGTCTATCATCACTACAAATTCTATTTCTATTTACCACATCTTACATATTTCCTATTTTACACACCCTACATTTCCTACACTACACGAGTTACATAGCACATCTATCCATCATATACATTTTACATGCTACACTAGATTCCATTACATATTGGTCTATTTTTATCATCACTACATATTATAAATACACATATCATCACACTTTCTACATCTTCCTGCACATTTCCACATCCTATCCACCATTTTTTCACCTACACTACATTGTTCTACACACTGCACTCACCACCCTATGACACACTCTAGTTTCTCAGTCCATACTCAACTTCCGAGGGTTTACCAATCAAACGGACCTTAAATACATGTGACATGTCATCATACTACATTCATCGGACTAGTGACCCATGTTGAGGCTATATCATCACCCACTTTCATCATCACATCACGTAGTGGTATATACCTTTAGGTTAAATCACCACTCATGTCGTCATTACCAATTATTCTATCATCAACTTAACCATATCCTCTATATCATTTTGTCATCACCTATTGTAGTGGTATACACCTTAGGTTAAATCACCACTCCTTTCATCATTTCCATTTATTTTATCATTCACTCAGCCTCATATACACCTTAGGTTAAATTACCACTCCCTTCATCATATCCAGTTATCATCCTACATTATTCTATCACATCATAATTCATTGTACTCATCATTTAGTGGTATATGCTTTAGGATAAATCACCATCTCATTCGTATTCATCACATAGTGGTATATTCTTAGTGCTAAATCACCACCTTCCGCTATTCACCACATACTCCTATATATGCTTTATACATCCTCCTCACCCATCTCATAGTGACATACACTATAGGCTAAATCATCACCTTCTTCTACCATCATGTAGTGTTATATGCTTAGGGATAAATCATCATTCCTCCATTTATCACGTCACGTACATTCACTATACAATCACCTACTTCATCACTTATTCCCGCTCATCCCATAGTGGTATACACTTAGTGCTAAATCACCACAATCCATTCTTCACTTCATACTAATATCAGGTTCATGCTCACTCATCACCCATCTCGTAGTGACATACGCTATAGGCTAAATCGTCACCTCGTTTCATCATCATGTAACGATATACGCTTAGGGATAGATCATCAATCTTCTATTCAACATAATTTTTGGTATACGCATAGGCTATAGGGTCCACACACATTTTTCCCCATGTTGCATCTCATCAACACTCCACATACACACTCATTTCAGCATGCTAGACACGCATACATAAAAACACTACTTGACCATTTCCCAATGATGCAATCTTGTTTACAGTTCATTCTTGACTACTGAGGGGGAAAATAAAAATGAACCTCACTGCATACACTTCCGTCCACTTAGGGGGTAATTTTCTCCTATCATTCCATCATGCATTCCATTCCATCCACAACATACTGCATTGTCTTGGTAGCATTTACTTTTTCTTTACTAGTGTTTTTACATGATCAAATTACTACACATGTTAACTTTCTTTCCTATATGTCATTATCATACACACATGCAAATTCACACCTTTTTTAGTGTGATCACAAATACAAGAAACTTACACATAGCATGGATGCTCGCCTTCTACCCTTAATATACTACTAGTCACCTGGGGCATCCACATTCATCTCATACATGTGTTATTGTTTCATTTTGTACTTAACATCTTATACTACTTACTTATACACGTTTTTGACATATTGGTTATCATTCTAACATGCTAACGAGTGTCTCATATGCAACACTTTTTTACAAGATTTTTATGTTTCCATGACTAGTTGTGTATTTATACTTTTTTGTTTTGTTTTGCTATTATATGCGGGTTTTTCCCTTTTCTTGTTGCACACTTGTCTGTTGTTTATGTCCATGATGGCCTTGCTTGTATTGTAACATCGTGAGTGATGTCCCTTTTTGTAACCCAATTTATGTGATCTTATTTCTTTTTCATGCATGTTTACTGATTGTGCTTGGTAGTTTTTCTACACTGTTTGCATTTTTACACTAATTACATTGCATTTTTTTGGGACTAACACTTGTTTTGGCTAGCCATCCCCTTTGTGCATGCCTTGGTATCTACCAAGTGCTTTCCCTTCCCCTATAGGGTTGAGTTAGTTATAAGGTCAGAGTGTGGTTGGTCCTCTTTTGGGGCGCATTCTCCTTCAGGGTCATCGCATGCACCCCTAAAGAGGGGTATCATTTTTGGTTTTCTACTAACACAATGTATTTACACCAAGATCACACATAATGAGTGAGTTCGAGCTAGTATATGAACTCCATACACAATGGCCATAATAGGACATGGTGTCCTTTGACAATTATGTGGAGTGGTTACAGGCTTAGGGGTTACAATGGGTGGCCTCTCTACACTTCTCCGTCAAGTGGCGTAGGATCTCCTAGAAAAACCAGCGTAATACAAATATCTCTTCAACAAATTGCAGCAGAAGTGGTTAGAGTTGGATTTCCTCCCTACACTTCTTCAGCCAAGGTAGCGTGAGATCGCCCAAAAACCTCACGAGACTACAAGATATCCTTCTACACCCTTTTTCTGGACATGGATCAAGTACACATGTTCCATTTTTCCATTTACACTTTTTATAATGTATTTTACATTTGTGTACTTTCCATTTGCATATTACACACAAATGTTTTTACATACATACATATTTAACTACTTGAGCATTTTCTCCTATTGTGTCCGCCGTATGAGAAACAAGTAGGAAAATTGGGGGCCACAACAACAACAACACAATGACAAAGACAATGAAAACAATTTTTCTCATTTTGTGGTATGTACTTTCCATACTAACCATGTAGGTATATTACCCATAACACCATCTACACACACGTTCCACCCTAGGTTCACTCTAATCACGTTTTCACATTTTTCATCTTTAGAATCCATGCTCCTCCATCTTTTATTTTTGGTCATTCTAAGCTTGATTCTAGTCCATCGGAATGGTTTCTTCTACACTCTACAAGGATATTAGGTGCGCATCTCTATCTAGTTTATGTTACCAAGCTTTCTACTCACCAACATAAAGTGGGGAAAATGTTGAGTTTAGACACAAATATTACACATTAGACATATTTACCTTTCTGGTCTTATACTATCCACTGGGGTTTCATTGGATACATTATATCCTAGCACGTGGGTTCATATTGAGGTAATTAAAATTAATAAAAGTAAATTCAATATACCACTAGACATGAGGGGGTGAAAGGGTTTAATTAATTAATATTTTGAATCGATGGTATTGGGGTAGGTTAGAACATCTTTCCTCTTATAGTACATTTAAAGAAATTCAAACTGAGAGGTGGGCCAAAGAAAAGGGAAGTTTAATTTTAATATAAAACTAAAACATTTGAACCCTAGTTTATAAAACTAAATACCTTAAAATGCAATATAAGGAGTTTGGTCATATTTATTTAAATTATAATCTCTTTTTGGATAAAGAAATCTCAATTAAGATATTCTTAACCAAGACATAATAAGATGTAGAAAACTAGGATTGAGTATGCTTTTCAATACATGTGATATTATTTCACCATCTTAATTATTTGAAGAACTATTGATAAATGATTAAAGCTTAACATTTATAAGGTAATTGGTAATAGGTCTTGAATGGATTTAAACTATATTTCGAGAGAAAATGCATATTAAAAAAATTAAGTGAGAAATATGATATATTTTCTATTTAATATATTAGGGTAGAAATAAAAAATGGGTAAATAAAATTGTCATAGAAAAATGGGCAAGTAAGGTACATAGAAAAATAGGGGTATTTATAGTATAATAATATAAACGGTGGGGTATTATCAATTGAATAATTAGAGGTAAAAACTAGAATTAAGGGTATTCTTTAATACTCTTCGAACGAACGTGCTATACCATACTTTTACTAAGTGAACCCCTCATGTATACTACTATTTAAAGGGTTCTCAAGTGTACATAGTACTAATTAATCTCGATTTTGGCCACCTTTTTCTTATCTTTTATTTTTCTTTCCCGCGTATTTCCCAATACCTATCAACCCATTTCATGATTTCAATTCAGACATTCTATCCCGAAATCGGGCGCCCCATCGCTCATAATAGCTATCATTTAGGGGTGCCTCGAGGCACCAATTCTGGTCCCATTCACGGTGCCTCGCCTTCTATCACAACCTCTTGCTCTTTTTGGGTCACTTCTAGTTGTTGGTCATCATTATCTTCTTCTCATTCAATTTGCATCGGTATTAATTACGAAATTAAGCTTGCCCAATATTGAGCTATATATATATAAAGTTATAAGACCATAATGAGGGTCCTAGGTCATTTGCATCTTATCACTACTACTATCACTCCATCTAGGGCTACATCCATTACATCACTTGCATCCACATAGTTCCATACACTTAAGCTAGGATATGTGCATCACACACAATGCATAGGGGGATTTCATTCTATTCCATGCACACATGCTACTTACATTTCCTAGTTACCATTTCTTGCTTCTTCACAAAGGTTAGAGAGGTCAAAGAAAAGGGAACAGAAAAAAACATGGGAACCCTAGTTTATAAAATGCCCACACACATATTTATTTAAATTATAACTTTTTGGCACACTCAATTAAGACACAACATAATAAGACACACACACACACACACAGAAATACGTCGGCTTAACAGGTCAGTAATGCAAATGGTTTGCAACATTAAAAAAATTAAGTGAGTGATAAGTCCACTAGTTTGGCGGTTGAGGAGAACATAGAAAAATAGGTGTATTTATGGTGTAATAATATCGACCATTCATCTCGCATATTTTATTTTCTAGGGTTTGGGTACTCCTTGCATTATAGGTCATTCTCAGTTCATCAATGAATCCAATGTGACAATCGGGCACCCAAAGCACAAAAGCATTCGAAACCAACTTGTGACCATACCAGTTGTAGGTTTTAAGAATGAGGGTCCTAGGTCATTTGCATCTTATCACTACTGGTCACTCCATCTAGGGCTGCATCCGATTACATCACTCAGCATCCACATAGTTCATCACACACAATGCATAGGGATTTATCTTATTCCATGCACACATGCTACTTACATTTCCAGCGTCTAGAGAGCCCAGATTTCATGACAGGACACACCTGGGGTGCCCTAGTACCTTCCTACACACCCTACTTACAAATCCAATTCATACATCCCAGATCTAGTCTTCGCAGGTTTTGAGTGATCATGAAACGTAACTTCCGCTTTGTAGGTTTTAAGAATTCTCTTTTGCCCCAAGCCTGCAACAACCTAGGCAGTGATCATCTCTTGATTCTCTTTTATCAACCTCTTAAGTTCTTGTTAGCTACACCATTTCTCTCCCTTTTCTTGCACACTTAGGGTTTTATTCCACTTAGTATGATCATTTACTTTCATTACATGCTACTGTAGTTTATGTATTTACTGTCATTTACTTCTACTTAGTTTATTTATACAACATTTTAGTCCTCCTATTTAGATAAAATAATTTACTATACCTTCCATTAAAAACTCTTAGTTTAATTTTTAGTTAATCAATCCCAAATCATTCAAATCATTACACAAATTAACTTATTGGATCAATATATCATGAAATTGGGTTTAATTGAGCCACAAATCACATCATATGGTCACAATTACCTTATTGATGACTCAAATTAACTATTACTTCCTATATTTGAATGGACCAATTGAATCTTTACTTCATTCTACGATGAAATTGGGGCTGATCGTACCACAAATCACATCACATATATAACCCTAATTTACTTGATGCTTAATTTATCCAAATCACACAATTTGGTTAATTTGGTTCTTTATCTTTATTGAAATTGGGGTCAATTGAGGCCCAAATCACATTCTATTTGAAATTAGACACACCAAGCTTAAATTTGGTTCATGTGGCTCAATTTATCCCAAATTAGCCTTAATATCACCTAGCACGCCTTCCAACTCTCAATGTGTAAAATGAAGGGGCTCAAAGTGACCTATTTTTTCTCTATCAATGAACCATATGACTTGAAACTTAGTTCAATATGTGATGAAATTAGGTCTCATAGATTTTGAGTGATATATTGAGACAATTGGTGTTCTGCAATGCCCTCTAGTTTTATAACTATTATTGAGCCATCACTATTTTATGGGTAGAACCTATTGTTGTTATACAACCACTTTGTTTCAATGGTTTCTCCTCCAATGGGAGAAATTCCTCCATTTTTCCTTGCAAGCCTTGGTAGCACTTATGCCTCTATTATGAACCTCAATATTTTGTTCATGGAAGAGTTCTTGTTAATAGGGTTCTTCATTTATTTTTGATACTAAGGAATAAATAAAGATAAATCCATGAAAGACTGTAAAATCTGTGAAATATTGTGAAAGCCACGAGAAACTATGGAAGTTGCAGAAGACTACGAGAAACCACAAAATCCTACGAGGAAGATGCAAAAAGACCAATATAGAGTTCAAAATGAGTAAGGCAAAGTCACCGTCAAAAGAAGTGACTTTTAGATAATTGGCATAATAAAGATATGCATTCAAATGTAATATAAAGAGATAGATAGATAGATGGACAGAAAATGAGGATGAAAGTTAGAACATGATGGAATAGAGATTAGATAGAAGAAAGAATTTGAGCGGAGGATGTAATGAGAGTTTGTGAGTCATATGTGTATGACATATAAGCATAATTATATTGACTGAATAAAGAGATATGTTTTGGTCTAATGAACAATGTTTATTTTTGTTAATTGATTTCCTTATGGTTTACATTATAATTTGAACCACACTCTGGGTATGCCCTTAAAAAAGGGAGAACTACTTAACCCTCACATTACTTTCAAGGCTTAAGGTAAAAAAATTGGATACTAAGGTATAAATAAAGATAAATCGTGAAATACTTGTGAAATCTACGCTAAAACTATGAAAGCCATAGAAGATCGTGAGAAACTATAGAAACCTACCAGAAGTCAAAGAAAGACCAAAACATAGTATATACTAAGAAAACAGAGTCACCACTAAAAGAAGTGACTTTTGGATAATTGTCATAATAAATATACTTATTTTAATGTATGAGATAGGTATATAGATAGATAGATGGATGGATAGAGAAAGAGAGAAAGAAAGATAGAACATGAGGGAATAGAGATTAGATAGATAGAAGAATGAATGAAGGACATAAAGAGAGTGTGTGAGAGAAATGTGTTGGCATGAGTTAGTTAGGTTATTGTCATTGATGTAAATGCTCATTAATGAATAAGAGGATGATCTAAGAGTGTTGGAATATGCATGGTATGATGGTGACATGGGACTTCAAGTGGTGTCATGATGGCAAAAGTTGAAACAGTGAGAATGGTTTGGCCTAGTAGGCCTAATTAGGTGACCTAGTTATCACAAACTAATAAAATATGATGGTTTTAGTTGTATGGTGGCTTGAGGAGAATGGTAGAGGTTTGGTGAGCATGAGGAGAGTGTGTTGAGACACTCGTGTGGGTTTTAGAGTGTAGGTATAGGTTGAGGTCATAGGTGCGGGTGCTCATCTATAGCTATTCTAGGTACTGTAGACACTAAATCACACACTTTGGGTAATATTTAGTCCCAGTCTCATACTACTATTCATATGGTTTTTGAATGAAGAAATTACTAATTAACCCATGTTTCTTGGCCATTTTTATTTACTTTCTATTGTCATTCAGACCTTCACCGCACACATGCCTAGTATATCTTTTTTTCATCTTCCACCATTTTAGCCTTGACTAGGGTGCCCAGCCTAGAACTAAGGCACCATGGGTGCGTTGGTCCTGGTCGAGGTGCCTTGACCCTTTTTACAAATTTTGCCACATTTTGGGCACTTTCTAGCCATTTGAGAATTTGATATTTTTGGTGGTCAAATTTTTTAGGGTTAATTACAAAATTAGATCAAGAGAACCACATAAATATAAAGTTACGAGACCATAATGAGGGACCAAGCACTAGTCAATATTATCATCCACAGAGAGTTGCATCCATCTAAGTGATGTGGGAGCATAACTTGCAGAGACCGTAAGTTTTGATCCGACTGTTGGATTGTCCTAAAATTTTACAGGGTGGTAGATATACATTATTACTATACAAAGGTCAACTTGTCTTCTTGGTTATGGCCATTTTGGCACATTGTGTGGCCCGGATTCCTTCATCTAGTGGCCTAAAATTGGCTCCGAATGTTTTTTTCACTTTTGACTAGGTCTTAGAACTTTAATAACTTTTTTTGTGATTGTTAGAATAAGTCAAAATTTCATGTGAGACCTAATTTATGAAGGCATATTTGGCACACAAATTTTGTGGCTCTGAGTTGTTTTACTTTAGTAGGTAATTTTTGGCATTTTAGGGTTTTTTGGCATTTTACGTTTTTTTGTATTTTAGGGTTTTTAGAGTAGACGTGAAATAAAAGGAGGATTGTAATGATGTAAAAGATTAGTGTCGATTTCAGAATGAGAAGTAATCTATTTTGAAACTCCTGGTTTTTATTTACAAAGTTGTTTATGTGTGTTTTGGAGGGTTTTCAACCTATTGCGTTGGGTTCACATCACTAAGGCATTTAGAGCTCATTTGCATCCATCTAGCTCCATCATAAGGGAAAAGGTTGGTTCATATTCATCACACAATAATAGGAGTGAATTTTATTCTATTGCAACCACCATTTATTACATTTTTCTACACATAGTTAGCTCATTACTTCACAAAGTGCTACTAACATAAGAGCAACCTAGAGCATGATTCTCATAAACACACACAACTAAATTTGGGTCTAAAATTTAGTGTAACACTCGATTAGTAAGTCCAACATTGTGGCCACTGAGGTTAGTTTGACCCTATCATATGCATTTTTATTTTTTAGGGATTGATGCTTGTTTAGGGTTTTACAGGTCCATATTTCATCTTTGATCATTAGTGACATTTGGCACAGAGCAGTGAGTTACACGTGACACATAGTGAGGGATTTACATCATCAAAAAACCCTGTAATTTTTGTTTCTTCACCTCCTCCACAGACTAGGGTGCCCAAAATGCAAAATAGGGCACCTACATGCGCTCCGATTTCTCTCGAGTTGCCTCAATCTACTCAAATTTCCAGATCTCGCATCATTTGGACCTCGGCAGCCATTGGGTTCCTCCTCCTATTTCTCTAGTCATATATGGGATACTCCAGATATTTTTTTGAATCAGCTAAGCTCCTTTGAACCCTAATTTTTAATTAGGGTTTCATACTTTCATTTATTTAGTTGCTTGGGTCACTTTCCATATTGGTTCATTGTATTTATTTATTGTTATTTTTTTTCTTAGTTTAGATTAACTACTATTATTCCACATTTTAGTTAATCATTTTGGTGAACCTGAACTCATCATTCGCCCTTATAAGATCCTTCTTCATCTATCATCCTAGAGTTTACTTGTTATGAACATCTCTATTCACACTTATCTACAAAATCACCCTGATAATATCAATAAGCTTAGGAAATACTTGGCTACCAATTATATTCCTCCTCACTTTATTTATCATATATATATATATAATATATATACCATAAGTTCACTTCGGCTCTATCCCTTAATAAGGATCAAATAACTTTCACAACATATGATCTACCTTAGTATTTTAAATTAACTAATATTATTCCACATTTTAGTTAATCATTTTGATGAACCCGAACTCATCATTCATCATCCTAAAGTTTACTCATCATGAACATCTCTATTCAAACTTATCTACAAAATCACCCTGATTGTATCAATAAGCTTAAGAAATACTTGGATACCAATTATATTCCTCCTCATACTTTGCATGAATATATATACCATAAGTGAACTTCGGCTCTATCCCTTAATAAAGATTAAATAACTTTCATAATAGATTATATACCTTCTCAAGCAATGCTACAACATGACCCTCTGTTTTATATTGAAGTTTGTGTTAACAAAGTTGGAGTTAAACACACTTTAGTCGAGAATGGATCTGGCCTCAAAATTTGTAACATCACTTTCCTTCATCATTTAGGTATGTTGAAAGCATATTTAGCTCCTTCATCCATCTCTATCCATGGCTTTGATAACATCCCCAAGCGTGTATTAGGTACTATCAACTTACCTGTCACTATTGGTCCATGTACAATTGATATTTTGTGTCATGTCATGCCCAATAACCTTAATTATAATATTCTTCTTGGGAAACCTTAAATATATGATATGCATTTGGTCCCTTCTACACTACATGTATGTTGACTCATGCTCGTCACCAAGTTTAATTTTAAGTTCGTACCAAAAAAAGCAATCAAAGGACAAGTTATCGCGATCTATTAGCCGCGGCATCCCTCTCAGATGTATCTCCCATTTTCGATTCCTTTCGTGATGATTTCACTACCTATACTATTGAGCCACACACATGTACAATGTAATTTAATGGTTCTCGTTGTCTATTTAGTGCTAGAGTTGGGATAGTCTTCATTATCCCACATTGTGACCCACTCCCATTTACATATAGATTAGGGTTTTCTTATACGAATAACATCACAAAGTACGAAGATCTCATTTTAGGCCTACTTACCACTCAAAAACTCCTCATTCACAACTTATACATATACATTGACTCTCAATTAGTCATCAATCAGGTTAATGATACATATAACACAAAGGAGGAGCATCTAATTCCTTATAATACACTTTTCAAAGATCTCCTAGCTACATTTGAGTCCTATTCCATTACTACCATTCCTCACAAGGATAATCATTATGTAGATGTTATGGGCTAGTGCCGCGTCACTCATCCCATAAGGCATCACTAATGAATAATCTACATTCATCATTACACACTTACGAAATCCTCTATCATCTACATTACCTCTTGCAGCTTGCACCATAACACACAGTTAAGACAATCTCACATATTTATAGTTACTTATATAAGAAAACTATCATGGACACTCTACATCCTCATGAAGCTCGTTGGTTTTCTCTTGAGGCTACTCATTATGTTATCATTGGGACATAATTATTCAAATGTGCTATTGATGGTCATCTTCTAGGTTTCCTCTCACTCACAAACATTCCCACTTCCATCTCGTAGATTATGACAACATGTGTGGTGGTCATTTTTCGGGTAAAGCTATGTCATAAAAACTTTTACACCAAGGGTATTATTGGCCTACAATGGAACAAGATTTCCTTGAATATGCTACTCATTGTAAAAATTCCAAAAACATGGTAATCTCCATCATGCACCCACATATGACCTCTAGCCCATTGCGCCTACTTGGCCTTTCTCCCTTTGGGGATTTGATCTCATTGGTATGATCAATCTTGAGTCTATTGATGGACATAAATTCATTATTACTACTACCGAGTACTTTACTAAGTGGGTCAAAGAAGCTCCCCTATGAATGGTTACTGGTACATACATTTGCAACATCATCACCATGCATATTATCACATGTTTTGGTGTGCCTTCGTTATAATCATTGATAATGACTTCCTTCAAAAATAAGGATGTTAAAATGTTTTGTGCAAAATTCAAAATCAAGCAATCATTTTCTACCCCTTACTATCCACAAGGAAATGGCCAAGATGAGGCCACAAACAAAATAATTTTCAAAATCCTATGCAAGACTATTAACTCTAGTGGTACTGAGAGGCATAACCAACTATTCTACACTTTATGGGATTATCGTACTAGCATTCTTACACCTACTAATGCTACCCCCTTTACTTGGTTTTTGGTGTTGAGGTCATTATCCCGCTTGAGATAGAAATACCATCCTTATATCTCTCTTAAATGCATCCTTAAAGATAATTAATATCATGAAAACTGCTTACATGAACTAGAAATGTTGGACTTGCGTTGGGTGAGCACTCGAACATCTTCATGTGTATCAATTTCACATCTTACATACCTACAATCACAAAACTCACTCTCGAGAGTTCAACATCAGTTAACTCATCTTGAAAGAAAATCAAAAGAATAAAAATGTTGATGCACCTCTCAAAGGAAAATTTAAGCTCAATTGGCTTTGTCCATATGTTATCACTGATAAACTTGGTGGTGGAGTTTATCGCCTCACCACCCTTTTAGGAAAACCACTAAAAACTCCACTCAATATAATGCATCTTAAGAAATATTATGCTTAGGTTATCACAATTTGACCATTTCCCAATGACACACTCTTCTGCTTCAGTTCACACTTGACTATTGAGGGCTTACTACACATGAAGCCCACTGCACAATTAGTTATACACATTACATTTATTCATACATCACACGTCATACATCATACATTCTACATTTTAATAATTTCTTATCTATACATCATGCATCGTACTAGTATTCATTTTACTTATATTAATGATGAATCTAGAATTATATCACATTCACCTTACATATTACATAGCACACATATATTGCATTCTATACTTCTCATCTTACATACTACATCGCGTGCATCTTACACTTTGCAATCTACATATATTACATCTTCTAAATTGTACACTATACGCATCATATGGTTATCTATTCTCCTCATGCATAATACATCGTCTTCTATGTGTTACACTCACTACCCTACGATGCACTTTAATTCCTCATCCACACTCAACTACCAAGGGTTTAAAAATAAAATGGACCTTGCCTTCATCATACCTTAATCATTCGACCTTTCGTCATGCGACATTTCTAGGATAGTGACATACGCTATAGGCTAAATTGTCACTTACTCTATCATCTTCTAGTGGTACACACTTTAGGTGACATCATCACTCCATACTATTCATCTTGTAGTGATACACGCTTTAGGATAAATAATCACTCATATATTCATCTTGTCATGATATACACTTTGGCTATAAGGTTCATGTATATGTAATCTCTAGGTCACATATCATCAATACACATACACAATCATCACAACGCGTTAGACACAACACAAAATTCAACCATTTCCTAATGATGCACTCTCATTTATGGTTCATTCTTGACTACTGAGGGGAAAAACCAAATGAACCCCATTACATACATTTCCATTCACTCGGGGGCCACGTGGACTCCTATCATTCCATATTGCATTCCATTCCATCCATCCAAAACATCTTACATATCTTGGTTGCTTGTATTCTTTCTTACTTTTTCTAATTTATGGTCACTTATTACACATGCTACTTAGATCTCTTGTATGTCATTTATCTATAACATAGACACATGTGCATTCGTGCCTTTGCTTAGTTGTGATCCTAGAAAAAATATTATGCACACGACACAGATGCTTTCCTTCTATCCTTCCTACATTGGTTACTGAGGGAATTTACATTCTTCTCTCACAAGTGCTACTGTTTCATTTTGTACTTAACACTTTACTTTCTTTCTTATACACACTTTTGACATACTAGTTATCTTTCTAACATGCTAACTTAGGAGCACTTCATGTGCAACATTTATTTTGTAGGATTAGTGGTTTCCATGTCTATATGTTATTTATACTTGCTTGTTTTGTTTTCTCTTGTATGTGGTCCTTGCCCTTTAATTAGTCTGCACACTTGTTTGTTTGTATGTAGACATGATGGTCTTGCATGTATTGCAACATCGTGAGTGATGTCCCATGTTTGCAGCCCACTTTTTGTGGCTTACTTTGTATTCTTGCATGTTTACTCCTTTGTTTAGTAGCTTTTACACTGTTTGTATAGCTTACACATTTTCTATTGGTTAGTTTCAATGCTCCCTATGGGATTCGTGATATGGACTAACCACCTCCCATGTATTCATTAACTCTGGAAATTGTATCGAAGAGAAACACTCATGGGTTTTGGTCTAAAGGTAATCGTGATCCCAAAAAATGGTATTAGAGTGAGGGGTCACGGGTTTGAATCCCCTCGGGTAACGCTGAGGGGGGTTTGTTGGCTAGTTGTCAGCACTCCCTTTGGGATTCGTGACATGGACTAACCACCTCCCATGTATTCATTAAATTTGGCAATTGTATCGGAGACTAACACTCGTGGGTTTTGGTCTAATGGCAATCTTGATCCCAACATTGTCTTTGGCTATCCTTTTTCATTTAACACTTGCATGCCTTGGTTTCTACCAAGTACATTCCCTTAACCCTGCAGGGTAGAGTTACAAAGTTCATGTGGTTAGTCCTCTTTTGGGGCTGCATTCTCGTATCAACGATGTCACATACGCCCCCAAAGAGGGGGGCATCATTTGGGGTTTTACATATTACACAGTGATTCTACACCGGTTCAGTTCATTTATATACAATGAGTGGGTTCAAATCAATCTATGAACCCCATACACAACGGATTTTATAAGACATGGTTGTACTTAGCATTCGAGGAGTAGTTAACGGTTAGAGGATACATCAAAATTCCTCCCAATACTTCTTTTACATTTGGCATCGGATCACCGGAAAAACCAAAAAAATTATAGAGATCTCATTACTTATCTTCAGGGAAGTAGTTACAAGAAGGCGAATAATGCAGCTTTCTCCCTACACTTCTTTGGCCAGGGTGGCATGAGATCACCCAAAAAACTCGCAGTATAGGATATCCTTCTACACACTCTCTCTCATCAAGGATGACGTACACATGTTCCATTTTTCATTTATATATTTTACATTTACATGATTTTTCATACATATACATGTGTATTTGACATATGATCGTCATATTTGACTTCTCCTGATCGTCTTCTCCTTGCAGGTCCGACCATATGAGAAGTAAGCACCATCATCATCAACAACAACAACATCAACAAAAACACTTTACAACAACAAAAACCATACTAACCAACCATGTAGGCACATTACACACATTAACAACTACACATGTGTTTCTATCCTAGAGTTCACTTTCATCACTTTTTTGTGATTTTTAATCTTTAGTTTCCACACTCCATCATCTTTTTGTCACTCGATGCTTTTTCTAGTCCTTCGGTGCGCTTTTACATCACTTTACATTGGAATAAAAAACACATCTCTATTTAATTTATGTTACTGAGTGTTCCACTCACCAACATAAAGTGAGGGTAAATGTAGACACTAAATCACACACTTTGGGTAATATTTAGTCCCGGTCTCATACTACTATTCACATGGTTTTTGAGTGAAGAAATTCCTAATTAACCCACATTTGCTGGCCATTTTTATTTACTTTCTTTCGTCACTCCTGGCCTTCACCGCGAGTGTATGCACAAAGATGGGGGCCAAAAAGTAGACACAAATCCATTTTTTGGCCATTTTGGCCATAACACGATCACATTATGTCTCGGTCGCATTATAACACGAAAAGGGAAAATCTAGGTCACTTTATAATGTGACCACATTACGACTCAGGTTTACCAAGCTGAAACACACTAGCATTATAACGCGCTCGTGTTATGGTTTTATGTGTTTTTCCACATTGTCCCTCCCAAATAGACATATTTCGCATTGGGAATAGAAATGTGAGCACGTTATAATGCCAACTCGTTATAACGCACTCGCATTTCATCTTATTGGGGTTTGGAATACCCAATCCAAAGGCTTGGATTTCCAAACCAGAGGTTTGGATTGTGTATTGCGTGATTAAAACCGTGTTTGATAGAAAAAAATCAAAATTTCATGTGTGCACCCAAATATCTCATGGATTAAAAAATAATATTTAAAAATAAACTATACTACGATCTCAAGATTTTTTTACCTTGATAACAATATAATTCTTTGTAAAATTTGATTACTTTAACGCTTTCATCCATAATTTCTTTTACTAGTGCATTGTTCTCAGCAAAAACCTACGCATATGTTTTGGTGCACAACTTACAATTTGTTGGTTGGATATTTTGTCAATCCAAAATATGAAGTTCAACCACAGTGCATGGGATTAAATCCCTCCTCAAAGATAGGTGAGGCTGCCTGTTTATTACTAATCTAAAACATAGCATAAATAATATATATAGTATTCACACTAATCTAACCATTGGTGTTGGGATAGAATCCCGAAATCCATATCCACACGATTCAAAGGTATTGCTTTCGTAAATGGACTGGGTCGGAAACTATTACAATGAAAGAAGCACAATGGAAAGGAAATGAGAGGAACGTATTTTCTTTCGAGTAAATACAGAGCACGAAATAATCATACGAGCTTTAGATCACAGATATAACGTTTGAAATAATTAAAAACACTAAGAAGCTAAACAAAGAATAGCTTAAGATTATGAACATAAGAACAATATCTTAAGAAAGATGTATCTCACAACACAAAGTTTGCAAAATAATATCAGTTCCTATTCTTTGAATGATTAAAAGAAAACACAAAGTTTCTCTCCTTCACAATAGCCTCCAATGTTCCAAAAATCTCTCCCCTTTGGAATGCATAAGCATCCCTTATTTATAATAAAAGGAGAAGAGAGAAAATAGGATAAATCCTAGAAAATAGTGTTCTTTAAAAAGAGTTCTATTTTGCTTGATTCTCACGCAAGAGACCAAGTCAAAATATGATTCAAAAATGTGACAAAACAGAAATGAAAAAGACATGTCAATTTCAAGATTGAAATGACATGTTGCATTGGGACTTAATCTGAATCGTCATCCTTTGTTCCTTCACCTTTCTCTTCTTCCCGCTGAGCCTGTTTGTTCTGAAACTCTTGGAACTTCCGGATTATGCCTTGCATTTCGTTTCATCAGGAGCAGTGGAATGATCATTCAAAACTTCACAGGTTTCATGGGTATCACTGGCATTACCAGGAAGTTTCTTCAATCTCTTGCTGAGTCTTCTCAAAGCCTCCAAAGAATGTTCGATCTTTACAAACCTGTCGATGATTTCAATACCAAACCCGTGAGTTGGTTCATGTTGAACAGATTCTTGGACTTGTTTGAAAAGATCATCAGCTGATAGGATGCCCGAGTTTCCAACTGACACCTTTGGACAAATCTTCAGCAACTCCTCTTCCAGATCGCTTTTGCCATCAATCAATTGATCCCTTGATTCTCTCAATTTTCCACAGGCTCCGTTGAGAATCTTCACCCTGAACCTGATGGCTTTGGTCAGTTGGAAATGCTTATCCGCATGTGGGATAACGCCTTCTTCTACCAAGAGGTGTGATGGTATTTGTTTTAATACTTGGAGAGCTTCGAAAGTCAAATCAAGATGTCCAATTTCTTGAGAGAAATCATCGTCCATCTTTTCCCCATCACTCTGAATATTTCCCAAAGATTGATAGACTTCCACGATGTCTTGAATTACTTCCTTCCCCTGTTGGAGCAGCCTTTGGATTCACTCATCGACCACCCTTCCTTTTTTATTAATCTTCTCAATAATAGGCACAGATGAGAAATCGAATCCAACAGGGACAGAGGAAGATGGTATGGATTCAAGGGGTTTTGAGTGATTAAGAAAAACCTCTATCAACCGCTCCACCTTTTTTAAGCTCGTCTCTGCTGTCTGTCTTGTTTCAACTGCACAACACGTTGGTAGCATCCCGCATCCTGTTGGGCCCCTTCCATTGTCACTTTTCCTAGATCCACCCTGGTTATTTGATAATCGAGGTGTTATGTCCTCTTTAGTTTTGTCATCACGGAGTGGCGATCTCTGCAAACTTATGCCCTGAAGCGTCCACCAAAACCCTTGAAAGCTGTTTTGGGTTTCTTGGTTGTTTTAGCATTAGAGAGGCCTTGAGTGAGCTAAAATCAAAGGTCTGGTATGGGTACCATCACCTTCCTTTTCCTGAGTTTGCTCAAGTAGCCATTGTGGGCATATCTTTCAGAGGGAGTTGCCACTCGTTGAAGGAGTTGGTATTATACTTTCGTGGGGGAAGGATCCGTTAGCGGAGGGGAAAATAAGCACTCAATGTGGTAGTACATTCAATCAAAGAGAGGCTGTGGAGGAGGCGTGTTGGTGATTGTTTTGGTCCATGAAGAGAGGGGTGAGAGTCCAGAAAATACTGGCCATGACTGAAGAAGTAGATGGGGAAAGAGGAGGCAGAAGTGGTTGTGAAGGAGGAAGCGTAGATCCTGACTCCAAAGCCTGAGATGCAAGAGATAAGATCCCTTGAGTTGGAAAGTCAACAGATGATGGAACTAGTGGCTGGTTCACTTCTCCTTCCAAAGAAATTTCTCCTATTTCTGGTGGTGTTGGTGATTCTGGCACATTCACCATTTCAACTGGAGAAACAATTGAAGAGATTTCTCTTTCCTTTCTTTTCTTGACAAATTTGACCTTTATAGGGCCTTTAGAAGGTCTTTTGTCTTTTCCTTTTTGGAGGGCCCCGCCTCTGCAACTGCCAACTTTGAAAATTTATCATCTTTAAAACTCATTCCCCAAGAGGCGAGCCAAGCTTTGGTACGTGCGAGAATCAGGGCTGACCTATCTGTAATGGAGGCTTTTTCACTGACAGACCAATCAATAGGTGGGAAAACATATTGATCTTCATTCAGTCCATCATAGGAAGGATCCAGAACACTTTCATTGTCGCTAGTACCTTCTGGTAAGTTAGCGAGCTCAAGCGTTTGAATCTCAGCAAGTGTCAATCTGCTATGATCCTTTCTCCGGACAGAACAACTTCATCACGTAAATCAATCCAGATGTCCTCTATGCTTGGCCTGTGCAGGTGCAGAGTTCCATAGGCCTTAAGGACTCCTCGAAAATCAAACCCATCTCGGGGCTTCATGTGCTTCTTCAACTTATCCGAAGCTCATGGACAACATTCTTAGCTTTCACCACTGTCGAACAAGTGTATCTTCCAATAGAAATTGGGAAAGATACAGCAGCCTTATGTTTACTTTGTTGGAATTTGTGAAAATCCAACAATTGCCTAACCAATTCCATCAGGATTAGTTTGTCCCCGGATACCTGGGCAAACGGAAAGGATCCCCTGGGTACATGACTACTCGAAGATATGTGAACTTCTTGAACTGTAAGAAGACACAACCCCATTTTGAAACTTCAGCCCATGCCTCATCTGAGACTCTTGTTTTCCTTAATTCAGGGTTTAACCTGCAGATGTTTTCATAAAAGAAGGCATCATTTACCCTTCTGAATTGATCTTCGACCCTTTCCTTGTCAGCTGAGGAAAATACTGATAAACATGGTCCACCGTCTTGTTTCCCTTGGTATCCAACCCGGATAGTTCCTCATACATAGGTGACATATGAGGACATATAAAACTTTCCCGTAGACAAGACTGTTGTCATTTGGGAATCTATCTCATTACTAATGAGAGTGCCCCAATCAATTCCTTGTTGATTCTTCTTAATGGTGATCATGAACTGATACATCCACCCTTGGAAAACATTTGATTCGGGTAAACCAAAAACCCGACTCAACAGAGTGATGATGTCATTGATTTCCTGAATGAAATCACTTCTGGGGACAAGTCTTGGGAATCTGGAAATAGCCGGTTTGGCTTTGATCAGGAACTTCTTATTTACATGCTTGATACAATCTTCCTGATCATTATCCCAAGCTTTCTGAGCTGACTTGATATCTAACTCTCCATATTCTTCAAAATTGGGCAGCTTGAGGAGGTCATCGAAGTAACCTCCGTCCAACTTGATCACAACTTCTCCCGGTTTTTCACAGAACGAGAAGCAGAGTCATAACTCGAGGCGCAGCTAAGATGAATTCAGGGCACTGAGTGGACATAGGGAAACCCACTGCAAGAGGTAAACCACTATCGGCTATCGATTTCATCCATGGAGTTTGGGAAGAGCTCTTTACCCTACTCTAGAAATCCTCCATATCTATATTTCCGAGCTCTGTATCTCGGATGTCATAATTGCAATCGATATAGGATGGAGACTCCACCTTTCTGAATTTGTATTTCATCCTTCCTGACTTCTCAGTCTTTTCTTGCGATGGACCAGGGTCCGACATGAGGGATTTCGAAGGAGGAGAGTTTCGGAGATCAAGAGATGTTCAACAAAGACACCGTCAGAAAACCCCGACCCACCTGGAGATGCCATGAAGGTGGACAAACCCACACACCGAGGAGGATGTGGAGTTTCTAGAACCCGACACACTGAGGATGTCGGAGACTTGAGAAAACCCGACACTTTGAAGATGTCAGAGATTTTGGAAAACCCGGCACTTTGAAGATGTCGGAGATTTTGGAAAGCCTGACACGTCAAATTTTCTGATATACTGCGGGTTTTTGATACTGCACAGCACCCTGCGAAACCCGAGAAGAGGGAATAGGGTTTTTGTTGATTTTAAAACATGCAAGTTCTTTCTTCATCATTTATATCCCAAACATATTTTAATTACAACAACATTCCGGGAAATAACACAAAGTGATAATTCCAAAGAGATAAACCCTAAAACATAAACCCGGTTTTAGAAAACAACCCTTAAAATGGAAAAGATAAAATCCCAAACCCAGATGAGAAACTTGGACGAATTCCTCACATAATTAATCCATAAAAACCACAAAGAAAGACTGAAGAAAAATACCTTCAACTGGGACAACGAATGATAAAAAATGAGCAATGCAATCGAGTACAGAGGTGAATTTCGGGTTTCGGGGTCGAAGAAGCATGCGCGAAAATCCACAAGGTAAAAAGTACGTCTGGTAAAAATGACGTGGAAATCCGCATATATATATGAAAATTTGCAATTAATACACTTCAGCTGACACGTGCCAACCACCCGACAACTCGGCATTAATGCCATGTCAGCATGCTCAGGATATCCGAAAACCGAAACAAAGGTTTTAGAGTAATTCGGGTTTCGGGTTGCGGGAAACAATCGACATGAAGCATGATGCTTGATGGCCCCGGAAACCCGAAACAAAGGAGTAAATCGGGCTTCGGGGATCGGAAGACAGGCGACATGGAGCATGTTTTGGCGAAGGCCTGTTCGATGCTTGGAAGGTCCGCAAACCCGACTTAACTAACTTGAGGCGGGTTTCGGGTTTCGGGGAACACACGACATGAAACACCCAAAACATATGTTGTCTTGCTTATGAAACCCAAAAACCTGATTAACTCTTTCTGAGGTAATTCTTAGAAAATAAGCTTCAAAAATTTCTTTTAGTTATCTCCCATTTTTGGTGTAAACACAAAAATGGGATAACACAATTTTTTCATCCAAATTAAAAAAATGTGGTTTTTTCTAAACTCCATTCTACACACACTAAAAAAACCTAAAAATGAAAATTTCCTCTAAGTTATGGGGGTGCACACACAAATATTTCATTTTCAGGATATGTGCACTTTGAAAATTAATAAAAAAGTATCTATTCATCCAAAAATTATGAAAATTTAGTGGAACCTCATACATGGTCCTAGATAACTTTCTACCAAATGGATTTGAAAAAAATTATACAACTCAAAAAATGGGGGGGGGGAAGCGAACACACAATAGGTTCTTATCTTTTTTACACAAAATAAACATAGTTTGTGTGTGCACAACATTTGAGTGTCTTAATCTCAACCATTTAAAAAATAGTAGTTTAAAAACTAGATTCTAAGCTCTACGGTACTTATTCTTATCACTTTGTCAAATTTTGAGCATAGGCATGGTGAATTATTCAATGAAGTTCAGGTTTCACCGATTTCAGAAAATGTGTCCCTTTTGACCCCCTTTTGGTCCCCCCACCTTTGTGCACTTACCCCGCACTATGCCTAGTATGTTTTTGTTATCTTCCATAATTTTAGCCTTGATTGGGGCACCCTAGTCCCATTCGATTGCAAATTTTAATTATTATCATATGTAAATGGGAAACTGAAAAAATGATAATTATGTTAGATTAGGGTGGATGCCATGCCAAACGATTTATCACGATATCATGCTCACGTGGTTTTACAGATGAAAGAATGACGACAAAAGGGCGATGTGAATTTCATTAATTGTCATTATAATTTATATAGTTCTTTTGTTAAATGAATAAATGTATAATGTAGTCTCATGTTACATAAGGTTATATTTGATAATTTGTTGTTATGTATGAGATGTGGTTTCAAGGACATCTAGGAAATGTGCATTTAATCTTAGGTTCAATTTTGGTTCATAGTACACCTGGTAAAAAGGTCAGATATTTATATAAGGTAAATGAATTTAAAGTAATATCTTGTAGTTCATATTTAGTGCTCAATAAATTATTAATGAGTCATCTTGTGCATTCATACTTTGTAAATGTAATAAAGATAATTAAATGGAAACACTCTACCCTTGTTCAATATCGAGACATAACTTGTTTTTTCTTGTGTGATACTCCTTACCATAGAAGACATTGAAAACCGTAGGATGAACTTAATCTTTGCACTAGATGGAACGCCCTAATTTAGGCAAATCAGAGCCCGAGAATGGGTTTATCGTCCTAGTCAGTATGGATAGTGACATCGTCATAAACCTGGTAGATAGGAGCGACACAGTCAAACTTCATTTGGAGTATGTAGAGCTAACTCCCCTTTCGTATCCTAGAGGACTACCTTGCCTTCCGAAGATAGATTTAAAATTAGATTTCTTCATCGAATGAAATCCTTGTTGAATCTAGACGACATAGATGGAGTTTGTGACTTAGTTTTCTAGGTCTTAAACTCTGGGTATTGAACTCCTTAGCTCCGCACCACTAAATGTGCTACCTTGGTTCCTATCAACATAACACCTTGGTCCCTTCTGGAAGGTGGTTAGCATTAATTTGTCCTCTCACTTAAAACTCATATATAGTTGAGGGATAGACCCTTAGGTGAAGTTGGGAATTAATCTAAACCTCATTTTATTTGGATGTTGGCTTAGGGTGCGTGTGTAGCTTCAAGCCTCCTTATCATTTATGTCTTCAAGAGGTTAGACAAATAGTTCGTAACTCCTTTTCAAGACAATGCTAAAAATAAGACCATAATGTGACGTAGAAAATAAAGCATATAAGAGTCAAAACGGGATTCGAGGTTTGGAATAATGCCACTCTTGGAGACCTTATATCTCGATTAAAAATACTCTTTTGTTTTAAAGAATTTGAATTGTTCTTGGTGTGAACAACCTTCAAGAAAACAAAATACATATATAAATCAAAATGGAATTCCACAAGTCATTGAATTAGAATAATTATGGTAGGGAAATCACTATTCCGTGATCGAGGAATGTTTTTGGTAAAAAGCTACCTTGTATCTAAATCTCCGTTAAATCCTTTTATTGCATTCTGGATATCAAGTCACTTTCGCTTGAGTTGTAAGGGTAAAACTGTAGACATCGAATAAATGTTGGAGAAGAATATTCTTAACATAATAATAAGATAATTAAGTACTTTGTATGCAATTTGATTTATGCCAAATAAGTATGTTAGTTATGGAAATTTTTATAAAGTATAAGAAGCCAACATAAGATGGTCGAACTGTAAATTAACCGCAGAATGAACTAAAAAATATTGTAGGTGGACAAACGAGAAATTTATCCTTACACACTAATGTTCTTGGAATGTTAATCGTAACTAAAAAACAATTAAAGAAATGATGTGTTGTGGGTTCGCCATTCCTGAAGTCATGTTTCTTGTGGTTGGGTCAAATACTAGTAACCATCATCATGTGAAAAGTGTGGCATCGACATGCCTATGTTGTTTTCATATGCCTATGTGAGTCGATGATTTATGTGATTTTCGTATGCGAGTCAAGTTTCTATACTTGGAGCCCTTACTGTGTTGTGTGTAGTGAGTAATGTAAGTCAAAAAAAAATTATCTTGGTATTTTACTATTGTAATTGTGTGTGTTAAAATGTGGACACTTCATATGGTATCAGAGCGGAGGTTCATGCTCTCGAACCTCTGGGGCAGATTGGAGTTGTGATGGTGTTGCATGATGGTGTCGGATATTGGAAGAGTAATGTGATATATGCATGACGTGAACTATGTCGTAATTGTGAAATTGTGAACGCATGTTGTGCATGTCACTTAGTGCATATTTGTTGTCATGTTGATGTGCTAATGATGAGAGTATTCACTCTCTATTTCGTGGATCTAATGAGGAATCATGTGTGATGTACCGCCTTGTTGTGTGTGAAAGGAATGATATTGTGAATTGTAGAGTGTTGAAACATTTTGACCTTATGTGATGTGAAGATGTATTGATGTATTACACGACAAAATTGATGTAAAGTGAATCACAGTTTATCGTGATGTCATCACCATATTGTGATTAGTTGTGTGCATCGTCGTGTTGTATTACAATTGACTATATGTTGTAAGGTTAGACATTGTGTTCCTCATACGTATAATTCATGTAATATGTGATGGTTCATGTTGTGATTTAGGGGCATATGGTGAGTATGATCCCTAGTGTATAGTGATTGCACTTTGGGGCAGTGTCAGGTTGTGGTAATGTGATGAATCGTAACCTATGAAAGTAATGATTGTGTTATACCCGTATATATATATACCATGCGTAAGACATTATGGTTAATGTGCATAAATCACCATTGTGTTAGTGATGTAGTTATATGTATGTTGTGAACCTTACACTATATGACCCTAAGGGGATAGACTATCAAGAGTGTATGTGTGGAGAGAGGAGGCATGCATTGACAAAGTTTTCATAATCTTGAGCCGAGTATGAGTGAGGAAGTGAAGTCTTACATAGACTAAAAACCCACTTCTATCTATTTAGTATACTTTGAGATTCTCAAGATATTGTGGGTGCACACCACCTTAGGCTCAACTTATGCAACTAGTGTCCCCGATCTTTCCTATGGATTGTTCATTGAATAATCCTATGTGATTTTTAGTATGTTGATCCTTGTGGGAGTGTGGATGAATGATTCAGCAGAGATGATGACAGTTACATTATTTGACATACTCATTTCTGGTTACATGTATATTTTTATGAGCCGAGGCTTGATGTCCGAGTGCAAGAACTCGATGAGTACCCCTTTGGTCATGCGGTATGAGGCCACATAGTGATTGTGATGTGTTATTTTCTCATTACGTATTTTATTCGTAAATTAATCATTATCTTTTTTATTGTTAGAACCATGACATGTTCTTATATTTTGGGCATTTATTTGGTTTTTGCATTAACATTCAAATTTTGCACTAACCATGGCTAATCAGCCATTTGTTTTCTTAGATTTAAACTTTCTTTTCACGTTTAAAATTTTATAGCCTTGCCCAAGGATTTTGATTTTGCCACTTGGCATTTGAATGGATTGTTATGTTGGTTCTAATGTCGTAATGTGTGCGAATAGGGTCATGGGGTTAACCATGGATTGGTTGAACCTATGGGCCCGCTTCATTGTAGATGGGGGTACGCCCCAAGGAGTTACGATAACTAGCGGGTTGTAGAACCACGAGTTATTATGTCACTTGGGTTGGGGGTGACAGGCTCTATGTGCTTAGGGCAATAGGGTGACCCGACCTCATTAAAAGGAGAAAGGAGATGGGCCTCTATGGTTGAGTGACTGTTATTCTCGATGGCACTCTATGGTTGAGTGACCTATTATTTTGATGGGGCTCTATGGTTGAGTGACCTGACTTAGTTTGGAAACTATGATTATTTCTCTTTGGGAGGTATATGGAGTTGTTTAAGGTATATGGATTTGTTTTGGGATGCTTTACGATATATATATGGAGATTATTTGGTGATGCTTTGGGAAGGTATATGGAGTTTTATTTTGTGCTCTTGGAGATATATGGGATTGATTCTTGATGTTTGGTTATGTGTGGAGTCGGTATAATGAGTTATGTGTACTCTTGTGAGTCTCGTTAGACATTGTTATGGTTGAGGATTGACATTTCCATTTGTATTGACTATTGGATATTGGATTGGAACTATGTCGTCACACAAGGATGGTTTTGAGACATGTGATACCAGTTACCTTTGTATCAAAGTGTGATGATTATTTTCACGTACCATATGTGTGTACTAGATCTATGTCTAGGATGTAATTGTTGGAAATTATTTGCTATGTGGACTACTTGTTGTCATTCCATGGAGGAATTAAAAGACTTTGTGATATGATACAATCATGAAGGTAGGTAAGTAAGATTTCTCATGGGTTGTTTATGTTGTGTTAAGTTTTGTGTGACATCTTGATGTTAGTTATTGTTGGGCACCCACGAACTTAAGACAACTGAAAAATTCTAAACAATGAATATTATAATCTTGAGATAAGAAATACTATAAAAGAAAATGCTAACTAAGTAATAAGGTAAAATGGAACTACCAATCTTCACAGAACCTTGAAAGTTAAAATTTCTACCTGACGTTCCTAGGGCCACCCCGTGGCCGTGATTTTGTGTCTGAAATCTTAACCTTAGAGCGTACCTTTGCCCATATTTGTTCCTTGTTGCTTACCATTTCTCTTTCTTCTTTGTATGTCGCATCGAGGACAATGCTTTCTTAAGGGGAGGAGAATGTAATGCCTCAATTAAATATTAATAAAATTAAATTATTATTTTTTAAAAAGGGGAGTCCTTTTGCTTGGCACCATGAGTGGTTGAAGTGACAGAAGAAGATTAATGGAGGGTGGGGAATGTGGTGGGTGGGCTGACAAGGCACATGGGCAGCCTACCAGCCTATGACCTATCTTTTTCCTTGCATAATAATAAATAATTAAAAAAATGGACTTTTGGTGATGTCTTGGGAACCACAGGAAACTACATCTGACAAGTGTTTATTTGATTTGATTTCCCTGTCAGCCGCTCCTCCTAGCCATGCCAAGAATGTGGGTTTTGAAACAGAGAAGGGACTCCTTGGAAAAATGCCTCAAATAAACATAGTCTCATGGAATGTTTCGATTTCAGATATACGCAGAATGGGTTTGTTGAAAAGGTTCAGAAACCTTCAAGTAACCTCCTTGCTTGCATAAAATACAGGTTTAGAATAGGTGGACATCCATCAAAGCACAATGGAAATCTGAATTTCCCTTGCCTGCCTTTCTTGTCCTGTGCCAAATACGAGTTCTAGGATAGGGATGAACTTCTAAAAAAGCATAAAAGATTGAGGAATTTTATCTGATGTTGTATTTGCAAATGCTCAGATATACGTGAATGCAAAACATGAAAATGCATCTGCATGGCATGATTGGCACGCATGAACCGTGCACCTTCCAAATCTGTGAACTTAATGTGGCTCTCCGTAGTGATAATTGAGAATACTAGAATGGTTTTCATAAAAAGAAAGGCCGCTAAAGGATGTTGGATGGGTGTATGTGCCACAGAGATGGCCCAAATCCTCCAAGAGATTGGTCACACATATGGTATCCTCAAAAAGCATAATGGGCAAAAGAGGGTCACAGAGGTCAAGTATGCAATATCACCATTTGGAATATGAGTGATTGAGAGAAGTAGAAATAGAACTGCATGAGAACTTTAATGTGAATTCTCGTGGTTGAGAAGAATGGGTGGTTGGAAATGGCCCTTCCGGAATGGTTTACCATTCTGGTCTATAAAGGGTTTAAGAAGGTTCCTAACTATTGTTAAAGTCAATGAGAAAAAAACAACAAAGAGGATTTTGATGGTTATCTCAAATCTGCTGAGTGATATGGAAAAGGTGCCAAAGAAGAAGAAGAAAAAGTGGTGTATGACCATCAACAAGAGAGATGTAAAAGCCATGGTAGCTTCCCAACTTAAATCAGAAGCCCCACTACCTGTTTGATTTGCTTGCCAATTTACTGTTGAATATCAATGTTATCCGATAGCAAACCCCAGTGGAATGCCATGATTGCAGGATATGCACATAATGGATCTGTTCAAAAGGCTTTAGAAACTCGCAAACAAGCAACATATTCTGTTGGAAAACTTCAAGTGATCGGGAAGTTTGTGTGACATGGTGGAGCTTAGATCAATGCTCATGAATCGTTGAGATGGTGGAGCGGGTTTGACGAATCCATTTCTCCTGTGCATGGTTCATCTCCCCTTACCTCTCATAATTCTCGTGCTTTAGTTCTCTTTTGCAACGTAATAGAATTTTAAAATATTAGGATTTTAATACATTTAAATTTTTATATCAACTCGATAGCAAAAACAATGAAATATCGTGTCGTAACTCACGAAACCAAAATAACTCGTTACATTAAAACATGAACTTCTACCCTCCTTCTGAGGTGATTTAGAAAACTTCTTACCAAATGATCGCTACAATATTTCTTTATCGACAAGATGAAATTGACTTCCCAATAATAATGTTGACCATCTCCTGCGTTTAAATAGTTAGTTTTTGCATTTTCTGAGACTCATTAAGACCCTTCGTAACTCCGAAAATGAGATGTTAAGCTTCATTCATGTACTTTGTTATGTGAGGAGTCACCTAGACCTTTGGATTGAATCCCAACAAACATATGTGATCTTTTGACACTCTTATAGAGCCTGTTACACTAGTTTACAAAGCAGTAGAAAGTTGTTAAACCTAGAAAGTTGGCTTTGTTTTGAACTACCATTCAAACCCTGGATAGAGAAATTATTTTCCGTCTTCACAAACCTCTAGTGTTTTTACTATAAAAATGCATGGACTTTCAGTTTAGGGAAAACACTTTTTCCGGATAGTTTTCCAATGGCATTTTGTAGGCCTCTCAGTCATAGGTTTTGACAAGGTCAAGCTCGACTAATTTAGACGGTGGGTCCTCAAAAATTTGTCGCCGTCAAGACTACTTTCCAGTTCGAGTTTCGTTGACTCTTTTAAACTCTCCTTATATAGGTAAATTTGTAGGAAGTTTCTCATTGTGTGCTCATCCATCAAACGTCAATTTTGGACGTGGTTTTTCTCGAGCCCTCGAACTAACTTTTGTTCATTTTGAATGGGTCAACTATCGGAAAAAACTAGCCGCCAAACGCAAACCATTCAATTTTTCCCAATTATGTCACAATTGCTATGAATTCTGGTATAGAGGTAAACACGTATAAATTTAATTGTAGTGTGTTCTCATCGGAAGAAAACTTTTGGAAGTAGATTCTTGGCCTCCAAGCCCGTGTTGAACGTTTTTGTAGCTAGTAGGAAAATGAAAAAAATAGAAAGCTGTGGGACCCTCGTCGGGTTTCCAAACCACCGTAGATACTTTTGACACATGTAAATAACTGTTTAAAACTCTATAGTGTAACTTGTGTGAAATATAACTTTTGACAAAATGGTGTTTTCTCTCTCTTCCTTTCTTTTTCTCTCCTGGGTTACAAAATTAAGTAAAATGAAATGTAATGAATACATGTCTCTAAACCTTTTATTTTGATTGCAAATTGTAATTATTATCATATGTAAATGGGAAACTAAAAAATGATAATTATGTTAGATTAGGGTGGATGCCATGCTAGCGATTTATCACTGATATCATGCTCACGTGGTTTTGTAAGATGAAAGAATGACGACAAAAGGCGATGTGAAATTCATTAATTGTCATTGTAATTTATATAGTTCTTTGTTAAATGAATAAATGTATAATGTAGTCTCATGTTACAGAAGGTTATATTTGATAATTTGTTGCTATGTATGAGATGTTGGTTTCAAGGACATCTAGGAAATGTGCATTTAATATTAGGTTCAATTTTGATTCATAGTACACTGGTAAAAAGATCTGATATTTATATAAGGTAAATGAATTTGAAGTAATATCTTGTAGTGCATATTTAGTGCTCAATAAATGATTAATGAGTCATCTTGTGCATTCATACTTTGTAAATGTAATAAAGAGAATTAAATCGAAACACTCTACCCTTGTTCAATATCAGGACATACCTTGTTTTTTCTTGTGTGATACACCTTACCGTAGAAGACATTGAAAATCATAGGATGAATTTAATCTTTGACTAGATGGAACGCCTAATTTAGCAAATCAGAGCCCAAGAATGGGTTTATCGTCCTAGTAAGTATGGATAGTGACATAGTCATAAACCCAGCAGATAGAGTGACACAACCAAACTTCATTTGAGAGTATGTAGAGCTAACTCCTCCTTCTTCGTATCGAAGATAGATTTAAAATTAGATTTCTTCATCGAATGAAATCCTATTGAATGCAGAACGAAATAGATGGAGTTTGTGACTTAGTTGTTCTAGGTCTTAAACTCGGGTATTGAACCCTTAGCTCCGCCACATGCCTAAATGTGCTACCTTGGTTCCTATCAACATAACACCTTGGTCCCTTCTGGAAGGTGGTTAGAATAAATTTGTGCTCTTACTTAAAACTCATATATAGTTGAGGGATAGACCCTTAGGTGAAGTTGGGAATTAATCTAAACCTTGTTCGATTTGGATGTTGGCTTAGGGTGCATGTGTAGCTTCAAGCCTCCTCATCATTTATGTCTTCAAGAGGTTAGACAAACAGTTCGTAACTCCTTTTCAAGACAATGCTAAAAATAAGACCATAATGTGACATAGAAAATAAAGCATATAAGAGTAAAAATGGGATTCGAGGTTTGGAATAATGCCACTCTTAGAGACCTTATATCTCGATTAAAAATACTCTTTTGTTTTAAAGAATATGAATTGTTCTTGGTGTTAACAACCTTCGAGAAAACAAAATACATATATAAATCAAAATGGAATTCCACAAGTCATTGAATTAGAATAACTGTGGTAGGGAAATCACTATTCCATGATAGAGGAATGTTTTTGGTAAAAAGCTACCTTATATCGAAATCTCCGTTAAATCCTTATATTGTGTTCTGGGCATCAAGTCACTTTCACTTGAGTTGTAAGGGTAAAACTATAGACATCAAATAAATGTTGGAGAAGAATATTCTTAACATAATAATAAGATAATTGAGTACTTTGTATGCAATTTTATTTATGCCAAATGAGTATGTTAGTTATGGAAATTTTTATAAAGTATAAGAAGCCAACATAAGATGGTCGAACTGTAATTTAACCGCGGAATGAACTAAAAAAACTATAGGTGGAAAAATGAGAAATTTATCCTTGCACACTAATGTTCTTGGAATGTTAATCGAAAAAAAACAATTAAAGAAATGATGTGTTGTGGGTTCGCCATTCCTGAAGTCATGTTTCTTGTGGTTGGGTCAAATACTAGTAACCAGTCATTGGGAAAAGTGTGGCATCGACATGCCTATGTTGTTTTCA
Source organism: Taxus wallichiana var. yunnanensis (assembly GCA_018340775.1). Lineage (NCBI taxonomy): Eukaryota > Viridiplantae > Streptophyta > Pinopsida > Cupressales > Taxaceae > Taxus > Taxus wallichiana. The sequence continues at coordinate 687,387,747 of CM031236.1, read as the reverse complement.
TGTGCCTATGTGAGTTGATGATTTATGTGATTTTCATATGCAAGTCGAGTTTCTGTACTTGGAACCCTTATTGTGTTGTGTGTACTGATTAATGTAAGTCAAAAAAAATTATCCTAGTATTTTACTGTTGTAATTGTGTGTGTTAAAATGTGGGCACTACAGAAGAGAAGAAAGAAGATGACAAATCAACGAGAAAAAGGATGGTCAAGACAAATGAATAACCTCTAAAAGTCAAAAGAGTTGATTTCAAGAAGAAAAACTATCCAAGTAAACACTACGCCGTGATGTATGCATACTCATTTTATGGATACTGTTATACATGTAATTAATTTGGTCACAAGGCTGCAAAATGTAGGATGTATTCCAAGAGTCATGGTAGGCATACAAATTTTTATATGTAAGAAACAAGGATGAATTGATTTGTTATAATTGTCAAAATTATGGGCATATTGCCAAGTTCTATTATCAAATACCTCCACAAAAAAATAAGAATGTCTACATAGTTAAATCAGATCCTACATGCACTAAAGAGAAAGGATTAATAGCTCAAACAACCTTTCATTCATAGAGTGAAGATATGGAGTGGTACATTGATAGTGGGTGTTCTAGCCACATGACAAGGAACAAGAACAAATTCATCTCCTTAGAGGAAAAGGCATCTGGCACAATGAATTTTGGGGACAATACATCAAGTAAATATTGTTAGAAAAGGTTCATTAAGTCTTGATAATTGTAAAAATATAACTTAAAATGTGTTGTATGTTGAAGGCTTAAAACACAATCTTCTGAGTGTCAGTCAAATGTGCAAACAAGGATATACAGTTCTCTTTCATGATAAATTTTATGATATAAGGAAAGGAGAAACATGCAAGGTGGTAGGAAAATAAAAAGAAATAGAAACCATTTTTATGTGCTTAAGTAAACAAACAAAAATACTTCTCAAGCAAGGTGATTGATATAATGACAAAACCATTTCCTAGAGCTATTTTTTAAGGCATAAATTCGGGGTAATTCCAACCCCTAAAATTCACTAAATTTCTCAGAAGGATAGGGGGAGTAGCTGATTTGTGAAATCTTCTTCAAGAGGGCAATTTTTTAGTCTGGACGGGGGGAGTTGATTTTCCAATTCTAGGCACAAAAAAATTAGTCAGGTAAAGACAAAAGCAAGGCCGGAAAGTTTATATCTCAGAGGGAGTGTTGCAATTGCTAGATGAAAGAAGAATGTCAGCAATTTTTAAGTCTCTTCAGACGAGAGAACAACATTTTCACAGGGGGAGTACTGCAAGGTATGAGTATACTCCTTTTTTGTTGAATTTTTCCAATCTAATTAGTTTTTTTGTGCTTGTGCATCTTTATCATAGATGTCAAAGGGGGAGAAATTGTGATAGAATATTTTTCATGGTCTGATAATATCATCATAATGGTTTGCCATCAAGTTTCAGTGTGTTGCCATCAATGACGAAGGGGGAGATTGTTGCACCCTGTTAATTTGGTGGTTGTTGTCATTGATTTCATGGCACTGATGTAAAAGTGAGAGTGCAAAATCATGCATATCGGGTTATTCTTATTTTTATGGACATTTAAGGTGGTTCAAAGTGGTCTCAAGTAGTTTGAGGAATATTCCAGCTGGTTTTAGGTGCTACAAGCTCATTTTGGCATGATGTTAGTATCTTAGGTTAAATTACATGTGATAGGAACATGGGATAATCCTTGGAAGAGTTTTTTATAATATGTGTGAGCACAAGTTAGGCTCAGCTAAGCCCCAAGAGTCAGTTTTCTATATTACACTGTGGTTGGTCTTGAGAACGCACAAAGTGTTCTTTGTATAAAAATGAGATGGGTTGGATTATTTTAGAGCTATAATTGTCAAAAAAATCATGGGATATGATGTATTAAGGTTTTTTTATGCTTCATGGTAAAATTTCATTTCCTCGAGAGGTTAATTGAGTAATTTGTATTGTTTCACTCGGAAATGTTTCGTTCCTTTTAGAAACAGATAAGGTTAGGGTTAGGAGGACTACCCGTAGAATGTCGAGATGGTGTGCACGCACTGAGAGAAAGATCAAAGCCGATCTGCGAAGAACTCCTTTTTGTCTTGGAAGGACTACTCGCAAATAAGAACACAAGACCACAAGATTTTGATTAAACAATAAATGAGGAAACTACCTTGGGCCCAGAAATATAAAACTTCCTTTCGAAGGTGGTGGGCTTCCCGCTAATATGAATTAACACAAAAGACTGTAAAATATCAATTAAGTTGTTTCGTTAACCGGGTAGGGCAAAGGCTAGTTTTCTAGTTTTAATCGTGAGGAACCGATGCGGGTTGCCATCGATAACCGATGCCGTTATCGATAACCAATACCGGTGGGTTATAGGATCTTCTTCGTAGCTATGGTGTTTGTAAGGTTTGGTTTATGGATGATATCAGAAATGAGATGATGAGAGGTAAAAGAATAACAGTTAGATGCAATGGCACGTTGGGTAGTGGACTCAAAAACGAATTTAGGAGGACTGAGATTCAAGACGCATAAGAAATGTTATAACAGAGGACATGCAAGATGTGACTTACTGGTTTTGACCAAGATGCAAGCTGATCTCCTCGTCTTGTAAACACTTCCGGTATTTCCACTCGTCTCGCTTGGTCAAGTGAAGATCTGGACTCTGTTCCTCGCTCCCGATGATCTCTGTTGATCCAGAAATCCTTCAACTGATCTCCAAAATGAAATTTCGATCCGTTGTTTTGGTTTGGGGAGCCCATTTACAGGGAACCGATGGCGGTTATGTAACCGACGGCGGCCGAGTAGAACCTTGCATCGATTAGGGAAAAAGTAGGCTATTTTTAGTAAAATAGCCCACCTTCCCCGCTTTTCCCGAGAGATCGGGCCAAGGGCTTGGTCAAGTGACTAGAAGGTCGGTTTTGGGTGCGAGAAAAGGGTCTTTTGTTATGGGTGTAGGTGTGGACCAAGTTTTAGGTCTTAATTAGGTTAGTTTAGGATTAGGGCTAGGTCATGATGAGGTGGCATGTGAGGTGATGGGGATTTATCAATTACAAGGTAATTAATAAATAATTGTGTAAGGTTTAGGTAATGAGGTTAGGTTGCGAAATGGGATGCGGGTCACAAGGGGTCGTAAGACACGAATTTGGTGTCTACATTAGCCCTTATTGTCGTGTAGCTTGTGTTGTAAAGCTACACGGATAATAATATGAAGTGGTTTCTCCCGTTAAGTATATAGGTAATCCCCTCAATTCTAGCGCAGATTGAGTGAACGGGAAATCGGGGATAGGGTTGATAAAGGGTAAATGTTGTAGAGAGGATGGTAAGGTGGTGGGGTAGGTCCAGGAAGCGCATGACGCATGTTGAAATGCAATAGTACGACTAGGTACATGATTTTGGACGAGAAAACCAAAGCAATGTATAGGCAAAGGTCGATAGTTTATCCAAACAAGGGTGATATAATCCTGGTATCCAAGGCATAGGAAGTAGCCTCGTGGTATATAATGTAAGGTACAGGAACGTTTAGGCATGTTCGGCAAGCACCAAATGGTTGGTTTGGTTGAGATAACGTTTCGGTTCAAAGGTCTAGGCAAAGTTGGTCGACAGATCAAGTCATGGACCCTAATCATGCTAAAACACTAACAGTGAGCTCGATTGAACAAAAGGTACATGATGGATGGATAAAATAAAACATTGATGTGGGTATGGTATTGAAGTGATACGGTCGTGGGTCGGGCCAAGTTGTTAGGGGTGAAAGCCTTAGGTCGGGCCGGATGGTTAGGGTGAGGACTTGGGTCGGGCCAAATAGGTAGGTTGAGGCCTTGGGTCGGGCCAAATGGGTAGGGCGAGGCCTTGGGTCGGGCCAAATGGGGAGGGTGAGGCCTGTGTCGGGCCAAATGGGTAGGGCGAGGCCTGGGTCTGGCCAAGGGTGGGCCAAATGGGTAGGGTGAGGCCTTGGGTCGGGCCGGTTAGGTAAGGGTGGTGAGGCCTTAGGTCGGGCCAAATGGGTAGGGCGAGGCCTTGGGTCGGGCCAAATGGGTAGGGCGAGGCCTTGGGTCGGGCCAAATAGGTAGGTTGAGGCCTGGGTCTGTCATCACCAATCCGGCACTATGATAATTCTTCACCGGAACTCCTCGTGCTATGATTATTTACTAATGCACATGACCTTTAGTTTGGTGGATGTAACTGAAACAAACAACAACATAACACAAGAATACCATCGACTATGATAAGACAGAATGATGACAAATCAGAAATATCAAAGGAAATAATAATATTAACATGAAATTGTTACAATCTCACCCATGAGGTACTTCAACAAGACTATGGGAGAAACTTTACAATTACGCCTCTTGATGGCTTCTTCAACACACCTTTAACTGATGGCTTCCTTCGTACACTTCCTACAATATTTCTCACTACTTCTTTCTATGCTAAATGAGGGGGTAGCCTCTATTTATAGAACTTCCGTGCTTATCCATCTTATCTCTAAGATAGGATAAGAAATCAACTCCGACTTCTAATCATATTCCATACCTTAACTCTTATCTGTACATGTAGGCTTATCTGTTAAGATAAGATAAACCTTATCATTTTACATGGGTTCCACATTTTTAGACTTTTTACAAATAAAATACACAAAATATTTATGACCTCACTCCTTGTCCTTATTACCAATATAATATTTCTAATTCCTAATCACGTAGACCCTACTTTCTAATTACCCAAACTTTGACATTTTAACATTACCGGACCACTTACGACAAATATTTACTTTTTACAACATTCCTATTGTACTTTGACTATTACCGTACTCCACATTATTGGCGGCACCATACTGCGGCGCCGTTATCTTCTATCAGACGCTACTACTAATTATACTTAACAACATCATACATTAATGAAATAGAAATTACGGAGGAAAATTTTAGTGTCGACATCTTCCCCTTCTAGCTTCTACTCCGTCTCCTGAGTAGACTGTTCTGGTGCTTGGAAAATCTTCAACTTGTCGTGGTTGACCCATTTCGTAATGGGAGTGCCATCCAATTCCTCCAGTCGGTACGTACCATTTTCATGCACAGCTGCTATTTTGTAGGGCCCCATCCATTTTGGAAGAAATTTTCTCTGTCTTCTTTTTTTTGTATCTGGAATCATATACTAGAACCAAGTCATTCACATGAAATGGAGACCACCGGATCTTTTGATCAAAGTATTCCTTCTGCTTCATTTTCTTCTTATGGCTTGTATCCTTTGCTATTTCTCTCATTTCCTCCAGTAAATGAAGATGTACCAACCTTTCTTTTACCGAATCACTTTCATCCATCCTTTCATTTTTCATAACTCTCACGGTGGGAATATCAAACTCAATAGGAAGAATCGGATCAATGCCATAAGCCAACCGAAATGGGAAGTATCCTCGTTGCAGTTGACTTTGATGTTGCCCTATATGCCCACAATGCCGCATGAATCCTTTTATCCCATTTATGTACTGGCCGCTAAAGCCGCATCTTTGCTAGAATTTGACACAACACAAAATTTGTTCGCTCCACCTCGTCCATTTGTGCTTGGCTTCAGATGTTGTTGCCTTCCCGTGCTTAATAGAAAATTTATTGACTAGGGCTTCTACCACCTCATTAATGAAGTGGCTTCCTTGATCTGTTACAATTTCTAATGGGCAACCAACCGTGACAATGCGTTCATACATGAACCTTGCCACTTCATCCATGGAAGTTGTTTTCAATGGCCTAGCTTCAACCCACTTGGTTAAATAAACTGTGGCAACTACAATATACTTATTTTGGCGTGATGTAGTTGGAAGTGGACCTACAATGTCTATTCCCCACTTTTCAAAGGGACCAAGGGGAAGAATAGACATAATGGAGCCTGATGAATTCTTACTACCATGTGTTCGACAAATATCACATGTCTTACAATAATTATAACAATCTTTAAAAAGAGTGGGCGGTGATAACTCGCATCCAAGATCCTTCTGGCTGTAAGTTGTCCAGAGAAGTGCCCTCCACATGTACCATTGTGGAATTCTTCTAGCCATTCCTTCCCCGATCACGTCCAACCGCCCTCTTGCTCGTCCATCGTGTCCTATTCGAAATAATACTCCATGCGAATAGAATATGGACGACCTGGCTTGAGTAATATTTCTAAACTTTTTACAAAAAAATGATAGCCGTGAGCCTCTTTTTCAGCATACTGAGATAATTTACCTCAAGATCTTGCTCATTTGTCCAAGCCTCCCAAAGTAAATTGGATGATCATTCCCATTTTCATCCTTTTGGCTCAAAGTACTTCCTAGTGTCAGATCTCGAGGCATCAGTGTACACAATGAATGGCTTGCTCAACTGGATTCTTCATAATAGGTGAAGACACCAGGATTCCTTCGCTTGTCCAAAAGCTTCATGCACCTTATTTCCCGGTTCATAAGTAACATCCTTCTTCAAGAATCGGGTTAGTGGTCGTGGCAATCTTTGAGAAATTCTTGATGAACCTTCTATAGTAACCCACATGGCCTAAAAATGATCTCAACTTACTTCTATTAAGAGGAAATGGTAAATCTTTGATTTTTGAAACTTTATCGGGATCGATTACCAATACCATCTCTGGATACAACATGCCCTAACAAAACGCCTTTAGAACATCCAAAGACACACTTCAGAGGGTTTAGTGAGGCTTGTGCTTCATCTAACCTTTCAAACGTTGTCTCCATACAGTGCAGTGGTCCAACTTGCTCCCATAGATGCAAAAATCATCCGTAAATACTCGATGAAGGTCCCAATGTAGGGTTCGAACACCCTATTCATCAACCGCATTGGAATGTTGCTGAGCATTACACAACCCAAAAGGCATAACTCTATAAGCAAACGTTCTCCAAGGAGTGGTGAACGTGGTCTTCAAGCCTGATCTTTTCACATATACGAACTTGGTCAGCCGCTATATCCATCAAAGAAACTATAAGACTCTCGCCGCCTACTTCATCCAAGATCGATCTGAAAATGGAAGAGGGTAATGATCCTTCTCTGTTGCCTTATTGAGCTTCTCGTAATCAAAACAAATGCGTAGCTTCATTCTTTTTTATTGAGATCAAAATGGGAGAAACCCATTCGAATTCTCCACAACAAATATGAATCCGCATCAAGCAACTTATCTATTTCTTCTTTTACGCCTTGGAAAATTAGGATTCATTCTATATGGCATTTGCTTTATGGGCTTAAGACCATCTACCAAACCAATAGAATGTTCTACCCAACTTACTTGATGGAGTTCCTTGTAATCGAAAGTGAATAGGTGTATGTACCTTCGAAAGAGCTGGAGGTAGGATTCCTTCTCACTCTCCATCACAAAGATCACCAATCTTTATTTTGTTGGAGACGATCATCAACTCTTTCTTTAGATAATTTTATGGGTCATGAGTTGGTGTGGACTGGAAGGATATCCATGACCGAAACATCAACCTCACTTTCTTCATCTTCGATGTCCACTTCACTGGTACTAGAGTAATCGAGGATGTCCAATCATCGCCATCACTAACCATTGTGTTCTGCGCTCTTATGATGTCGAGGATCACATTTATCTTCACCCTCTCTCTACCACGCCTAAGTGTCATGAAACCTTCATTCCAAAGAGTTTTCTGCATGAACTCTCCTTAGCCATGGTCTTCCCAAAGCAAAGATTGGGTACGCAACAAAGCACCATTTTTCATCACCCGAAAGTCTACCACACATACCACACCCATAACAGATATTGCCACATTTGAAACTACACCTTCTGGTTTAGTTTTTCCTTTATTTAATGACCTTAACATAAGTGTCAAGGGCGATCAATTTTAAACCCAACATATTCATTACACTCGGTCATTACATTAATCGCAGCACCTCCATCAACTAAGACATCATGAATTGAAATACCATTACATAATACCTCGGCACCAGGAGCATAGGGATCGCCTCCGCCTCCAAAAACAGTGGGACCTCAACCTCCTTCCTTCTTCGAGCATTGAGTCCACCTCGCAACTCCCGCCTCTTCTCGAAGACATAGCCAAGAGTTGACCATATGTAATATTGCGAGTGCCTTTTAGACAGATCTTCCAAGATGGAGTATGGTCCTTGCCTCCCTGTGAAATCATAAAATCCTCGCACACCCAACTTTCTTCTCCATGTTTCTTACTAGTTTCTTCTTTCATCTTCTTAGGATCATTTCCATCTTGATTATCTTTTTATTTCTTTCTTTTTTGTTACAAACACATCTACTTCATTATTTTCGCTTTATCTACTACATCAAAAGAATTCATGTGTGCTTTTCCTTTATCATTATCTCCTTTACTGATGTAGAAGCTCTCCATCTCGACAATTATACTTATAATGACCCTTTTATGACAACCATAAAAACAACTTAAATATTTCTTTTCGGACCTCTATCTCCTCCCCGAGAACTAAATTCCTTTCCTCAAGAAGATTAATAGTTAATCCACCCATCTTTTTGAAAGCAGATCTTCATACTCAGAGATGTACTAGGAGAAATATTTGTGCTCACCTGGGAGTGGTTGTGGATTCTCGACCAAAGGTGCCGTGTAGGCTCTACTTTAGCAACAATTTCTTTGGGCTCCTCTTCCATGCTTTCTTCGCCTTCGCAACTCTCCTTTGCTTGTTCAATGGTGGTCAGGCGGTCATACTTCACTCGTTGATTCGATCTCTCGGCTTCATCCCAAGAATGAAGTGCTTACAGAGGAGATTATCCACGCCATTCATCAACCCATCCGCTAGTCCTTCCTTCCGGATCGGGCATCGAGCTTCCTCCTTAGCTCTAGAACACGAGCATGATAATCCCTTATCTTCTCCTTCTCTCCTTGGGATAGCTTTGTGATCTCGATCATGAGATCTCGCGCATATTTCGCTGTTCACCAAATTCTTCAAGAAAACTTTCGAGTTAATAAATCCCATGAATTTTTTCACATTATCTCCTAGTGTTTCAAACCACCTAAGTGCCGATCCATCCAAAAAGGTAGGAAAAATTCAGTCCATCGTTCTCTTATAAGGCCATTACAAATACAAGATCGCTTAAATTCTCGAATGAAAGAAGAAGCATCTTCATTAGATTGAATGAAAAAACGGGAATCTTTCCCATTTTCAAAAGTAACCACCGTGAAATACCAACTCACAAGTACAATCAACAAGACTTATGTGCACAAATAATTGGAATTACTATAGAAATGACCACGGTAAACTATGGTAAAACTTGACTTATCTGCGGTAAAACTCGATTTTACCGTGGTAAACACTATTCACTGTGAAAAGTGAAGTTATCATGTAGTAAATACTATTCACGGTAAAAAGTGACTTTCTTTGTGGTAATTACTATTCCCAAAGAAAAAGGACTTTACCAAGGTAACTACTATTCATGGAAAAA
>CM031236.1:687336842-687378234 GCA_018340775.1 Taxus wallichiana var. yunnanensis | reverse complement strand
GGGTGGGAAGAATTCCTTTTTGGAGAAATAGGAGGAAGGATGGCAGCCTAGTTTTGGATATACTTAGTTAATGTTACAAGTTGCTCTAGGTTGGGTGAATGTATTCAACTTCAAACATTTGGATCTTGGTCTTTTTAGCATGATCAATTATATCGAATGCAACCAAGGGTTGTGCTAACAAAGGAATGAGTCCTTCATTTCGCATTTGTGGAGGAGGATTACTGGTCTTTATGGAATTGGAGGAAGGCTGAATTGGAGGAGAAATAGGAGGAAAATATTTCTTTACAAAAGGTTTAACAGAAGGTTGAGTAGGAAGGGGATTACCTCTTTTAGCGATCGTTGGCGGTGGAGCTACCACAGCCTTTTCCTTTTATTTTTCAGTAGCAACCTTTGCTTCTTTTCCTTGCGAGCAAGTGAAAATTGCATATGATTTTCTGCTTGCATACCCTTGGGTACCCTCTTCTTCATCAGATTCCTCATCTTCAAATTCCATATACCCACAGTAGATTCTCCAATTGGTTCACCAACATGTTGATTATCTTCATCTTGCGACAAAGGTTCTTCATAATTTGTATCATCTTCTTTGATTTCAACTAAAGCATTAACCGGAGGAGCTTCATTGCTAACCTTGGAGAAGTAGCAAGCAAACATGGCCTTTGGGGGGCATTTTTGGGAGTGAAGTTCCTCCGTGGGATATCCCGGTAAGGAGTAGTAGACGATGTTTGAGCCAATTGCTTCTTTAATGAGATCAAGTTATTTGTCATCTTTTGGAACGCTAGATCTGATGAGGTTTCCTGAGAAGAAGTTGAAGCCTTTGATTTTGATGGCTCTCATCTTAACTCACTAGATATAAGGTGGTTATCTTCTATCCGAATGGCCATAGCTTAAGCAAGGACCAAGGTGGGTATCTGTTCCTATAAAATTAAGAAACTTACTTCCGAACTCATTGTGTTTACAAAGAAACACTTTTGATTATCTAATGTTGGCAACATGGCGGTGCACACAGATTGATCGTGAATTGAAATGGGTGATAAAATCACGCATGGTTTCATTAGCCTCCTTCTTCATGTGAGTGATTCACGATAATAACGTGAATGTGTCTTCTAAAGGCTTGTACTATCTTCAAATGTAGTCCGTAATGTGGCCCAACTAGTGATGGATCCGGCTGGTAAATGCTAGAACCACTCTGATGCAGGCCCTTGCAAGGTCTCGAGAAAGAGATGTACCGATACGTCTTCATGAGTCACATCCAGAATATTGCATGACATAATAAATGCAGCTATATGTGCATCTGTGCTTTGATTTCCACTCCCATCAAATTTTAGGAAATTCTTGTGATTTCCGTGAGGGAGGGGGTTGACTGGATGTGGCATTGCTAGAGGACCCATGGCATTTCCCCATGGTATAGGTAGATTTATCGCCATTTGAAAAGCGGGAAAAATAACACAAGCAGGGAGCGTGGTTCCACTTAGAAAAAGAGCGCTGCAAATTGATGTTGAGGCACCCTGTGAAATATGGCTCCTTCATGGAGGCGAGACACTTCTTGCTGATCGATCCACTGAACTTAATGATGAAAATCATGTTGGAGTGATATTGAAATTGTGCCTTTGAATTAGATCAAATATTGGATCAACTTCGCCATGAGCTCTTCTACCACAAGTAAATTGTTCACCCGCCAAAGGATGTAGCCATTCGATCTCAGAACAATTAAGAGCAGATTTACAACAATCTTTTTGTTTGTACTTGCTGATTTTCTGATTTTTCTAGCAAAAATCAGCAGCATGTACTTTTTTAATATTTAAATTTTATCCTTTTTAATAACAACCAATTGTGGTTTTCTGACAAAGATTAACAAGGATAAAAAGTGGGTCAATTTAGAAAGCTGATTTTCAGATCTTCGACTTGAATTTTGCAAGGTTTTGAAAATACTATCAAATGTCGAATCTCGGATCTACGGAAATATACAAATTTTTGTAAAACTTGGCAAACTAAAAGTTCCTATCTAGTCCGAGATCTATGGATTTGTATAAGGAAATTTTAGTTTTGATCACTTCGCAAAAATTTTAATTTTTAACCAAAAGTTAAAATTTGCAATTAGGTAGTGATTTTTACAATTTTTAATTATTTCGGTTTGAAAATCTATCGATTAGACAGTCATGGGGAAACAGGCCAACAGTGTGTAGGGCATAGCCCCTCTTTGAGACAATAAAGTGAAACTAGTTTATTACTATTCTATCAAGGAGGAATCATGCAAATCTACACTATTCTAACTTTGGGGGTTTGGGATCTCATCCCAAAGAGAGGTAGTTCCATAACCTGCAAATAGAAAGGTAGGGAGGAAGAATGGAGGAGGAGGATAGATCTGAAGGGAGAAAAGAAATGAATTCCAAGATAGAAAGGTCAGAAGGTTTATGCTTTGGGTTGGTAGTAAATAGAGCCAAACTTACTTGCATAAACAAACAAAGCAATACTGATGAACATATGATGATAATAAGAATGAATCCAATAGAATAGAAACATAGATCTAACTTAAGAAAGATCTGATGCAAATAACACATATATTGAGCACAAAGTCTGAACATATATATTAATATCTCTTCTATTACAAGAAGGCACAAAGTCTTTCTCTCTTCACTTCCTTTTTCATAAAAAAATGTCCACCTGAATACAACAAGTATTCCAGTATTTATAGAAGAAGAGGAGGGAAGAAGACAAAAACAAACCAACCACCATTTACAAAATATCTACAAAATATTTAAAAGTCAAAAGTTGACTTTGGGCAATTTTTTGGATGGCAACATCCCATGATGCAACATGGATGATGTCATCGTAAATGCCAACATACTTTTTAAATATTTTTACAAAAATGATCGAAGCATACACAAGAGGAGAAAATACTCCTCATCATCTCTTGGCTTAAACGGAATGTCTTGCTTCTGATCGGGAGAGGCGATGTGACAACTGGGCTCGGTATTCCATAAACTTGTTGATCATGGTCTGAAGTTTATTATGATCAGGACCCTTGAAATGGTCACCAATAACTTCGCAAGTTTCTTTTTCAGTCTTGAGCTTGTCAGGTATCTGGCGTACTCTTCGCATGCCTCAATCAAGAATCCAATGAAATCATGGCAAGCCAGAAGGTTATTGATTGATTCTCGGTCAAAAGTGACCTCTGGCGCCAAACCTTGGGTTGCGATAGCCTTGAAGAGCTGGATTGTATCGCCTACCTCCCTCAAGGTGAACGATTCACTGAGCATCCTGGAGACATCTTTGTGACCATCTCTGCTCCATGTTGTATTTTGCATCCAGGGCTTTGTCCTTGATTTTATCTATCCTCTCTAGGATATATTCCATTTGATCAACCCGATAATCTAATGCAACAAGAGCTTTGTTATGTGCTCGCGGGTGATCAATGATGACGAACCTTTAATAGGTCATCAACTGAGCAGTTGACCATTGCTTGGAATGTTTCATGTTATAATCTGGCATTGTCCAACTCCTCGGAGAGGGATCCTGCTACTGCTTGTAGCTCCTTATTTTCCTGATCTATACCTGGTAGAGTCCTGTGAATTTCTTGATTATTTCCTCACTATCTCTGAGGATTCACTCTATCCAGGAGGACACTATTGTGCCTTGTTCACTAATCTTGGCATATTCATTTATCTTGTCCTGACTAAGAACTTCAGTAGGTTCGGTGGTAGTTATAGGCGGAGCATTTCCCATTCTCTGTAATGCTTGGAGGAGATGTTTGTTTTGCTCCTTGAGTATTCTCTTCTCCTCTTTTGCTTCTTGTAGCTTCTTGCAAAGGGCGTCTACTATGAGACAAATCCTCTCCTTGTAGGCTTTCAGATGAGGTTCCCATCATGTGACTTGGGTCACTATGTAAAGTCTATAGGAGACAAATCTTTCTTTTCTTTGGTGGGATCTGGATATGCAATCTCCATGACTCTCTCTCCTGAAATGCTCTTAGAGAAGTGAGTTATAGCTTTTTTCTTCTTGGGTCCCTTCTTCGGAATGACAGAGAAGTCCATGGGTGCGATGGGAACCTTTCTCTTGAGTTGACCCAAATGGTCAAAATCTAGCTTGGACTTATGGGAGAAGTAGAGGGAATGGAAGAAGAAACGGGGAGTGAAAGGGGAAGCAACTGAAGAGGCCACAGGGAAGAACGTTGAGACACTTGGTGGTGGCATCGACAAGGAGTCCAACACGCTACTGCTTGTGGGGCCTGGAGTTACTACAGAGAAGAAAAGGTCATGGAGGCGGAAGGGATCTATAATGGGATGGAGGGAACACTAGGTGACAGATCCACAAGAGAGAGGAGAAGATGGAAGAGGTGGGAGATGGAAGGGAGGAAGGAGAGAAGAAGAAACATCCATTGGAATAGATGCTTCAACAATAGGGGAGGAGAAGGAGTGGAAGAAGGAATGGTGGGTACCTCAGTGGTTGTAGCTGTGATAACATCCTGAGTGGATGTATCCATTGAAACTTTGGTGGTCTCTTCTTCTTTACCTGGAGACACCAGGTCGACCACTTGCTTTCTCGAAGTAGTAGGAGGGATTTCAAGAGTTTCTTCCTGTTTGCTTGGTTCTCCCTCCTTATCCTTTCCTTTTCCTTTCAGCACTTGGGCCATTCTTGGAGGTGCTCTACCTGAAGGAGAAGTAGTGAAATCTACCCGAGGTAGGTGAGACCATTCTGTTTGCACCAATGCTCGGTGTGCTGCAACGTGGGCTTGACCCTTTCTTGAATGGTCTTTGTGCCTTGGCTCTATCGATTTCTGTGAATGGCCAATCATCCCCATCCGTGTCAAGGTAAACTTGATCAATTTCTTGATCGGCTCTTGGAATCCTTTTGGAACGATGGCTACGCCATAATGGATAATCTCCTCTAGAGCCATACCAGGAGTGATCCTTTCACCTGATATCTATTTCATGTGTTAGGTCGATGTAGATGTCCTCGATCTTAGGAACATGAATGGGATCAATTTTTTCCTTTGGGAGGCAACTCAGGCAATCGAAGGTGGGCCTTTCTGGGAAGTTGTGCTTTAGATTCAGCAATTCAAGCTCGGCATACATTTCTTGTGCTTTGGCCATAGTGTGGTGCAGGTGTATCGGCCCACTGTAAGGGGGAATGGAGTTCCTCCTTCTTTCTCTTCATGCACCTCTCGTGGTATGTGATTAGTTGCCTTGAAAACTCCAAGAGAATCAGCTTGGGCCCTACATACCTTGGTAGCTTTGTCGGTTCACCCTCAAAATTCACTACTCTAAGATAAGTGAATGTGGGAAACTACGTGAACAATGCTCCCCACTTCTTTGTGATAGTGATCACACTCGGGCTAGTCCAACCGTGTCTCATATTCGGCCTCAATAGGCAGATCACCTCATAGAAGAAGGTGTCGTTGATTTTTGAGAACTGGGGATGTTATTCTCGAGCCTTAGCTCTAGGTAGTATTCATATATTTTGACCTGGGGCCATACCCCATTTCGAGCCGAGACCTATAAAATCTCTCACTGATGCTGCAGTATACAACGTAGGAATTCATATAGAACTTCCCAGTTGTGAGGACCTGTTGAAGCTGCTGGGAGATGGTGTCACTGATGATTTCTCCTAGCCCAAATGTTGATCAAGTACATTCTTTCTCATGGTCTCTAAGTACCTCAACATCCATTTATGGAAATAATGGGCATCAGGAAGCCCAAATATTCTATTCAGAAGGTGATTGTATCACTCAGTTCCTCATTGAAGTCACTGCGGTGGATGGTCTGTGGCCATCTACTCACCGGCTTTTTGTTCTTAAGATAGAGCTCATTCATCATTTGCATGCATTTGTCCTCATTGTCATCCCATGCCTTCTTGCAGTCTTCTAGGCTTATGGTGACATATTTCCTGTGATGAGGAATGCCCAGGGTTATTTCAAAATGACGAGTTGTTAGGTCGATGATCGTCTTTCCTTCCTTATCTTCGACACATCTTGTGTCCTTGTTATAGCAACGGGCAACCAACATGATAAATTCATTGTTCACAACACTTACTGGCAGCCTAGCTGCAAAGTGCAATCCACTGCCCACTAGTTTGTTCATCCAGGGGCCACTAGTAGCCTGGTTGGTTCTCACCCAGAAGTCTTCCATATCAATGTGCCCAAGCTCGGAGTCTCTGATGTCGAGATCACTCTCTATGAGTCAGGCATCCTGACTTTCTATATTTGTACTTCATCTCTTGTTCTATCAACTTCTTTTCCTTTAGACTTGGTTGGTTTTTGCTTGATGAAGACATGTGTGAGCTCGAGGATGGTCTATTGTTGTTCTGCAAGGAGAATCAAGGAGGTCCAACATAGAAGAGCCATGTCAACCATCATGTTATTCATAATGAAAGCTTACAGAAAGAAGAATGAGCAATTATAAGGCTTAGGGCAAGGCGCAAGTTCACAACATGTCTGAGAGGCTTAAAAAGGCTAGGCGCACTTTTGGGGATGTCAACATGTAAAAAGGTGCGCCTATGTTGACAGGAGAAAAGCTACGCCAAAGGGTTATAAAGGGCACACTTTTGGAGAGTGTTGCATGGCAGAAGGCAATATCAAATGATAAAGCGTAGGGCATGGGTTTACAACATACAACATGCCATGTTGATGTCAAGGATCATGCGCCTGCGCCTTAGGAAATTTTCTTTAGTTGGGCTGAAAAGGATGGTGTTGCATGGCTTTTAAGTGCGCCCAAGGCACAATTTTAGAAGATGTTACAAAGGAAATCAATGCACCAAAGGAAAACTGCTTGGCATGGATTTGAAGCATCTAGTGTTGATGTTGTCCAGGATGCACTGCACCTTTACAAAAGTTTGCTAAGTGTTATTATACTAGGGTGTAGGTTAGAGATATGTTGCAAGCGGGGACAATGCGCCAAGGCACGACTGTGGGGGTTGCAACATGTCAAAACAGTGCGCCAAAGCTTAGATGATTTTTTGCACTTTTTGATTTGATTCCTTCTCTCTTTTTGGTTTTGCAAAATGGCAGGGAGGAGAGGGACTTTTTGCAAGGCAACAAGCAGATATATAAAGGATGGCTTCTTCTGAGGCAGAGCCTTCTCAGATTTGTAGATCTTGGAAGGAGAGGTAAGGTGGTTTTGGCTGAGTTATAGATTGTAAATGTGTTGTTTTTAGATTTAATCATTTTTATCAACCCTAAAGACCTAACACAACCAAAAACAAAACCATAACAACAACAAGGAAGGCAGAAGCCACTTACCCGGTTTTATAAAAGATGAAGGATGATGTTGGGGTCCACAAGCTCAAAAATGGCACGCGGGGGTGACAAGGACAGCTGACAGGCGTAGAGAAATACTTTTCACAATTTTCAATTCATGAAAATGACAGGTGTTGAGCACCTATTTATAGAAAACTTGGCATTAATTACTCCACCAACTTTCTTTGGCATAATTTCTAGAGTGTCGACATGGGTGCAAATGCACCTTGGCACAGTTTAATTGGCATCGACATAAAGTTTTTAGCACCTTAAGCACATATTTCCTATGTCAACATGATTTCTCTAGCGCCTAAGGGAATTTTCTTTGTGCACATTTTGGTATGTTGACATACCACTTTTCACACCTTAGCGCACATTCTAGCACATGTTTACTGATGTTGACATGTAAATTTTAGCACCTTAGGGGCAACTTTATTGATGTTGGCATGTCATTTTCTACGCCAAAGGGTTTTCAAAGGGGTGCATATTTTTGATGTCGACATAAAGTTTTATCGCCCATTCAAAAGGCACAATTTTTGGAATGTTGACACCCCAAAAACTGCTGCTGACTCTAAAGAAGCTAAAAAATGCTAAGTTCTTAAAACTTGATTTTCGAAAGGGAGTTTAAGGCCATTTTGAACGTTGTCGACTTCTTCAGGGACTCAAAATAGAAATTTTGGTATGCTTATCTCGCAAAATTGCCCTTGTCAATTTTACAGATAACAGGTGTAGTGGACTGACATTCCATAGCGCTAGCATGAGCTATGGAGCGATGTATAGAGCTCATCCAAAGGAGATGAGGTTAGTGGTACTCTTGATGGAGGTAGTGTTTTGCTTCACACTACCGGATGCAAAGAGGCTAGAGATTCCCAAAGTCACTGATGAGAGTCCTTCATGACATGATGATATAGCGGACACGGTTCGCATGGGCACCTATATTGCTTGATGCAGGTATATAGAGAGCTATGGGCCTACAGGTGACTACGGAGGTTCAACATTTGTTGCATCATACTACTACATTACTAGGCTTATGAGCACATTGTTTGTGTTCGACTAGTGGGGATGCCTCGGGCAGATGCATTCCCACGGAGAGTTTTGAGAGTGGGGTACAAGTGGTGGGTACCGGCCATGGGAGAGGCTCGAGGTGCCAGAGCTACGCATGATGTAGCTTACTATAGGAAGTCACTTTGGAGGGTTTTCCGGGGTGGACATCATTTGGAGGTCATATGTGAGCTTCCCCACATATAGATAGATGGCCACAGAGCTAGGTGGGCTACAGCTACATCTGTGGATAGAGGAGAGGAGAGTGGGAGAGCATGAATGGATACCCGTAGAGTGGGTTAGATGCAATTTGGATTGATACAAGACATACCACCACCCTTCCCACAGTACAGAGAGATGATGTGGAGAGACCTATGTCTCCACCATGACCCACAGTGTTGAGTGGATAGGAGGAGTAGCCATTAGATACATAGATTGATGATGTTGGTTGCAGATGGATACAGGCAGTGGTGGGCGACATAGCTAAGAGCCATACCACCGAGGCCAGGGTAGCCAAACTTAGCCACCATCACAGTTCAGAGAGATGCCCTACAGGGGTAGGTGGCTACTTTGGTGATGCAGCTTGGGATCATGCAGGGGCAGCTGATAGGTACAGAGGCACAGTTGCCACATTACAGGCCCAGATAATGATGTTACTGAGCTCAAGTAGGGCGGGGACAGAGTACCTGCATAGGTGGAGGCAGGGGAGATGGAGATGGAGAGGAGGTATGCAGAGATGGAGAGCAGATAGCCACCCTACACGCGTAGTACTACTGGATTTACAAGGTCGATTGGCCACACATCGCGGGGTAGGTTATGGGTCTACAGTAGGCCAACGCGACAAGAAAGACAGCCTAGATTACTACCCTACAAGCCCAGATATAGGCACATGCATAGATTCCAAGGATGACTCGAGCTCTAAGTACCAAAGACAGGGGCTCAGGTGCGGAGTTCGGGGAGAGTCCCATTATACAGTACCTACGCAGTAATGAGACCCATGCACCCCCATGCACGAGTGACCATGGTCAGATTTAGGGATGCCCTAGCAGAGGCACGATATTATCAGGATCATTTGTTAGCTATCAGGCTAGATGTGCCCTCCTATGCCGAGTATAGAGCACAATAGGCCTCCAAAGTGAGAGGACTAGATCCCACACTCATAGTGTGGAGAGTACAGGGCGGTGAGCCCAGGGATAGGGTCGTGGTGAGGCCACTAGTGTGTAGAGGCCAGCCCCAGGTGAGGGGCCATTAACAGGAGGTGAGGTAGGTTTCGGGCACCGAGATAGGTGTGCGAGAGGGTCGGGAGAGACACAACATAGGAGCATTCCCGACATCGAGATGGGGAGATGATTGACTTGTTATAGACCAGCCTACGTGCCGAGTCATTTTTATGTATTATATATGAGACCGGCCTGCGTGCTGAAGAGATTTTGTATTTATTTTTTTTTTTTGTACATGATACCGGCCTATGAGCTGAAGATATTTTTGTATTGGATAGCGGCCTGCGAGCCAGCGATGTATGAGAGACACATGTATTTTTGAGATGAGTGTACATTATTGATACACTGAGATGTATATGAGGAGATATATGAGGTTCATTTGATTATGTGTTGTGATGTGTATTTTATTTACTTTATGATGATATGGATGGCAACTAGATGAGTTAGGCATGATAGAATCAGGTCATAGGCATGGATCGAGTCAGGTTGGTTTAGGCATGGATTGAGTCAGGTTGGTTTAGGCATGGATTGGTTTAGTCGGAGTTAGTTGGTTTAGGCAATGGAGTTGGTTTTTAGGCAGGATTGAGTCGAGGTTGGTTTAGGCATGGATTAGTGGATGAGTCGGGTTGGTTTAGGCATGGATGGAGTCGGAGTTGGTTTAGGCATGGTGGAGTTTTAGGTTGGTTTAGGCATGGATGTTCATTTCGAGTATTTTGGTAACAAATGGCAATAGAAATGGATGAGATGGTGTAAAATGTGGAAAATGCTAGTTATGTATAAAAATGTGAGATAATATAAGTGGTAAAAGTTATGTGGTATATGGTTTAGATATCGAGGTTTTGATACGAACGGGAAATCAAAAAGAAAAAAGGGGGGAAATGGTTAGGGTAAAAGGTGGCTGAGCTAACCTTCCAGGGCCCATGCCCTGGAAGTGTTGCCTACATAGTCCCGGTGAAAAGGGACCTCAGACCGATGTAGTTCTCCCATAAGCTAGGGAAGAATATGAGAAGATAGAAGAAGAGGTAGGTAGGTTGATAGTAGGGTTGAGTCCAGGTCATAGGGATGATTAGGTCAAGGTGATTTTAGGTCATAGGTAGTATTGATTCTTTTAGGTCATTCAGGTAGGTAATTAGGTTGAGGTCATTGATGGTTGGGTTGAGAATAGGTAGATAGGTAAAGGTGATTTTAGGTTGATTGAGGTGGGAGAAGAAAATCCCAAAAGATAGATGTCGAGGGGCTAGTCCTATATAGGATGATCAAAAGGTAATAAAGAAGTGAAAAGATAAGAGGAGGCGAGAGAGCCACCTGATTGGCAAGGATCAAAATGGGTGAAACACATCTACAGATAGGCTAGTGAACGTAAGACCCTAAAGACATTGCATGATTGATTACTCTAAAGGTGAAGAATAGTCACATAATCACCAAATGTCATAGGTTCAGCAGGTCCCTTGAGGTATGAGGTGAAGAGACAACGGGTAAGGAGGTGAAGGTAATTGGGTCATAAAATGGGAAGTAGAATGCCTTGGGCAATAGAGCCAAGATCACAATAGGCAAGTCCATGATGAAAAAAGTTTACTTTTCTTTTTTTTTTTGATTTTTAGATAGACTGATCGATGCGGGAAGTCTATATGGGATGAATATATGTCTCCTTGAGGTCTTCGCAAAGCTGATCGATGCGGGAAGCTTCTGAATTTTGATTTTTGAGAAAATAGTCCTCTTTTTGGAAAGACTATGTAGAGAGTTGTGAGATTTTTATAGCTGTCCTTCGAGGGAGCAGTCTACTTATAGCGATAATTGAAGGTGGAAGATGTCCTTTTGAGGGATTCATCTTTTATATTGGAAGTTTGACTCAAGGAGTTAATCCCTTATTTTGGAAATAAAATTTGTTTTTAAGTCATGGACTAGACTATAACGAAGCATTTGGTTCTTGTTGAGAAGGCAAGGGTGAATGACCATGGGATCTCATCTAAAAGAAGATGAAAAAGTATCCATGAGAATCATGCCATGTGTAGAGCCATGGTGCACATATTTAAGATAAGGAAAAAGGGTGACGGGTAATCACATGATTCTTGTTTAGTCATGGAGATGAGGTGTGGAAAAAAAAGAAAAAGGTAAATGGCGCTCAAGGGATGAGCATGAACTAGATAAATAGTGATGTAGGACTAGAAGTCAATAGTAGAATGGTCGAAGATGCAAGGCATTGAGGGCTCGGTTCGGGCTTACCATCAAGTGAAGACAAGTGATAAGCACACTTGATCCATAGTCATGGGTCACGATGTATGGTCCAAGCCAATTAGGAGAAAATTTGCCCATTTGCTTTTTTTTTTCTTTGGTTACGTGTTGATTTTCCTTGAGGATGAGATCACCGACCTTGAAGGTGCATTCATGGACATGTTTTCATAGGCACGCTTGATGCATTTTTGGTAGACTTGGAGATGGTCGAGGGCATGAAGATGACGTTCGTCTAATAACTCAAGTTGTGCTAAACGGTCTTGGTGAAAGTCATCATCAGTAAGCATATCTTGAAGGGAGATACGAGAGAGAGGGATCTAGACTTTGAGAGGAAAACAGCCTCGGTACCATAGACCAGAGAAAAGGAGTGGCAGCGGTGGAGGTGCGAATACTAGTACAGTATGCCCAAAGGTGAAAGGAATGTGCGTATGCCAATCCTTCCCAGTATCGTTAACCACTTTCATGAGAATTTTGTTTAGGGTTTTGTTGGTGGATTCAGCTTGGCCATTGGTTTGTGGGTAATATGGTGAGGAGAAGCTAAGTTGGATACCAAAGGTGTCACAAAGTTTCTGTAGAGTTTTTTTTTTGAATTGTTTTCCATTATCAGTGATAAGGTGATGTGGAACACCAAAGCAAAAATAATGTGATGATTGATGAACTCACATATTTTCTCAGCTTTAGTGGAGATGAGGGTATGGCTTCAACCCATTTGGTGTAATATTCGGTAGTGGTGATGATCCATTGATGTCTTAGGGAAGAGTGAGGATTGATCTCTCTGACAAGATCCAAACCCCATTGAGAGAAGGGCCAAAGGTCACGAGCGACTTGTAAGGCATGACTAGGTGTGTGATGAAGATTGGCATGTTGTTGGCATTTTACACAATGCTTAACGTAGTCACAACAATCATGATTGAGGGTTGGCCAATAATAGCCTAGGTGAAGAATGCACTTAGCAATAGCAAGGCCACTGAAGTGACCTCCACATATGCCATCGTGAACTTCTTTAATGGTATAGGGGATTTCAGAGCTGGTAAGGCATCGTAAGAGATACCGTCAAAGCCTCATTTATAGAGAGGCCACCCATGATGACATAATGAGAGGCCTTTTGAGAAAGGCACGTTGTCCATTACGTGTGAGATCAGGAGGCAATATAGAAAGGAAAGGTAGTCCATGAAGCTACTTATACCAAAGGTCTTGTGTGTTTAGTGAGGTAGTTCGGATGAGGTTAACACAACAAGATTTATAAGAAGGTCTCGGTATGCATTTTATGGTAACAAAGATGTCTGAATCGGTCGGGTGAAGTGGGTATTTGGGAAGCGAGGCAGGCCATGGTATCCATGAATTTATTGGTG
This sequence comes from Taxus wallichiana var. yunnanensis, assembly GCA_018340775.1. Lineage (NCBI taxonomy): Eukaryota > Viridiplantae > Streptophyta > Pinopsida > Cupressales > Taxaceae > Taxus > Taxus wallichiana. The sequence goes on along the minus strand of CM031236.1, from coordinate 687,365,158 downwards.
GATCGCGGAATGTTTGAATTTTATAGCGGTCAAAGGTAGTCAACATGATGTCGACGTAACATTTGTACTCTTGAAGTATTTCATTATGACACTGATAAACACCATTGACTTGGTTTACTACCAGTTGAGAATCACCAAAGATATTAATGGATCTGACATCTAAGGCATAGGCAGTCATGAGACCCAATACGAGTGCTTCGTATTCGGTGATATTGTTGGTGCATTCAAAGTCGAGTTTGAATGATAAGGGCATGGGTTCACCATCAAGAGGAATGAGGATAATGCTGCACCACCCCCATGCTGACATTTGGAACCATCGAAGAATAAGGTCATTTGGTAAGGGTCATCATCCAAAGAGAGGTTAGCAATGGATTCGTCAGGGAAATCAAAGTTCAAAGATTGATTCCCAGAAAGAGGCATCAGCGAGCTGGTCAGTAATGGCCTAGCCCTTGATAGATTTTTGGTGGATGAATTCGAGGTCTAGGTCAGCAAGAAGCATGAGCCAACATGTGGCACGTTGATTTTGGTAAGGTTTAGCATACATGAAGTGTAAGGGGTCAGTGTTGGTCACAACATAGGTTTTGTGGTTGAGTAGGTAATGGCGAAGTTTGGTGGCAACAAAAACTAAGGCTAAGCAAAGTTTTTCAGGGTGAGTGTATCGGGTTTCATAGTCTAGAAGGGTATGGCAACTTATGTAATAAACCACCTGCTCCCTATGTTGTTCATCACGATGAGCGAGCATAGCCCCTAAAGAGTGATCGGTAGCAGAGATGTATAGGTAGAAGGGTTGGTCATCTTTAGGTGGAATAAGTATGGGTGGTTGGAGAAGGTATTGTTTTAAGGCCTCAAAAGCTTTGTGGTAGTCATCATCCCATTTGAAAGAGACATCCTTTTTGAGAAGGTGATGAAATGGTTGACAATGATCGAGAGAATTGGGAAATAAATGGTGAATGGATTGTAATTTACCTTGCAGGCTACGAAGTTGTTTAAGGTTAGTGGGTGGAGGCATTTCCAGAATGGCCTTGACTTTAGCAGGGTCAACTTCTATACCACGTAAGGAAATGATAAATCCCAGGAGCTTTCTGAGAGAACCACGAAGACACACTTTTTAGGTTGAAGGCGGACATATATTTAATGAGGTGGTCAAAGATGGTTTTGAGGATGGTGAGGTGCTTGGCATGACGATTTTTAGATTTGGCCAAGATCATCCACGTAATCTTCTAATATGTGATGCATGATATCATGGAAGATGTAGTCATAGCCCATTGATAGGTGGCACCATTTTTAAGGCCGAAAGGCATGACTCGATAGCAGAAGGTCCCCCAAGGGGTAATGAATGTGGTTTTGTGTTGATCCTCTGGAGCGAGCAAGATTTGGTTATAACCTGAGAAACCATCCATAAGTGATAGCATCTCATGGCCAGTGGTAAGGTCAACCAACTGGTCAATACCAGGCTAGAGGAAAATCATCTTTTGGGCAAGCAAGGTTGAGATCACGGAAATCGGTGCAAATGTGAAGTCCCCTATCACCTTAGTGATAGGGATGATGTTAGAAATCCATTGGGGGTAATCGATGGGTAAGATGAAGGAAACTGAGAGAAGGCGTTGAAGTTCTTCTTTGACAAGAAGAGCAATGCGAGGGTGCATTTTCCTCAACTTTTGTTTTACGGGTTTGGCATCGGGAATGGTTACAATATTGTGGACCACGATAGTGGGATCAATGCCAGGCATGTCAACATAGGACCAAGTGAAAGCATGGCTATGATTTTTAAGAAAAGAAGTGAGGGCTTCTGTTCAGCAACATCCAGAGATTGGCCAATCTTGAGAATGTGGGGGTCATCCTGAGTGTGGATGTTGACTTCGATAGTCGATTCATTCAACATTGTTTGCATCTCAAAAGGTAACGACCGGTGAATATAAGAGTCTTCAGCACCAAGGTAGGTGAGTATGGACTCATCATCCTGACATTGAATGACATTAATAGAAGGAGTATCATCCCCTATCATGTCAGGATACAAGAAAGGAAGAGAGGAAGGAGCCTCGCCATCATGTGGTGATAGGTCAGAGGCCCCAAGGAAATGGTATTTATGAAAAAAAAAAAAAGGTAGGAGGGATAGATTCAGGATCCATCGACTCCGTTGGTGAAGGTGGTGAAGGTGGGGTAGGTGAAGAAGGTGGAGAGGGGTCAGTGTCTTCAATGAGTTCAATACGGGGCTTTTGGCAGGTAGTTTGGTAAAACCGATTCCACTACGATCATTGTGTTTACATGTGGTACATGAAATAATGGTGTGATGACCTTGCTCATAAAGGCCAAAGCTAAAACCCTTCCAGGCACAATGGTGTAGGAAAGTGTGAGCAAAGCGGCGGTTGGTAAGCGATTGAAGGTCAGCCAAAAAAGGTCGGGTTTGTGATGGTGGTTTGGGTGTGTAAGTGGAAATATCAAGTCCCCATAGGTAAGATGGGTACGGAGGTGGGGAGGACCATAAAGGAGATGCTCGCCTATGTGGTGATCATAGTGAGGATGTTGGTGAAGGTTTCCATACTCTTGTGGAGTAAGGAATGTATTGACATTGTACAGGTGATACTCCCCCATAGTGAGGCATTGAAAAACACCTTCCAAGGGATCAATGGTTGATATATTGGTGGCTGGAATGGAGGAAGCATTAGAAGTTAGATCGGTGGAGGTGTCGGTTAGTTGGGAAGCTGATGTGTGACTGGTAGAAGCAGTGAACGGTGGGAATAGAAGATTTGGGTGAAGGTGAGGTTGCAACAGCACTGGTGGATGGGGTCATGTGTGAAGAAGATGTAGGTAGGGAGGTAGATGCCTTAATAGGTACAAGGACATCATTGGGCTGGTAAAGCATGTTGCAGGTTTTGAAAGGTGATGGGTCAGCTTGGAATGGTATAGGAACGTCCTTCATGTTCAAACTTTACACATCGGTGCAAAGTAGAAGGAACACAACCCATGGCACGAATCCAGGGTCTGCCAGCAACAAATTGTATTGAAACTCCCCTTCCAAAATGTAGAACAACTCGGGAATAGTACGGGGACCCACACGAATGTGGAGGATGATAGTGCCAAGTGTAGAGGTGATAGCATCATTGAATGAATGCAACATGACTAGATGTTTATGCATGCAGTTGTTGGGTATGCACATTTGTTCGAATGCGTGAGAGGAGATGATGTTAATGCTAGCACCCCCATCGATCATAACATGTCGGATGCATATATTATCGATATGGATGGAGATGAAAAGTGTAGGATCTGGGTCATCGGTTTGGTGGGGGACAATTTCATCATCCGAGAAACTAAGGATAACAACTTGGTGAATAGGTGGAGGTGATGAGGTAGATGGAAATTTGGTGAGTGAGGTGACATGATGAGGTGTGATAATAGATGCTACAGGTGTGGGGTCATTAGGTAAAACCTCAATAGATTGAAGGACCTCCATGAGAGCTTGACGATGTGACTCTACGAGGTTTGGATGAGATCGTATAAGGACATTTTGAGGGGAGATTGGTGTAGTTGTTTGAGCATGGTGTGATGTGTGATGCCATTAGAAATGGGGTATGTGGGGCCATGGATAGTTATTTTAGGTATGGGTGCAGATGGTATGTTGGGTATAGGATTGGTTGGTGGGTCAGCTTGCCTTTTCTTTTCCCTTTTCTCTTGCATGTGTGTAGTGACATGTGTACCATGTTGATTTGAGGGGAGTTGGCAAATGGAGAAGGTGTAGGGTAAGTGGTATAATGACATGAAGGGAAAAAACCTACTGGAGGAGAAAATCCTTGTGAGGTTAGTTGGGCACAATGACATTTAGGTGGTGGCGTGGCAAGTTCTCTTGATGTGAACCATGTTAATTTCAAATTTTGGAGATGGAAAGAAAGGTCATGGTGGTGAAGGTGGAGGTTGTGGTATAGGTGTAGGAGGAAGATGTGAAGAAGGTGGTGAGGGTGAAATAGGTTCATCATCCAGGAGGTCATCATCATCAAAATTGGGGTCAGAAGGACATAATTGAATGAGGAAGCCTTTAGACCCTTACAGTTCTCAACATCATGTCCTGGCACACGATGGTAAGCACAAATTTTAGTATCATCAAACCCTTCTGGTTTAGGTTTAAGAGGGTCATAAGGTCTAAGAGGAGGGAGGGTGATAGCAGAGCTTTCGGAGGTTAGCCAAGATGGTGGCGTATGATCCCACTAGTGGATCACAATGCGAAGTGAAAGTAGGTTTGGTTGGAAGATTGGGTAGTTGTGGTGGTAGTTGAGGTGATGTAGTCTTGGATTTGGGTTGTACTTTCTTTGGTGTAGGTGCAACAATAGAAAAAGGGGTAAGTTTAACCACCTCTTTGGAAATTAATGGTTTTTTCATTTTTGGTGCTTTTTCTTAGGTAGAGGTGTAGGGGAGCACGTGATGTAGATGGCAAGGCAGATGGTGGGAGAGGATGAGTGACCCAAGGGGACAACTGAGGTGCAGTGGTAGGTGTTGGTCGAGGTCGAGAGGGAGGTACAGGTGAGGTGGAAGAAAATGTCATAGGTAGTGAAGGAGGTATAGAAGGTAATGGTGGTATAGGAGGCAAAGAAGTTATAGATGGTGATGAAGGATGTAAGGTTCACCTAGGTAGAGCTACAGGCTGTGGTGAAGGGGTCAAGGGAATTTTAGGTTTACCCCTGGAGAGAGTAGATTTTGTTAAGGTAGAGGGGTGAGGTCCCAAGATGGATGGTAGGGGTGAAGGTGATAAAGGTGTAGTTGGTGAGGTCGGTGCATGCGGATTAGAAGGTTGGGTTTTTCATTTAGGTTGAGGGATTGGTTCAATAGGTATATGGGAAGATGTGGTCAAGTGTATCCTGACAGGAGGATGTGCAAGGTTTGATGTGGGTGTGACCCCTAGAACACTAGTGGGTTTAGATACAAGAGATGGTGTTGGAACACGTCGGCTAGTAAGTAGAGGGGCTGGGTATAGATGAGGATGATGCAATAGAAGATGTATCGAGTTATGTTCATGTGTGGTTTGGGTTGTTGAAACATCTTTGGATAAATGGTAGAAGTGTCAGTGGAAGATGATTGCATTTGGGTCGAGACCGGGAGTAAGAGACCCCCCAAAGTGAAGACCTATCAACATAGTCTAGGCTGGTCGGCCAAACATGAGAATGACACTTGTGGTAGATGAGGTAGATGTGGAGCGAGTGGTGATTCCCATAAAATGTGTCTGAGAAATAGGGAATTCACTGGCTTTGGCCTCTGTAGGTAAGAGAGCCAAAAGTAGGTCCATGCAGATCTTGGGTAGCTGATGGAGAATGGTCACCGAGTGGTAACGAAAAATCTATTGGATCCTGAATAGGTGGAGAAGATGATGGGTACTCCTCTTGTGGGTGGAGGAGGTACAATTGGTAGTGGCTCACTGGGTAGGGAAGTTGAAGGGAAATGATATCGGTGCTAACGAGAGACTCCTCCGCAGTGTACGGGGAGGTGAAGGGCTTTCCTCTATGGGTAGAGGAATGGATAAAGTAGGTTCCTGTGTGGGTAGAGGATTTTGGGCTAGGATTTCCTCGATGGAGGGGATAGGAGATATTTGGGAAACAAGTGGTAAGTCGGTAAAGATAACATGTACCTCACGTGTATTACTTTCATTGTGTGAGGCATCACCAGTTTGATCATTAGATGGGGAATGGTTAGGGAATGGTTTCTTGAATATATGAAGGTCTTGATTGGCAGGTGCATTAGGGTTATCTAGGACTAACTCACCACTCTCGAGCATTCCCTGAACAATGTTTTTAAAGGTGATACAATTGTTGTCACTTGTGACCATTTACATGGTGATAGTTACAGTAGTCATTTTCCTTATACCAACTTGGTATGGGGTGAGAGGGGTCAAAACTAGTATGTGGTTTGATAGGAGGAAGGGTGATGGCATTAGCTTTAATAAGCTTTTCTAAAATAGATGAATATGGTTCCCCAATTGAGGTGTATTTCTTTTGTTCTCATTTGAATTGGAAGGCTTGGACCGGTGACAGATTGGATGAAGGTTTAGCATGATTGGATGGATGGGCAGGGCCAGCCTTAAGTACCACTTGCGTTGGCAGTTCCCTTGGCTTTGGAATAACTCATCTGAGGTTTTGAGGAAGAGGAAGTATCGTGTGATTTAAATGAGGAGTTCTTGTTTCGTAATTGTATCTTCTTCTCTTTGATGGCACAAATTTCAAGCTTACGTGCCATGGTGAAAGCCTCATCGAATGTTTGGAAGGTTTGCACTGTAAGGTAGGTGAGATATGTCTAGCACAGCTCGTGTGAAGAGCTCTATGAGTTCAGTTTGTGGTAATTGGAAAGTGAGTTGGTTGATTAGGCTACGCCAACGAGTGACAAAATCTGTGATAGATTCATCGTCATATTGATGCGTGGAATAAAGATCGGTCATGGTAACCTTCTTGATGATGTTAATCGAAAAATGATCCAAGAAGGCTTGGGCTATTTGGTTGAATGAGAAGATGGAATGTCTAGGTAATCCACTATACCAGTCCAATGTTGGACCAGTTAGGGACATGGGAAAGGTTCACAAAAGCAAAGCATCATCATGGGCAATTAAGTAACACCCATGTTTGAAAGATCACAAATGTTGTTGTGGGTCTTCCTTACTATTAAAGTGGTTAAACTTAGGCATCTCCCAGTGTACGGGATATGGGTGAATGGGAATGGATGGGTGAATAGGCTCATTACAAATCTCATCATAGGTGAGAGAATTGTGGGAGCTGAAACAGATGCTTCTAATGTCTGCATCTTGTCCATCATTAACTTGATAAAGTCATTGTTAGGTTGTGAAGATTGGGTACCCCAGGAGAAAGGAGGTTGTTGTTGGACATATGAAGAATATGACATTCCAGAGTATGGTGGTGTCGAATAAGGAGGTGGGAATTGAGAGACAGACATAGAGGGTATATACCTGGACTGAATGACCGATGAAACAAGAGGTGGCTAGTAGTAGGTATGTGAGGGTGGGACACTCGTAGTGACCCTAGTAGAGATGGGAGGTAGAGATTGGGAATAGAAAGGACAACATTTTTGAAATGGGGTAGAGGTTACCGACACCAAGGGTGGTAGCATTGTGACTAGTATATATGAGACAACAGGTGTGGATGATGCTATGTTTTGGGTGGTGGATGAAGGTATGGTGGAGACTACGGGTGCAATAGAGGTGGCGGATGTGGTGGTCAAAGCTGGCGTGGGACCTAGCTGCGACACAACTAGGGATAAAATGGGTGAGGTCACCATGGTAGGAGGTGGAGCCGAGGTGGAAGTGATCATTAGGGATGGAGATAAGGATACGGGCATGCCATAGATCAATTGACCCGAGGCATCTCGAGTGGAGGCATGGGTGAGGTAGTGGCTCAAAGTAGCGGGATTCTGATCCAAGAGTCGTGCAAACTCCGTGTCACCTATAGGAATGGTGATAGGTTGATTGGGATCCATGGATGATGAGATGGAAGGTGGTGAAGGACTAGGTGATGAAGGGCTAGGTGGGAGTGGTAGTTGACTAGTGTGAAATATGAGGGCACTTTCTTGACTACGGGTCAGCACCATGTGGGTATAGGAACTGATTTGGTGAGACTATATTATGTTTGAATGGCACAGAACACAACAAAACTAGGAAAATAGTCAATGGTGAGTGAATTAGGTCAGCTGGTGAGCTATAAAATAGCACAGGGTGACCAACGCTGGTTTAGGTAAACTAATGCCGATGTTAGTTAGAAGCTTAACTTGGTGCGATTCTTGTGAAAAACCAACAGTCTATTAAATGATGGTCCCAGGTGACAATTTTCACACAGGATGAGATGTAAGGTGACTGTGATTGAAGTAATGACAATATGAAAGGTGATAGGAGCCTTTTACAGCTCAGAAAGTGAAATAGGTGTCTTTTGGATAGGTATCCAAAAGACTTCAGACCGACACCGGTTGGGTTAAACCGATGCTGATTAAAGATAACCGTAGCCGATTATTGTGAAATTGAAATAGAGAATAAGAAAAATGGTTGTGATTTAAAAATCTGGTGTTGAATCAAACCCAAAAGTCTGAGAATGATGTAGATGTGGTCCAGGCACACTCAGACGAAGTCAAAATACACCGACTATGATTGGGAGTGTGCAAGGAAAGACAAAAATAATGATCGAAAGCTCTCACCTCAAAATGCAAATCAAGCAGAACACTAAGAAAGAACGTTCCTAGAGTGCCTATTCTATTACGTTTGTTCAGCTTATGCTATTTGTATGGACTGACTGTTATGAACAGAACAATAGAATTTCTTGGTGAGGAAGGCTTCCTACGAAGAAAAATAATTCTAAAGGGTGAGGTTTTAGGAATGTTATGGTGGGGGGGGCTTCACTCTGAAGTATGACTCGACAGAGCAGCGAGTTGGGTGCCCACTGTACCATGATCATGTGATCACCTACAACTTCTTCCAAGTAGGATGTTGTTTAAGAATGTATGTATTTTGAATTTTTGTGTGGTTTGGTAAGACTCAGAGAAAGAGAAAAGGATAGAAGTGCTTTTCTACGATTCATTTGTCAACCATCAGCTGGTCATGACTTCCAGCGTATAGGTTGCCCTCAATTAATGTGAGCTAATGAGCTAAATCAGAATGCAATGCACTTGTTTTAAACCCAAATCGAAAGTATGATATTCGATGACAAAAATAGATGAACAGGAAGAGGGATGCTCTTTCACTAAAATGCAGAAAACAAGAATAAGAAGGTTCTTTTTAAATACACCAAAAGAAATGTGTCTTTTGGAGCAAGTAGAAAGAAGAGAATGTTACCAAGGAGAAAGTTTTAATGTGAATGCTACTAGAAGGGAAACAAACACACACAATTTTCACCTAGGAATGAAGAAAGATGCAAGGAACCCCGAATGGGTCCCACCGGGCATGCCAAAATGTTTCACCTGATTTCTTAGTTTTAAGAAGTACTTGATGAAATAGATAAGGTAAAGGTGGTAAGAGGAATACCTATTTTAGGATGGTTGAAGGTTATATGCACGTGTATCTGAATTCTGAATCAAAGTGATTGTGAGACCTTCCTTTTGGCTAGGAGGAACTACCTATATAAGAACCAAAACAAGACCACCAAAGAGAGTTAAACAATATATGCAGTGGACTACCTAGCATATGCTAGATCTGGAAGTGCGATACTTCCTAGATGGTTGTCAATCCACTTTATTTAAAACAATTCAATGCTGAAATAAAGTAAATATTGTCCTACTGTAGTTTAATATGATTTAGGCATCTCATACAAAATGCAATAGGCTAGATCTAATCTAACAGGCTAGGCTAGAAGGAGATCCAGAGGTCAAGTAGGTTGGTTATAGGTGAATCTGAGCTAACAGGCTAGGTTAGATACATAGATCTGAAGGTCAAATAGGTGTTCAAGTAGGTATATGTAGGTTAGTATATATCGAGAGGTCAAATAGGTGTTAAGTAGGTATGTGTCGAAAAAAATGAGGTTATTATGTGGGTCAGAAATCGAGATTATTCTAGCGAGAGATCGGGACACATGGTTTTATAAACCGATGATGGTTTTTCTGTAACTAGGTGGCGGTTAGAGAGAGAACGATGATGGTTAAGTCGAGGTTGTGGAATCACACAGTCTGAGTTTTGGAGTTTTGGGGCAAAAGTGGAGTGGATAGAAGATGTGGGATTGATCACAGAGGGGGTGTAGATATGTTGCGAAGGTCTGAGACTACTTGAGGAGGTCAAATAGGAAATTGGGCCAAGTATTAAGATGATTGGGTATGGAAGGTGGCTGACTGGAGAGAGGGAATGGACAGAGGGTAAAAGACTAGGTTCCTTTACCACAAAATACTATAGATGATGATAAGAAAATGAAATAGATGGAAGGAGGATACTTACTCTTCTATGAGGTACAGTCTAAAGAATAATGAAGAAGTGTTGTGTTTGGAGAATGTTGGGAAGAAAGTTTCACTGTTGTGCCAGTGTATTTGGTTGCCTTTGTTGATCACAAATCAATCTTCATTCTGTTGTCACGTCTAAAGAGATCGAACTCGAGATCAAAGTTTTCAAACAACAACCAACCCATATTACAAAGTTGTAGATGGGTCTAAATAGGCCATTTGGTCCATTCGGTATAACCGGCATCGGTTTAGGGTGAACCGACATCGGTTTAGGGTGAACCGACATCGGTTTGGGTGAGATATCTCGGGTTGTTCAAAAATTTCTAGGAAGTTGTTCCACCATTTGATAAGGGTCTCTTCTTTTCTCTCGGGGTGAAAACCGACCTTAGGAGGCTTTTAAATGTGAGGTGAGGGGATGGGTCTAATGTTAGGTTTTATTTAGGACATTGGTTTAGGGTTTAGGTTAATGGGTCAAATGATGGGGGTGGTTAGGTGAGGTGCATTTAATAAAGGCAATTATATTAAATAGGTGTGTGAGGGTAGTGAATTAATTTAATGTAAATAATTAAATTAATATGTGTGTGGGTAAAAGGTCATTAACTTAATTAAAATAATTAAATTAATATGTATGGAGGTAAATGGCATTAATTTAATTAAAGTAATTAAATTAAAATGTGTGGGGTGCAGGAGGTAGGTGATAAGGTGTTGTTGCATAACTTATCCTCTTATATTATATTTGTTTATTGTATTTGAATGAGATACCTAAATCATATAAAATACGAGGAATCTTTTCATTTTTCACATTAAGTTGTTTTAAAAAGTGGATTGACAACCATCTAGGGAGTATTTCACTTCCCAAATCTAGTGCACACTAAGCGATCCATTGTCATATATTGTTTAACTCTTCTTTTTTTGTCTTGTTTTCTATTTCAGCTTAGTTCCTCCTAGCTAAAAGGAAGCTCCCACAATCGGATTGGATTAAGAAATCGAATGCATGCAAAAATGTCCAACCGACCCTTATATCGGTATTCCTCCTCAACCCATAACCCTATCTCTGTTTCGTTCACATTTAAAACATAAATAAAGCGGTGAAACATCACAACATGTATTGTTTTAGTGAATAAATCCTCATTTTCATGCCCTAGTTTGTAAAATTTAATCTCCGTTGTTCTAGTGATCGGGTTGAGTTGAAAATTCATAGGTGATATCATAAAGCAAAAACTAATATTAAAATGTTGGTTTCATCAAAATCCGAGGTGGGAAATTACACCTTCAAAACTCAAAGACCCCATTAGATGGTCATCATGATAGATTCGTGCTTGAAGACCTCACCAGAAAAATTTCTTTTTCAAAATTCTAGGGTTCTAGTGGTGAAATCTCTCAAAAATTTAACCAGAGCATCGTGACAAATTATGTAAGATTCTATAATTGGTTCCATTTGAATCCAACCCTAGGAAGATCGGTTTATATTTTTAGCAATTCTCTACAAGATAGCCTATTAAAAATAGTGAGTATAGGGAAAATGTGCATTCACACTCTTCATTCCATTCCCACATGATCAAGACACTCAAAAATTGGTGAAATTGATAGAAATGGTAAAAATGGATAGAATGGGTACTCATGGTGGATATGCTAGAAATAGTAAATTGGTGAAGAAGGTTGAAATTTACCAAATTTTTGTACTTCACACATTCTCGATTAGTCCAAGTATTCAAAAAGCTTTGTACTCGTGTTTCAAGTAGATTACCGCATTCCTGATGTGATAAGCGTAAAGTGAAACAAGGAAGTTGTCAATTTTGCATCAAAGGCCATTAGAAGTGTCTTAGGGATCAAAAGGTTTTCTCGTAAGGGTAGTTATTTATCAAGATTCTTTATGGTTTTCTTCTAAATTTTCATCATTTCTCTTCTCGGTGTATCCATGGCAATATGCGAAGTTCATCATTTCAAGATTTTTCAGAGGAAAAAGTATTCAAAATTAATTTTATCGATTTTCCCTTTAGTGTAATAGTGTGTGGAGATCCATCGTGGGTCGGTTTCTATATTTAACTTCTTTATTCATGATTTTATCAATGTGGGAGGACATATTTCATTTCCTACGATGAGTCTAATGATCAAATTCCCTTCACTTCCTCACTCAATACCTCGATGGGATACCATTGTTGATCATTCGAAGAAGGTTTCTCATGGTGTAAAAGAGTTCAAAGATCTAGCGTTCATCACCGTATTAGAGCATTTCATTGGTTCATCAAGGAGCTAATCTTCATCAAAGGCAGAGGCATATTCATTCATTCTTAGAGTTTGTCATCTTCTCCCCTTCTCTCTTTATCCCTCTTCCTCCTCTCTCCTTTATAAGTCTTTGTTGAGCTTAATCATTATATTTTTCATATTCAATTAAGTGACATATTTTCAAATTTGTAAAAGTATTTTCTCAAAATTATAAGAGAAATACTTAATTTTTCTTTTCTAATGGAAAAGGAAAGGTCCTAAGTGGAATATGGAATGCGAAGAGTAATGTAGAGGGAGATGAGAGATCAATTCACATTGCTATAAATTGGGATAGCTTCTCCATTCCAAGGATCCTGGAAAATAATCCTAAAATTTTAGTTCTTTGTAGAAATAATGGATGTGATCCATTGTTGGACTTGGTGTCATCAATCAACATGAAATAAAATTTACATTTCTTCCATTTTTTTGTTTATATATTCCTCTACTTCTATATTTTATGCACTTTGCAAGTATAGTGTTGAGAGGAACTTTGCATCCTTGATAGATGAATCTAATAACTTTGTGTTTTAATTCATTGGTCCCACTAGCTTCATTATTACTTTCATCTATATTGAATGTTGAACTACTCGATTATTGGGTGTGAACTCTGTAATTGGCCTACTCACAACAATAATCTTCCATTCCTAATTTCTCTCCTCCCCCTCATCATTGTGATTTCCTCCCTTGTACCCCATACAAGAAATTTTCCACAAGTTTAGTGGAGTGTCCTTGTGTGATCCCCGACCTATTTGGCCAACCCACAACATTTAGGTAGGATTATATTAGTTATCATTCAATAATGGGAGTTGTATCATTCAATGCAGAGGGGCATAGCCCCGTGAACATTGGTGGAGACACCTAATTTGACCAACTGAAAAAATTCTCACTAACATTTTTGGAACTCCACTTGGGAGAGGTTTTCCCAAGTGCACCCAAGTGCACCCAAAAATACAAAAAAGTATATATTAAAAAAATCTTATTTCAAAGAAAAATCATTTTTAAAGGTGACTCCATTAAGGAATGAATCAGTGTCACATTTGTTTCCCATGTAAAAAAATGAAGAAATTTATATATTGGAGTGAAGTATCAATGAGTGAAATCAAAGAAGAAGAAGAAGATGGTTGCCAAGAAATTAATATTGTTGATTAGCCATGGTTCTCAACCAAAGTTTACAAAGAGGAAAAATTGAGAATGACAAAAGGTTTTTTTCAAGTAATAACTTGCACAATTAAACAAAGGAAAGCAAACAAAACTTTCCGATGAGGAAGAAGGGAAAAAACTATTAAAAATGAATAAAGAAGATACAAGATTTTGTGTGAAGCCCAAGAAGAACAAGAATATACAAAAGGTAATGCTCTCAATCGCGCACATCTTAATGAAAAGCTCAAGCCATGTCTTTCATCACCCTCCCTTAGGATGATTTCATTGGATATAGAAATTATGAGATGACAACCTTGAAGATTGAGTATGTGCAAAGAATTATGAGAATTGTACAAGGAAATTATGATCCTCAAATATACCTTCAAATTCTGAAATATGTTGAAGCTTTGCAAGAAATGTACGAACAACTTGAAGCACTCTGTAACAAGGAAGAAGAAGAGGAGATTTTTCCTATGGATAAATATTTTGATGACTATCCATATTACAAGGTTTTTTATGGAATATTCTTGGATGCTTCTGAGGAATGTATTATCCTTGAACCTTATAATGAGAATTTGATCAATCCTATGGAAGATGATGAAGGATAGGATGTTAGATACACCAAGATAAATTTTGATACCACTTGTAACAACTCATTATAAAATTGAGAACAAATTCCTTCTTCTTCCTTCTCTCTATAGATGATTTCCTTGCATACATGATGAAGAAATGAACATTTTGATAAGATAATATGGGAAAAAAATTCTAAGCTCATTAGAAGTAAATTATGACCTCGAGACCTATCATGAAATTTAGAGGCATGTTTTAACTTTGCAAAGAAGGTATGAACACCTTGATGCACTTCACGTTGTCAAGGATGAAGAAACTCAAGAATATCCTGATGAATTTCCACACCACAAGGTGTCATCCCTGAATATTCTTGGATTCTTCTAAATATGACCATATCCTTGAATCTCCTCATGAGAATCCAATCGACATAGTGGAGTATGATGTAGAAGACATGATAGTTGAGCTTTCATTCATCAACTCCTTTTGGCTCAAAGCACAACCTCGTCAACGAAGCAATGAATTCAAGTGAGGAGGGTTCTTGTTGGACAATAGAAGATCCAATGCTTTCCGAAGACTCCACCTATTGTGAAGAAGTGCAAGAAATCCATCCGTCACCTTGGACTCATGATGATGAATGCAAGGTATTCATGGATAATTTTATTTCCAATTTTAAATTTTCAAATGATGAGGAAATGTTGAATGATGGAATGAAGATATGTGGAGAATCAATTCCCCTCCCCGATTCAATCATGGATGACTAAATGGAAGAGGTCAATTCCTCTCTTGAAGCCAAGGAAAATGAACAATTTTAACATGGCCTCTTCAAGGAATTGACTCCACTAGTCCCACCCAAGGAGTAAAATGATCATCAAGGTGAGTATGAAGTATTTCATCTTCCATGTAAGAAATAGGATTCAATAATGGATAATCAAGATAGAATTGAAAATCATTCCCATATTCCACCCCAACATGGTCTTATGCTTCTCATCAAGAGGATGATATGGATTTTGAACTCGAAGGAGTACCATTCCCATAAAACATGGAACTCTTCTCCTTTTCATAAGGTGTTGTGAATTAAGTATTCCCGTGCCTACAAGAAATTGAGGCTTAGATGATAGAAAATGCAAAAGAGGAGGTAAACGAGGATGTTTCAAATGAATCATGGAAATGTGTGGATCATATTTTCAAACATATTATGGAAATGTGTGGATCATATTTTCAAACATATTATGGAGGCACAATGCAAATATTATTCCAATGAAGAAAAGGATGAGTATATGGTAAACTTGGAAGAGTTGTTTGTGCAAGACATCTTAAAAGATGTAGAAGAAACTAAATATTGTCGAACTTAGTCTCGAAATCTTGACTCTGGATATGGAAATTCAAGATAGGTACAATTAAATTTTTGCTTCTCATTTTGATACATCAATTTTTGATGTTGATATGGAGCAGATGGATGAGATTGATGTCTTCCCCAATTCCTTGGAAAATCTTTCATGGTTTGTGAAAATCATGAATATGAAAGGAACGAGATTCTTTAATCCCATATGGATATTCTCAACCTTGAAGACAAAATCTCTACCATGGAGGAGGTTAGTAGGGAATATATTGAGCTAATTTGTAATGAAGAGAGTTGTTCAGACAAAGTGAAAAGTTACGAGAGTCTTGGGAGTGTGTTAAAGATCAACTTGTTCTCACCACCTTTGAATGCTCTACCAATGAAGAACAAGAGTTCATACGTAGAAAATCCATTCAAGGGTAAAGAATTATTCAATGTCAAAATTAAGGTTTGAAAGTTTGAAAATGATACCAAGATGGACTATGAGTGGATAGATATTGATGACAACTTTCTCTAGAAAATAAAGCGAGAATGTGCATGGCTCTTGCGAAATAATTAAAAATCATATTGCACTAACCATTTCCCAAGCTCTAATGTGTCTTGAACATGTTCCCATATTGCAACATTTTCTTAGGATGATGAGGACCTCTGTGTCAATGATGTGGTACCTATTCTAGAAAGCACTTTCTCGAAAAACAAAGTGGGATATTCAAAGAAGTTGTTGAATGGGAAAGAAATCAATTTGTTCTCACTCCTTTAATTACCTCACTTATTTAAGAGATGATTACATGTTGAAATCCAAGGATGAAGTATGTTTCCATGACAAGGTCAATATTTCCAATTTTGAGAACATGGAGGAGTGGTTTCTCATGATTGTAGGACATCAAGTGGAAGCTACAAGAGGCAAGAGTTTCAAGAACTCGAGAAGGTGAAAAAATTCATCATATGAGAACTTTTTCGTAAATACATATATGAAGATGGAGTCCTGGTGTGTCTTCTTCTTCTCAAGCCATGCAAATCCATCACATGAGCATGGTATGATCGATAGTAGTTTTCATGCTTCAAAGATCATATTTCATCCATCGTTGTTCCATGATGGAATGTATTTTCCCAACCCATTTCTAGGTATGTGTACATTCTTTCCCCACCTCTGTAAATACCCCTCCCCTATAACATAATTTCCCTTTTTCTTGTGTGTTTCTTATTTTTGTGTTTTTCCTTCTACGTGTTTTTTTTGTGTGTTGGAGAAATGACTCCATAGCCCAATGGATAAGGAATTGGTCCACAAAATGTATTGAGATTCTGGGATTCTTTCATGTTAAGTCCTTTTTGTGCTCGATCCAAATCATTTCACCAAGCTATAGCCAGTTGTTTTCATGTAAATGTGCAACATGAAAATTTCCAATTTTCAAGCATGACAACGGACCCTAGTGTCAAAAAAATTCATTGTAAACCTTCCCAACACCCCTCTAGGTAAATTCATCCCATGTGCTAAGACTATCCCAATCCATTTAGTATCCAATTTGTATTATCCCACCCTTTCCCATGTGTTGAATAGATGAAAACAAGCTCACAAGATTCTTTTGAGACAATGAATTTCAAGGAGGATCTTTTAAGGTTTTAAGAATGACTATTTTTACCTTTTTAAGGATGGTGCATATTCACCAGTGGATTTCAAGTCATAAATTCATTAGGAAGGTGTATTCATGAGATAGGATTGTTTTTCAAGTGATTTAGGAAGATTTTGAAATATCCATAGGTTTATGAGCAAGTTCAAGAAAAACAATGTTTTGAGGCTAAAGGAGCTTACACTGGGAAAAATCACCTGAGCTTCGGAAGATGATTTCAGAGATCCAAAATTATTTTGAGGTCAAAATAAAATATAAATGGAAATATTATTCAACACTCTACATGGTGGTAATCTCATATGTTCCACAAACCCATGCATTTCTTTGCACAACTCATTCTTCACATGCACAATCAAGCTGCGGTCCCGATAAAAAGAAATTTTGAGGAGGTTAAAATATGAATCATAATTTTATACCCATATTTTCCTTCTAAAAATTATGTTTCTAGGAAAAAATTATAAGGTAGTTCCCAAAATTCATCCGGGGAACTATGACAATATCATTTTCAAGCTCCTCTCCAAGGTACAAGCTCCATGCTTAGCTAAATGTTTCAATGCCATGGCATGAGGATAAATGACTTTTTTCCTTTTATCCCTCCCAAGGGGGATGAGGCACAAAATTTTGCCTCATGGACACCACCCCTGAGGAGGCTTCTATCCCCCTCTCTCCACCTTATTGCTCCATCACCAAGATAAGATGTGATTTTGGTTTCCATCCATCCATTTCCAAGGGGATAATAGGGAAAATAAAATGCATCCCTCCCCCTTTCTTCCACATGGTTTTTCATATGACCTAGTCTCAACCCCCGAGAGGAGAAGGAAGTCAAAACAAGTACCTGATCTTTGTCGAGATGATTTTCAGAGCTTCGTAAGGAGTTAAGAGGCAAAAATCACTCATTGGAAAGATAAGATGATCCTATATAAGATGTAACATTCATTTTTTTCACAAGACATTAGAGGTTCTCAAGGGAACTCATTTTAGTGGGCACACTCTATGAATCCAAGGAAGAAGGTCATTTTAAAGGGGTTTCAGGAAGAACCAGACCTTGAGACCCATATAATTATTCTCCAAATGATGTTTTTATTCAAAATCATATAAATAAGTGTCCAAAAATACCTCTGGGAGATTCAGTAACTTCATTTTCAATATCTCTCTCAAGAACGCTCTCGCAATTAGAATATTTTATTTTAGTGCCATGTGTCACCATGGCATTAAGGTGCACTTTTTGTGTCCCTCTATCCCTTTCCAAGGGGACATTAGGGACAATAAATTATCCCCCACCTTGAGATCTTAGACTAACCACATGACCTTGGGAGGTCTTCGTAAGCACTTTTTTCTCATTTTAAGCCCCCTTTCCAAGCCCAGACATGCCCGCCACTTGTCACCATGGGGCTATGGAGAAATTTTGGTGTTCCACTGTCCCATTGCAAAAGGGATAATTGGGGGAAGAAAAATGTGACCTCCTCTCTCTCTCTCTCTCTCATGCCTATAAATACTCACACTTATCCATTTTCTCCATTCCCCCACATTTCTCCATTTTCACCCTGAACTTTGGCAAAAAAATTCCAGAATTCCTCCACCCTCATTTTCCATTTGCATCAATTTCACACATGTTTCCATGATCATGGTGAAAAAAATTCATTTAAAAATGACAAATTGTAAATATTTTAGGTATTTTTTTCATCAGAATGACTTCGTGCCCTAGATCGAAGAATTTTTATATCTTTCAAAACCAAAGAACAAGTCGATATGAGGTTTTTTGCATTCTTCATGACTTCCAAGAACCCTCACAATCCAAGTGAAAATTTCATGCACGACATGTATTTTTTATGTAGAGAAAAACCCTCATTTTCATGCCCTCGGTTTGTAAAATTTATCTCCTTGTTGTTCTAGTGATTAGGTCGAGTTGAAAATTCATACATGAAATCGGAAGAAAAAACCCATATCAAAATCATTGGTTTTATCAAAATGAGGTGAAAAAGTACACTTTCAAAACTTGAGAGACTCCATTAATGGTTGTCATGGCAGCTTCGTGCTGAAGACCTCACCAGGAAAAATTTATTTTTCAATTTCCCATGGTTCAAAGGGGTAATCTCTTGAAACTTTAACTAGAGCATCATGAAAATTATGTAAGATTCTGCAATTGGTTCCATTCAAATCCAACACTGGAAGGCTAATTTCTATTTTTAGTAAGTCTCTACAGAGAGCCTACTAAAAATAGTAAGTACGAGAAAAATATGCATTCACACTCCTCATTCCATTCCCACATGATCGAGACACTCAAAAATTGGTGAAATTGACAGAAATGGTAAAATGGTGAGAATGGCTACTCATGGTTGACATGCTAAAAATAGTAAATAGGTGAAGTAGGCTGAAAGTTTCCAAATTTCAGTACTTCACACATTCTCTATTGGTCGAAGTATTCACATAAGCTTTCCACTCATGTTTCAAGTAGATTACCGCATTCCTGATGTAATAAACATAAAGCGTCAAAATGAGGAAGTTGCCAATTTTGCATCAAAGGCCATTCCAAGTGTCTTAGGGATCAAAAGGTTTTCTCAATAAGGGGAGTTATTTCTCAATATTCTCAATGGTTTTCTTCTTAATTATTCATCATTTCTCTTCTCGGTGATCCATGGCAAGGTGCGATTTCATCGTTTCAAGAGTTTTCAAAGGAAAAGTGTTTAAAGTGAATTTCATTGAGTTTCCTTCAAAGGTAATCAAGCCATTTCATGGTTCTGCGGAGGGTCATCAGGGGTCAGTTTCTATCTTCAAATTCTTCATTCATGATTTGTTCAAGTGTGGCAGGATATTTTCATTATCTATGATGAGTCTAGTGATCAAGTGCCCTTCACTTCCTCACTCAATATACCTGATGGGCTACAATTATTGATCATTTAGAAGAAGGTTTCTCATGGTGTCAAAGAGTTCAAAGATCCAAAGTTCATGACTGTATTGGAGCATTTCATCGGTTCACCAAAGGGAGTTGATCTTCATCAAAGGTGGAGGCATCTTCATTCATGCTTGGAGTTTCTCATCTTCTCCACCCTTCTCTCTTTCTCCCTCTTCCTTCTCTCTCCTTTCTAATTCTTCATTGAGCTTAATCATTGTATTTTGTCCTATTCACTTAAGTGACATATTTTCAAATTTCTAAAAGTATTTTCTCAAATTATAAGAGAAATACTTAATTTTTCTTTTCTAATGGAAAATAAAAGGTCATAAGTGGAATATGGATCATGGAGAGTCATATGGAGGGATATGAGAGGTCAATTCACATTTCTATAAATTGGGATGGCTTCTCCATTCCAAGGATCCAAAAATAATCCTGAAAGTTTAGTTCTTTGTAGCAATAGTGAATTGTGATCCATTGTTGGACTTGGTGTCATCAATGCACATGAAATAAAATCTACATTTCTTCCATTTTTCTTTTCTGCTTATATAGTCATCTACTTCTCTCTTTTATGAACTTTGCAAGTATAGTGTTGGAGAGGTACTTTGCATCCTCGATAGATGAATCTAAGAACCTTTTTTTATTAATTCATTGGTCCCACTAGCTTCATTGTTGCTTTCATCTATATTGAATGTTGAACTACTCCAATTACTGGATGTGAACTCTGTAATTGGCCTACTCATGAAAGTAATCTTCCTTTCCTAATTTCTCTCCTTTCCCTCATCACTTTGATTTCCTCCCTTGTACCCCGTACAATCACTTTTCACAGGTTAAGTGGAGTTTCCATGTGTTATCCCGAACTATTTGGCTAGCCCACAACATTTAGGTAGGATTATATTAGCTATCATTCAATAATGGGACATGCACCATTCAATGTAGGGGGCGTAGCCCCATGAACGTTGGTGGAGACACCTCATTTGCCCAACTCGAATTTTGTTTTATCACCAACAAATTGGATTATCATTCAATCTCACACATCGTTACGATGTCCAATTGATCATGAATCAACTATCAAATAAGTCATTCAGTTTCTTTTCTCGTAGCTGCAATCTAATTCCATTAGGAACATCTTTGCAACATCCACAAACAAATTTGATCAAGAGATTCAACAAGCTCAATTATTCATTCCAAGCTTCAACGATCTCATCCGAGATTGTAAGGAGATACGAAGAAAGTAGCTTGTTTTCTTTTATTTACTTTTTAATTATCTTATGTAGTTTTTCTTTGTATACAACCTGTTCACTGATATTCATTGCTCAATAGTTGACACAAAATGGTGAAGGATATTTCCAAATACTAGATAATATAACGAGATGGTTTCTCTAGCTATCAAATTCAAATATGAAGTGGGAGTAAAAACTTATTCGATAAACATTGTAAAGGGAATTCCCCCTTAACGATTTTATCATTTACACATAAATTGGTAGACAAAATGGTGCTTGAGTAGAGAGTAACCCAAATCTTAGGTTGTCAACATGTTAACTATGAAATACCTTAATATTCAATCGGGAAAACAATCCTTAAAGCTATCAAAAATATATATTATATTTTTGTTGAATAAATTATTTTCTTATAAGTACCAAAAAAACTACAAAATAAACCAAACATTCAACAATAAGGTAGGAACTCGTTCTTTATGCGAGTTCTTGTTAACTAAGTTGAGTGTGTTTATAGTAAAGATGTTGGTAAAAATTGGAAATTTTTAACAATTTATAGAATGTGTGCAATAAGCATTTGGGTATGAGTCAAAGTCTAAAAATTTTATTAAATTTTGAGCCAAACTTGTTTTTGCTACCAGATAAATAAGTTTTTAAAAATATTATAGAGTGCACCCAAGTGTCATGTCTTTAGTTAGATAGAAGCCACTTAGGAAAAATATAAATACAAGGATGTGTAATAATCAATATGTTCAACACACCATTTATAAGAGATATATTTAACAAATCATATTTTGAGAGGAAATTTGGTCGAGCTAGGAGTTGTAGAATAAGGATGGAAAAGACCATAGGTTATTTAATGTTTACGTATGCTATTTAAAATACACAAAATGTATTAGCACGTGATGTAGCCTAGAATATACCCACAAATCCCAAGGTGTGCTAACACATCACCCAGACTGAACTAAGCACTCACCCGAAGCACGCAAGGGTACCAGGTCCCTCTTTAGAGATGCTTATCTAAAATGTTAGCATGATTATGTGTGTGTGTGTGTGTCCATATTCATAAAGGATAGTAAATTTTCCATAGTGCACAAACCAAATCTAGATCTTAATCATAAGAAAGATTAACTAAACAATGACTATGATGAGATTTACTATGTAAGATCCATGTTCATTTGTATCTAACACCAATATCCAGCCAATAAGATTCATCATATTAAGTATTGTAAAACAAAAATCCTCATACATAATAATAATGTCACCATGAGTCACACACGCATACAAACCAACAAAATAAATTTACAATAGAACAATATATATAAATTGTGCAAATCAATACATTTTTATAGGGGTGGGGACTTTCCCTTCACCGCCTATGCACCTTCCAAAAATAGGCTACATGCTAATAACAACCATGCGCATTTATAAGGGAATATCAAAGCATGCAAGTGCTAATAATAGATCTCTTATAGTTAATTCTAAGTACTGATCCTATTATTAGCCCAAGAATTTTGCATGGCGCTCGAACTCCTACTTGTCCAAAATAGCCTTTGTGTGGCCTGCAAGCCTTCATGTCATCGCATGCCTGGTACACCAAGTCCAAAAATAGCCTTTCGCTAAAAATGGCTAAGTCATGTTTCCAATTGTTCTTGGCGAGCCCCTATTCTATAATACTTACGTGTGATCCTCGCACGCCTTGTTCCCATGTCCCCAAATCTTATGCGCTTTCATCATGGATCTGTATTTTCCTCAACTTAACATTACCCCACACTAACGTCATTTCCGCCCCGACATGGGTAATCACACTTATCTCTCCAAAAATAAAGAATAAGGAATGAAAGAATAAATAAGTACATGGAGTAAAATTAATAACGAACTACTCTATGCTCTAATCCTCTACAGGTAGTATTAACTCTCGATACTCACTCTTAATTTTTGCTTCTAATGTTTTCCAATCACTCAACGTTTTCCTTTTTATCCAAGATGTATGTCACTATGGATTCCAGCTCATCATGAGTCATGTCTTATTTTTCATTCTATAATATCCTAACAATGTTAGCCATACTAGAGATCACCCCCTCCATGTAATCCATTTTCCGTGCAATGAGTTTCCCAATTTCTTTCATTGTATCCATGTGTGGTTCTTGGGCATCTGTAAGCGCTTTGCACTTTTCTTCTACTAGAGAAAGCCTTTCTACCCACCCAAGTGTCTCATCCTTCATTGATTTTAAGACCTCATTATCTTCTTCAATGGTCCTTGTCCTAACAATTGCATCTAGCGCCGCGCACATATTTAGGGCCAGATCTGTTTTCTTCAATTCATCCTTTAGGGCCTGCAACAAGGATTCATAACTTGTGATTTTCCTTGAAATAGTGGCCTTGGCCCTTGCTGCCTCCTCTACAACATCCTTTTGTGTAGGCATATGCACGGGTCCTTCATCCATTACCATCTTCACCGGTGTGTGTATGTAATGCATCACAGAAGGAAATTTTTCTAGAACTTGTGATTCCATGTGTGGCATTACCTTCAAAATGTCATCCCCAACTTCCTCTACCATAGTAACCAAAGATTTTTCTTTTTCCTCATCCCTTTCCTTCTCTACTATTAGGCGCTTTATCTCTTTATCCTTATCTTTTTATCCTCTATCAAGGCCCGAATGGTTTCCGCTTTATCTATGTTCCTGCACACAACCTTTGTAGATACCTTCACCAAAGCATTACTCACCTACTCATTTGACATGACAATGGGC
The DNA here is from genome assembly GCA_018340775.1 of Taxus wallichiana var. yunnanensis. Taxonomy (NCBI): domain Eukaryota; kingdom Viridiplantae; phylum Streptophyta; class Pinopsida; order Cupressales; family Taxaceae; genus Taxus; species Taxus wallichiana. The sequence continues at coordinate 687,341,459 of CM031236.1, read as the reverse complement.
TAGACGTTTACATTCCTGACATGGGGTGATTTATTCATTCTGCGTGAAACACGCGAATCTTCACATATGTCGAAATTAGGTTCATCCATATGAGTCTGCATAGACCAAGATAATTGCTTGTGTGTGCACGCGTTTTCCATCTCTTCGTCCATGATTTCCCAGCCATACAAATCCTTGGTCTACAACATGATTTGGAACCTTGCACGTATGATTTTGGTTGGGTCATTTACATACCCAACTACAAGGGTCTCATAGTCCTCACTCTCCTTCTCCTACCTGGCTCGCTTACGCTTTGGAACATGGGCACCCGAATCCAGTACTAGTCTTTTACCTTTTGGTGTAGTATGGGGTGCGTCTAAAGGCTCGCCCTTATCTATTTTTGTTCATGTCTCCTTCATCTCCTCCTCAATATTCTTCATTTCCTCTCCTTGAGGATCTTATATATTCTCGGGTTGTATTGGAGTACCTGGCGGGCTTTCCTCGGATTCATCCTCCTCATCCTTCTTCATTATATACTGGCACCTTTTCTTCTTTTCCGCCCTAACTTCTGAGGGGAAATCCTAGGTGATATCCTTAGGGGTTGTGATGTTCCCATGGTCTGAGCCCTTGTTCTTCTGAACACCCTTTTAAACTGAGGCTCCTCAGTTGTCTATTCTGCATCCATCTCTAGGGCGTCCATCTCTAGTTCTTCATCCTCTGGTTCCTGAAATGGAGGGGTCACCTCGTGCTCTCTCTTCTCTCTAGCTGTAGGGTCCCTTATGGCCATATGCTCCAGGCCACCACTATCCTCATGAATTTCCTCTTTTTCTTCCTCTTCAACGGGTAGAACATCTTCTTCCTCTAAAGTTTCCATGATATGTTTTTCCTTGGGCCAGTCTATTAGGAAATATTTAATTAGTGCTCCATTAGTAAATAATAATTACATGAAGTAATTATTATGTTATAAGTATGTGTTAATAAATTGTTATTAGTTGTTATATAAAACAACAATAACAATTATATTTGGTTAGTATGTTAGAAACAACTCACGTAAGTTGTGAGTTGTTATAAACTACTTCCTATTATTTAGGAAGTATATTTCCTATATATGTGTAATCAATCTCAAAGGAATAGATTGAAGAAGATTAAATGAATCTGAATATCAATATATACAAAGTGATGTGAAGAATATTATTCTGTGTGTTTATTCAGTGTAAATTTGTAGCTGCTCTTACATTTGGTATCAGAGCGAGATACAATCCTAAGATGGAGAAATAGAATGCAATAGGGGCAATGTCTGATTTTATTACTACCCCAATTCATGAGATCCTGATATATTCCTTTTGAGTGTAGGTTTGTTTGTTTGTTATTGTGAGTACAAAAATTGTTATCAAATTTTGTAGAAGTGCGCAGTTGTGCCAGGAGCATCCAGTGAAGAGGAGACATCTATTATCTATAGTGCAGTCCAGAAAAATGGTGACTTCATTACATCATCCAGGTCTTACTTGCATGTACAGTTAAAGACACCATCTTTCACATATTCAGCAGTGTCATATTGTCATTACGACAGATCTGGAAATTGATGTCTCTACACTATTATAGTTTTTATTCACAAGAATTCCATCAGTATCTTGTGAACTCGCATAATTTGATTTTCCCGTGAATGAAGTCTTGTTGCATCAAAGCAGATATCAAATTCAATTAATCATATATATGTTACAAAGACATCTTGATCTACACATTATTCTGTATTAGAGGAGGACCTTCAAGGAATGTTTTATCTCTAATTTTTTGTGTTTATCACTGTGTGTTAAGCTTATTCGATTGGTGTCGAGGTTTGACCAATGTCTTCTAGATCTCTTATGTTATGACGAGATTTGATATCATCGACTTCAAACTTTGTGTTTTATTAACTCTATCAACTCTATGCGTTGGCCTGAGTAATGATAACTTCCATCCATCTCAAGATCAAGGTTGGATCTAATATATTTTATAGTTGCGGCTTCAAATTCCACCAAATTTGCATTGAAGATTTTTTACAACGTTAGATCAACTACTTCAGTGTTGTGAAGAGACAAGATAGATTCTTTGCATCGGATCCACCGTGTGTATTTCTCCAACCTGATAGATGCATTTAGAAAAGAGGACTTCAATAGCTTGTGAATCCGTTTGCTGACCAAATCTTGACAATCTACATGTTGAAATTGTCACACATGAAGTCGACTGCATTGGCTTTGAAGAATTGACACTGTACAACCAATTTGTTTTTGGGTTCACATCCAGTGTTTTCACTCAGAAGTTTGTGCACATTTCAGCATGCTTGCATTCTAACCTGCCATCCCTGTTTTCCCACGTGTTTCTTTGGATCGCCATTCCAAGCATCTATTGTGCATACACACAAGAGCATCAGAATGACTGCAAGTGCCTCGTAGACAATCACGGTTAACGGTGGAGTGATTATAGTTTTCAGTTCACCACTCTCGCCATGCATTTTATCCAAAAATGTGTTCACTACCTTGCATGTCTACCATGTCATAGCTTCCAATAAACCGGGTATATTATATGTTTCTAGAAGATTTTCATTTGTTTGTTAAGTGGGCACTTTATAGGTAGACCTTAAGTGTCAATGTTATTCAAAAAGTCAGTCTTATTTCGTACTTATTCACGTTTAGTTTCTAAACTTTTGATTATAAAGTCAATTGTTGTAAAGTATTAAAAAGTAATTTTCTATTACTTTTTTAAATAGGTTGTTTAATAATCAATACTTTTGGTGTCTAAACCATAAGATACATTGTGTATAAGTATTGTCGGGTTCGTTATTTCATTTAGGTTTCATAGTCATAAAATTAAATATTTGAGTCGTCAAAATATTGCATTGAAGGTAAAGTCAATTTGGTCATAGTGTCAAGTCAAAATAAAGTGTATTGTCGGTCAATGCCATTGTAAAATGTGTCATTGTCTAAAGTCTAAAAATAAAAAAAAAATTTGAATTTCAATTTTGGACGCATTTTCGCTTGTACATGACGTCCAAATTATTGAAGGTATTTTGAGCTTCATGATCACATCCGGCTGAAATAAAGCGGCATGATATCGGAGGCGGAGGCATCGGAGGTTGGAGGTCATTCAACGACCTCTTGTCAGTCAGCCAACGACGGGGCCGCACAGATGGTTTGGTGACATTTTTGTGGTGTATTTTCTTTCAGCTTGTGTCGTGTGCTTCTTGTCATGTTTTTTAGAGTTCCAGTATCAGTGTTCCTGTTTGCAGTGTTTGTGATTGAATAAGTGGAAATTTCACATTGAGGGGGGGAACATGATCTCAATGTTCCATTTCCAGTTTTCAGTTTGTGCGTTAGCAACAGATTTCAGTAGAATTTCCTATGTTATTCCCTGCAGTGAGATATTGATGAGGGCTGATAATAGTACTTGGCACATCATGATGTGGTTGTAGGTAAACCACTTGAAAACCTTCGTTTGTGGTTTGTGGTAAACCAATTGTAAAACCACCATTCTTGGTTGTTGGTAATCCATTTGCAAAACCATCACTTTGTGGTTTGTGGTAAACCAATTGCAAAACCACCATTCTCGATTTTGGTCAACCATTTGCAAAACCATCGCTGAGGTTTGTGATGATCCTGTGAAAATCACCAAATCATGAGCGAAAGTGCAAGTATAAGGCGTGTTTTCCCATGTTCGCACTAAGGGGGGAATGTTAGGAAATATTTAATTAGTGCTCCATTAGTAAATAATAATTACGTGAAGTAATTATTATGTTATAAGTATGTGTTAATAAATTGTTATTAGTTGTTATATAAAACAACAATAACAATTATATTTGGTTAGTATGTTAGAAACAACTCACGTAAGTTGTGAGTTGTTATAAACTACTTCCTATTATTTAGGAAGTATATTTCCTATATATGTGTAATCAATCTCAAGGAATAGATTGAAGTAGATTAAATGAATCAATATCAATATATACAAAGTGTGAAGAATATTATTCTGTGTGTTTATTTAGTATAAATCTATAAATTTGCTCTTACAGGGTCAAGGAGCTTGAATTCATTCTCCAGATACTTACCATTTTACAATTTAGGCTTCAAGTATATATATATACGGATCCGTGCCCATCGCTCCAATGGCCAAACTTACAACCTTCATGTGAATATCATCTGAAATCATTCTTTCAATATACGCGGTCTTACCGGGATAAATGCAATATTTCCTCAATGTGTGGTAGTCACAATCTACCTTGTCAGCATTGAACACCAATCGGCACGCATCAGAGAATCTATGTACAAATGTTTGGAAATAACGCACACTGAAGGCATATATCAACTTACACCAAGGGCCCCATTTTCCATCCTTCATCTCGAAGCGCCGAATACAGAAGTGTTGGCACATTGCAAATTGTACTTGTTTATCTAATACCGAAGGTAGCTCCTTGGGTATCCTCCACTCTTCTTCAAATGCAATGCCCAGGCGCTCATACCACATCTCTGCCTCTACTTGAAGGGTTCACTCATTAATCCATCACAAGTGTAGTTGGTAAATATTTTAGCTAAGGATTTATTCTCTTCAGAAACTACCATATATTGTCTTTTGGCCCATCGACACTCCAATTTCAACAAATACTAATGA
>CM031236.1:687296842-687331842 GCA_018340775.1 Taxus wallichiana var. yunnanensis | reverse complement strand
TACCCTATTCACTTCCACTTTCACATTCGCCATTTTCCATGATATTGAGGCCAAGCTTTTAGCCAATGGTCACTCATGCATTAAAATTATTTTACATAGTGTTTGTATTGTTATGCGAGGAAAATGATAGGTCGAAAGGCCATTTAGGGTGCATCACTCTCCATGTTCTGCCCTGGGTTTTGAAGAGTGATGTAATCGTTGCTCCTGAGGAAATCCATGAAGATTTTTTTTAGACAAAACCCTGATTAAGGAAGAAAATGCCCTGTCGAAAAGCTTAAAAAATTAAATAAAACTAAACTCTACTTCTACCACCAATTTACATGAAACTAAAACCTATTAAAAATCACAAATAATGTGCCCATAGTGCAATCACCAAAACGTTCATCAAGCTCAATGTGCAAGCTCCAGAGTTCGTTCTCAAAGTGCAATTGCCAAGACCCGTTCAAATGCATAAACCCACTCAAAGGCCAATATTTGTGGACTGCATGCCTCTGCCACCATTTCTGACGTCTTCACCATAGTCTTTCGAGCAGCAGCAAGATGCAAAGCCCATGATGACCTCCACTTCTGCTCGAAAACCCCAGATCGATGAATCCAAGTAAAAAATTCTCGAGCGAGTAAATGCAAAAAATGGGGTGGAGCGTTCTGCATTTGCTAGCGTATTAAAATTTTAAGATAGTTTAGATTTATCCTCATCGTCTACGCCATTATCAATATTTTAAGTTTAATGTAGTTTAAATTCATTCGATATAGATATTCCTTAGATTGATAACGTATGAATCAAATAGCTTTAAAATTTTAGGATTTTTTAGATTTATCCTCATCGCCTACGCCATTATCAATAGTTTAAGTTTAATGTACGAAATTTAGGGTTTGGAGAGTAAGAACACATTTAAAGGGCATTCAATATAAATATTCCTTAGATTGATAACATATGAATCGTATAGCTTCAAAATTATCTACTATTTGCTTCTCCATGTATTTAACAACAAAATAAAAATTGAATGAGAAAAAAGACCCGTGTCAAACAAACCCACCAACCGGGTTACGCACTCTTCAAAACCCAGGGCAGAACATGGAGAGCGACGCACCCTAAATGGCCTTTCAAACCTGTCATTTTCCTTGCATAACAATACAAACACTTTATTTCAGATCCAAAGGCGTTAACCGGACTCATCAATGTAAAATAATTTTAATGCATGAGTGACATTTGTTGCAACAAATGTGATCGACCAAAGTCTGCATTGGTTCGAGTTTGCAACAAATGTGATTCATGCATTATACAGTGAGTATAGATTGGCACACGGGTAGATGCTCTCATTATTAATGTGAATTTATGTACTTATATTGAAGTATATATACAGTGAGTATATATTGACTTGTGAGTTTAACACAACTCACAAATGAATGTGCTCATTGTGTATACTCTTCACGCATGTTGTTAATGTCAATTTCTATAGACTTTAACCTGTGTACACATATTTAAGTATATATAAATTGAGTATATATTAATTCGTGAGTTTATGTATATATGCAACATACAGGGGGGTTCAGGTTGTCGCATGGCGTAGGAGAATGGACTGTTGTTGTGTTCGAGATTGTGATGACATTTGGCCTAGTCTACATTGTCTATGCCACAACCCTTGATCCCAAGAAGGGGGATTTAGCCACAATTGGTCCCATCGCCATTGGGCTTATTGTTAGTGCAAACATTTTAGCTGGAGGGCCATTTTCACGAAGCATTTGGCCCTGCTCTGGTTAGCTGGGCATGAAGGCACCATTGGATTTACCAAGTACGCCCTTTTGTTGGAGCCCGCCTTGCTGGGATCATTGATGAGTTTTTCATGATTCGATCTGAACCCACTCACCACCATCCATTGGCGACTGAGGATTATTGAGCTTCAACCAATGTTAAATGGTGCCTTTGCTTTCCTTAGGGTCGAACTCATGATCGGAGAAGGGATAAACTTGTTTTCTTAGTGTTTGTGTATGGCGGATGTATATTTGGTCTTATTGTTTGTATTGTGTCTGTCGTGTCTATCGCGAGATTATATGTATGTACTTCATTTGCTATTGTAATGTGGTGGATTCTTATGAATAAAATGGACTCCTATTATGATTTATTAAATTTGGCACACCCTTGGTTTACATTTTCCAAAATATTTAGAATTTTCTCAATGTTTTCCAAAATAATATGTATAATCGATTTACCAACACACACACACACACACAAATCTCATTAAGTAGATACAGTAAATATTGATGATGACACTTCTACACTGCAAATGTTCGGCTATAAAATGTTTTGTAATTTAAGAAACAATAAAAAGGGGTAAACTAGGCTATGATCACACTTTAGTTTTACAAGAGTCTGCATTGGTTCAGGTTTGCAACAAATGTCACTCATGCATTAAAATTATTTTACATTGATGAGTCTCGGTTAACGCCTTTGGATCTGAAATAAAGTGTTTGTATTGTTATGCAAGGAAAATGACAGGTCTGAAAGGCCATTTAGGGTGCGTCGCTCTCCATGTTCTGCCCTGGGTTTTGAAGAGTGCGTAACCCGGTTGGTGGGTTTGTTTGACATTCTTTTTCTCATTCATTTTTTTTTGTTGTTAAATACATGGAGAAGCAAAAAATAGTAGATAATTTTGAAGCTATTCTACGATTCATATGTTATCAATCTAAGGAATATTTATATTGAATGTCCTTTAAATGTGTTCTTACTCTCCAAACCGTAAATTTCGTACATTAAACTTAAACTACGATAATGGCGTAGACGATGAGGATAAATCTAAAAAATCCTAAAATTTTAAAGCTATTTGATTCATACGTTATCAATCTAAGGAATATCTATATTGAATAATTTAAACTACATTAAACTTAAAATATTGATAATGGCGTAGAAGATGAGGATAAATCTAAACTATCTTAAAATTTAAATACGCTAGAAAATGCAGAAAATGCTCCACCCCATTTTTTGCATTTACTCGCTCGAGAATTTTTTACTTGGATTCAGATTTATCCTCGGGGTTTTCGAGCGATTGGAGGTCATTGCGGGCTCTGCATCTTAATGTAGTTTCGAAAGACTATGGTGAAGATGTCAAAAATGGTGGCCTTAGAGGCATTTAGTCCACAAATATTGGCCTTTGAAATAGGTTTATGCATTTGAATGGGTCTTGCATTGCACTTTGAGAACGAACTTTAAGGAGCTTTACATGAGCTTGATGAACATTTTGGCGATTTGCACTATGGGCACATTATTTGTGATTTTAATAGGTTTTAGTTTCATGTAAATCGGTGGTAGAAGAAGAGTTTAGTTTTATTTAATTTTTTAAGCTTTTCCATGGCATTTTCTTCCTTAATCAGGGTTTTGTCTAAAAAAATCTTCATGGATTTCCTCAGGAGCAACGATTACATCACTCTTCAAAACCCAAGGCAGAACATGGAGAGTGACACACCCTAAATGGCCTTTCAGACCTATCATTTTCCTTGCATAACAATACAAACACTTTATTTCAGATCCAAAGGCGTTAACCGAGACTCATCAATGTAAAATAATTTTAATGCATGAGTGACATTTGTTGCAAACTTGAACCAATGCAGACTCTTGTAAAACTAAAGTGTGATCATAGCCTAGTTTACCCCTTTTTATTGTTTCTTAAATTACAAAACATTTTATAGCCAAACATTTGCAGTGTAGAAGTGTCATCATCAATATTTACTGTATCTACTTAATGAGATTTTGTGTGTGTGTGTGTGTGTGTGTGTGTGTAAATCAATTATACATATTATTTTGGAAAACATTGAGAAAATTCTAAATATTTTGGAAAATGTAAACCAAGGGTGTGCCAGATTTAATAAATCATAATAGGAGTCCATTTTATTCATAAGAATCCACCACATTACAATAGCAAATGAAGTACGTACATATACTCTCGCGATAGACATAGACACAATACAAACAATAAGACCAAATATACATCCACCATACACAAACACTAAGAAAACAAGTTTTTCCCTTCTCCGGTCACGAGTTCGACCCCGAGGAAAACAAAGGCACCATTTAACGCTGGTTGAAGCTCAATAATCCTCAGTCGCCAATGGCTGGTGGTGAGTGGGTTCAGATCGAATCATGAAAAACTCATCAATGATCCCAACAAGGTGGGCTCTAACAAAGCCTTCATGCCCAATGGTGCCTTCATGCCCAACTAACCAGAGCAGGGCCAAATGCTTCGTGAAAATGGCCCTCCAGCTAAAATGTTTGCACTAACAATAAGCCCAATGGCGATGGGACCAATTGTGGCTAAATCCCCCTTCTTGGGATCAAGGGTTGTGGCATAGATAGGGTGTAGACTAGGCCAAATGTCTTCACAATCTCGAACACAACAACAATCCATTCTCCTACGCCATGCGACAACCTGAACCCCCATGTATGTTGCATATATACATAAACTCACGAATTAATATATACTTAAATATGTGTACATAAGTTAAAGTCTGTAGAAATTGACATTAACAACATGCGTGAAGAGTATACACAATGAGCACATTCATTTGTGAGTTGTGTTAAACTCACAAGTCAATATATACTCACTGTATATATACTTCAATATAAGTACATAAATTCACATTAATAATGAGAGCATCTACCCGTGTGCCAATCTATACTCACTGTATAATGCATGAATCACATTTGTTGCAAACTCGAACCAATGCAGACTTTGGTCGATCCCATCCCAATGTAGAGCTGGCGCCGAGAGGTGTGATAGGGTGCAGCAACAGCGGCATCAACATCAGCATCAGGCGTTGGTTTCTCGTGATGAGTCGTCGCCTCCTTCGACTGTGGTGATCCCAAGCTCGAGCAACTCCTTCCTTGAAGTCCAACCGACCTGTACCACCAACAATCGTAGGCACAGCCGCAGCCCCAACCGCAAGACGATCACCACAAGCAGACGGAGGGAAAAAAAGCGGGCAGACGGGTTCCTCTCGGTGGACCGTCCCATGGTGATGGGCACGGATTCACAGGAATCCGACGTCTCGTCTCGTGCACATGCTCATGGCCTACGCGGAAGCAGTTCAGGAAAACCGCCATCAATGGAAACAGATGAAACAACAAATTTAGTTCCATATATTTATTTTTATGGGGTTAATGGAAACTTGGTGTAGGATTTACAATGGAGGAGATCTTGAAGACGTTGTGAGAGACTGCACTGCATGTGATGTATTCAGTGCAATATCTGAAAATTTCACTGAAAACTTTCAAGACGACATTCGCTTCTCTGCAACGCCCTACACGTTTTCCTCTTCGAAGAGTCGAGGATCTCACAAATTTATGATAGCCAATACCAAACAGGAACGGGCTGGTGATGAGAATATCCCCACTATTGAGTCTCCCTCTACTGCGTCTGTAGATTTGAAATCTTCGACAAAAGACAACAACAGTACTCAACTATGCGACCGTTGTTCCACTACCACTAAAACAGAATTGAATGGCCACAGTTTAACCAAGCTACCCATCTGGAGCGAAAATAAGGTATGAGTTTGACCGAAATTACCTGTTCCAGTAAAAACCTCAACTTGCATACCATTTGGCGACACACGTGTACGGCGGAAGATTAGACGTACTTCGTCGACCAAACGATCTCGGCCCTTCTTTGTTGTCGTCCGTGTCAGAGCCCCTCGGGCTTTCTAACTTAGAACATGCCTTTCGGCATAATAATATTAAAATAAAATTGATAACATTTATCTATTTAAAAATACACAACAAATTTATAACTTCAAATAAATTTTCTATCCACGAATCCTTTACACCCGTAAAGGGAAGGTGCAGTATATAGTGTTAATTATGAATTTACTATTTTTAGAGAATTTTTTTCAAATGTGATAGAATGCTACTATGGTGGCCACTTGCTTCTCATGCCATGTCATAGCATATGAAGGATATGTTGAATACGTCACCAAAAAAGAAAAAATTGGTAGCCCGTCAAGTTTAACTTAAGGTTCTCGATCGTAGTCTACATTCGCATCATTACCCGTGAAGACAATGACAAGAGCTTACGCGAAGAAAGTAATTATTCATTCATAGGATGCCTTCCAGCTCACCTTCACGTGCTTACACGGATGTGCCACCTAATATTCCACCTCGGCAACTGCCACTTGTGCGACCCCACCCTAATGTTGCTCTTGCGCATTCACCGTGGTTAAGTTTGTATGACGAGTACTTAACCCGGGCTGGTTGAAACGCGGCGTCATGCGTTTCTGGGCAAAACCCAGTTGTCCCTTACGCACGTGTCATGCAGCATGTGGAGGGGCGCCATCACATCTGTCTCCAATAATGGAGAGCGATACTCATACAGTGAATGGGCAATTTGGCGTCATGCGTTTCTGCCACAAAGGTCAGTGCTTAAAATACACGGTTAAAAAAATCGCTGCCAGCAGACGCTCCTCTGTCAATCGCTTTCAAACCTTCAATCACCGCCTCATCCTTCCCCTATTTATATCTCTAACTCATTGTTTCATCTCATTCTGGTCTCATTCACTATTTCATTACTAGATACCTAAATTTCACTAGTGAGATCAATTTTCCACTGTTCGATACGGACATTAAATCTCTTAGCTTGAGGGTTTAAAGTATTTTCTGCGGTTTTTTCATTTCGGGACGAAATGGCTGAACTGTGGTTTTCGCTAATGGCGAAACTTCTGTTGTTTGTTTGTGTCGTGGAACTAAGCTGTGTTGGCGGTGCTGCTGGGACACTTGGTTTCTCCAGGAAACTCGCGGCTCTGGTGGAAGAGCAGCCCCTGGTATTGACTTATCACAAGGGTCCTCTGCTTTCCACGGCCCCTGTTGATGTTCATGTCGTCTGGTACGGGAAATTTAGCCCTGTTCAGCGGTCTATTGTGGGAGACTACTTGCAGTCGCTGGGTGCACATTTGCATGGGAAGTCCAAGAAGCCCTCTGTTTCTACCTGGTGGATGACTACTGGAAAATACAAAGGTGGAGACTCTAATCAGGCAGCAGTGAGCATTGCGAGGCTCGGGAAGCAGAAGATAGACGACTCGTATTCCCTCGGAAAGTCGTTGAAGAGGACCGACATAGCCGCTCTGGTTGAAAGCTCTGTGGAATCAAAAGCTCTGCCTCTGCCCGAAAAGAGCTCGAATTCCATGTATCTGGTGTTAACATCAGAGGATGTTACGGTGGAAGGGTTTTGCATGAGTTCTTGTGGATTTCATGCCAACATTTTACCGTCCCCTACTAATGGAGGGAAGTTTCTCCCATACGCGTGGGTTGGGAACTCAGCAAGTCAGTGCCCTGGTCAGTGCGCATGGCCGTTTCACCAGCCAATTTACGGCCCTCAAGCCCCCTCTGATTGCACTTAATGGCCACATCGGCATTGATGGAATGATTATCAATATCTAGGAGGGCAAGTAATGGTTAGACTTCTATAAGTTGATGTCATGATTACTACAAGACCATTGAACATGGTGACACAAAATCAGAGTGAAATGGGAAAAATATTTCCAGTTCAATTTTGTATGCATTTGGGTCGCACATGTTCTCATGGAATTAAAATAAGCAGTCAATGGGATTTCCTAAGAGGGAGAATATTGATTATCGCGATCATTGGTACACTGTTTTGGCCGGAGCAGTGACAAATCCGTTCAATACTGGTTATTTCCAAGGCGATGCAGGGGCACCATTGGAGGCCGTGTCGGCCTGTCCAGGAATATATGGAAAGGGGGCGTATCCAGGTTATGCTGGGGAGCTGTTGGTGGACGGCACAACAGGAGCGAGTTATAATGCGCATGGAGTTAATGGGCGGCAGTTTTTGCTTCCTGCAATGTGGGATCCTGCAACCAAATCCTGCAAGACATTAGTGTAAACAATTTTGTAGCGAAGATGGATACAGAGAACCTACATTTTGTAATTCTTTATTCTTTATACGATATTTTAAACATTTTAAAAAATATTATGCCTCTCGATTGTCTCCTCGACGTGTACTTATAATGTCGGGTCTTGAACTGATATTGCTACCAATCGTCGCCTAATGGTCAAATGCAAAATTATTGCCACATTTCGGTAATTAGTTATTCGAGGATATTTGCAGTGGAAGCCATAACATTTGAAGTTTTCTCTTGACTGAAAAACTTATTTTGAATCTTCAAACATTTTCCACTAAAGTTTCGAATGTCTGGTTTTGCAGATAATCGACAACAGGAAATTTATTCTTTTTCATGTTTATTAAACTTTCAAATGTGCTATTCCATTGAAAATCTTATGAATATGTTCAAATCTGCAGATTCTAAGTGTATAAACTATAAACTTATGTTTACGATATGGAATGTTCGATTCCCTTAAAATCTAGGTTAGAGCTATATTGTGAATTTTTTTGTGAAATCTTAAATAAAATCCTTTTGAATACCTTCCGATATTTTGAAAACCTGGTTCAGTCCAACAACCTGTCATCATTCTCAACGATCAAAAATCATTGAAACATGAATATAACAAAGAAAGTTCAGATCTCATGCGAAATAATCACGTCGAAGGCGTTTGTCCTTGTTATAATTACCCTGTGGTCCTTCATAAAAACAATCTCCACCGTTGACCTGGAACACATCACAGCCATCCACGCCTTTCCAATCCATGCACGGGTTTTCTGGCGGCCGCTTTTCACAAAAATTGGTAAGTGTTGACCGAGAAAATTGTGATGAATATTTATTTATTTAGATATTAATGTCCACACAAAGCCATTTATGGGACAGAAAAATATAAACCAAGAACCAAAACATAAAGGCAGTGGAAAAAAATGAAATAACAAATCAACTGCTAGTAGGTTGCAGATCATGAAACTAATAGAAAGTGCGTTGTCCGACACATCTAGACTAGGTTGTCAGCATATGAGATCTCTTAAGATTCCTGAAATCAGTAATGTGGAAGTAAGAACTGATATTTTTGTACTCATTTGTATTTGAGGACTGCAATTTGAGTGTTCTTTCCTGAATTTGAAGTATCTCACGAATAAATAAAGCTAAGCATTTATGATCTTCATATCGAATGAGACTCCTTAAAGATCCATTGGAATCTTTGAAAAGACAATGATATCTTCCACAAATTTCATAATAGATGGGACACTTGAATATAAAATGCTCTTCACTTTCGGGTCTAGAAAACGCAACTGACAAATCTACTCATGTTGTGGAAGGTTGTGATTAGATTCCATCCGAAGAGGGTGAGAGCAAATCGGAAATTGAGCTAAAGGGATCCTTAGGCATGAAGGCAAAAACATCTTCATGTATTCTGGAATTTTGTTTTGATCTTCATGGAAGCAGAATAAAATTGAAAATAGTGGAAGCTTTGGTTTCAAAGGCTCTTTTGGAGAAAACCATGTAACTTTCAAATAAGACTAGTGAGCTCCTCTTGTATACCCATGTTAACTTCATGTTTAGTGAGTTGAGGAGCATTAATAGAAAACCCAAGAGGAGGGAGTCTATCAATATCAATATTCAACTTCTGAAGGAGAGTAGTAATTCTTGCATACCAACAAGATTTGCAACCCTTTTTGGCAAGTTGTACAGAAGATTGAAGTGCCAAATATGGATACTTGTTTTGGCCAGAAAATGAATCATCATGCATTGAAGCCTATGCAACATAGTGATAACATTGAAAATCAAAGAGATAAAGAGAGGACATACCCTAAACTCGGCAAGAATAATTGAGTGAGGAACTGTTCTTTTGGCTCGAATATTCTTTGATAACATGGAAATGAAAACTCTTTCCATACGATTGAAATCATTTTGTCTCAAATATGGACCCCAAACATCACATCCGTATAAAAGTGTTGGTGTAACCAATGTATGAAAAAGTCGAATCTTCATCTGAATATCTTGAAATTGGAGCTGAAAACATTGTCTTTCCAAGACTGTCAATGTTGCATACCCTTTGCTCAGTCTTGCTTCTATTGCCGAACAAAGCTAAAAGGTGGACCAGAGAAAACCACACCCAAGTAGGTGTAAGAGTACACCACCTCAACTTGTTTTCCTTTGTACAACAAATTCATTGTAGATGCTACTTTCTTGGTTGTATTAAATGCCATGAGTTTTGTCTTTGCAAGATTTACTTCCAGGCCTTTCTTATCACAAAAATCGCTCAATGCATCAAGCTGATTTTGAAGTCCTGTAATTGTGTGTGAAAGCAAAATAATGTTGTCTGCAAACAATAAAATAGTAATGTAGATCCCAATGAGGCTACAACCACTCATGGTACCTACGTTTGTGGAGATAAGATCCTCTAATTCATCAATATAGAGCCCAAAAAGTGTAGGCGATAGTGGACAACCTTGTTTCACACCTATGTTACTGTGAATGTCATTAGTAGTGCCCAATTTGGTACGAATATGCCCAATTTTTTTCTCATATAAAGTCATGACAAGAGAAATTACCATGTCAGGAAGACCCAAATCTTTTAGCCTTTGAATCAAAAGATGTCTTGGTACTGTATCAAATGCCTTACGGAAGTCCACAAAACAACAATATACCTTTTGTTTTTTAGCCTTTGCTTCCTCTATAATGGCAACCAAAGTGAATATGTGATCATTAGTTTGGTGATTCCTCCTAAAACCTGCTTGACCTTTTGCCCTAATCCATTTCTTTTCTACCCATTGTGAGATATAATCATCAAGTACTGTAGCAAAAAGCTTAGCCAAAGTATGCCCAATCATGATGGTACGGTAGTTCTCTGGTTTAAGAGAATCTCCAGATTTGAAGATGGGATGTATAATATGGGAAGTCCAAGAGGGAGGAAGACCATGAGGAACAATAAAATTAAAAAGATTGGAAATATGGACAACAAGAACAACTGGACTATGATGGAAGAATTCAACTTTTAAATTTTCCACATCTTGGGCTTTATTGGAATTGAGTTTATAGATGGCTTTAAGACCATCTTATCGGTGAAGAAATGACACTTGGGCAGTATAAGATTCAAATGAATGGAGGGCTGATTGGGAGCATCATATAAAGAGGTAGCATAGGTAAACCATGTATGTGGGTTGGTAATGGCACAAGTAGATTTTTTGGGTAAAAATGATCTCCAGAAAGACTTGGGATTAAACTGGATTCGGTATATGGTAGCTCTTTGTTTATCATACAAGTATTGTCATTTTTTCCTTCTAAGAATGATTCTATAAAGCTTTTGGGCCAGCTTGGCTTTAGAGGGAGTTTCAGTCATAATACGTTTAGTTAACTTGTGAACATTTTTACAATCCACATCGTACCAATAATTTCTCAGGAAATGACCATGGGTATGGAGCCGGGAAGTATGATTGGAGTGGGGGAAAGCCTTAAATGCAACATCCATAATTCCCTGATGATAGTCTAGTATCCCTCTCAACTGAGTCTAAGATATCATAAATGTTCATGAGGTCGGTTTTGAGGATATTAGTGTAACTCTCATCATATGCATGGTCAAAATGGATAGTAGTACATTTTTGTGAGAGTACATGGGAGGATGTTGTAATAGGTGTGGCAAGAGGTGTATGAAAAGATATGATGACATGATCTATGAGAGGTGGGGAGAAGTCGAAATCTAGAGATCATGTATACTCAAAGAAAAAGATTTGCAGGATATAACATAGTCTACAACACTAGCTCCACCAGAATAAGGGAAACAAGTAAAGCCTTTGGAATTAGGGAAGTGTTTCGTACCATTCAAGATAACAAGATCATGAGATTCACCCAATTTGATTAGGTGTTGTCCATAAGCATTCACCATAGAGTCTGGAGAATAACGTTGAAGCCTTGATTCATGTTGATCGACTTCATAAATCATCAATGGGTCATTGTGAAGATCATGATTAGCACACTGAAGGTGGCCAATCCGGGCATTGAAGTCACCGAGAAGAAGAACCTCACCAAAAGCGAGTATTTTGTTATTTCCGGTTGTAAGTCTACAAAGGGAGATTCACCATAAAGAGCTAGAGAATAATTTTATTATTGTGGGGGAAGTAACAGTGACAGCAATATACATATTCTCGCAAAGGAGGTCTTCTTGTAAGTGATATCCATAGAAACCTTGTAAATTCATCGATCCTTCAAATTGAATAGACAATTGAGACTCTTCTCTCACGGATCCAAATCCCCATCCGCTAAAGCCGAAAGTCAAGGTCAAACTCTTTAAAAATAAAATTATGCTCATTGTTGCGATGTTGAGCAAGGTTCTACGCATTCTATGTAACATCGGTTGGAATTTTGTTTAAATCAAAACTAAGATAATCATGTGCTTAGTTTCATTTTCCATGGATAGTGAAGAAGAAAGAGAAAGAGAGCAACAACATATGAGGATTTTTATTGAGGAGATTATAGAAAATACGTTGGTGGTTTTGGTGGTGCTCGGTTGTTTCGTGTTATTGGTTGCGTTGGGATGGGGTTTCACGCTCGAATACCATCGCTTGCTCGTAATACCAACGCCACCATATTCATCGATGCCAACCTTCCTCACCCAAAACACATCCATCATTTCAAAATGGGGCCTTGTCTGCGTGAGAGAGTACTCTATTTGTATATATCCTTGATAGGTGGATAGGAGATTCCGACATGTTTTAATATGTAGTAACCTAACCAAGAGGTGTAGATGCATAAATATTTTATTACTAGCAATTGCACATGAGTTGCAACTTACGCCGGTGAGGATAATGTTATTAAGTTTGTTAGAGGTGGAATTTGTTGTAAAATATATTCTATGATCTATGATAGATGTTTGAGCGAAGACCATAAGTTGCATTCTCGCTAATCAATTCATGTTTGAGCGTGACCCAACTATGCATGCGGAATGGATAAGGTGCCAACTTGGAAACAAGGTGGCCTAGGAAGGAATATACCTTGTGATAGAAGATTCCAGAAGGCCATCATTACAAAGAGTGGAGAGCTCGAGCCTGAAGAAGAATGCTCCCATGGAGGACCACTTGGACACTTGGCAACGGATCTACAACTCCCGCAAAGGCATGAAGGTGGTGGAAAAGGCTATAAATACAAGCGCCGGTAGAGATCAAAGGTCGAGGAGGATCAAGGAGAAGAGAGGGGAGAAGAGGCGAAGCTATGCATAAATCCATGAAAACTTTCATGAGTTGGGTTTGGGAGATCTATAGGAAGAATGATATATCAAGGGTTGGGTATACATCTTCTTTTGCATTGTAAGGGACATAAGTCCAATTCTGCTACATGGTTCTAATCTGCACTATCATTTTGGTCTGTAATGGCCCTGATAGATGTAATGTGATAGCTTGACATGTTTAAATATGAATATAAGTGGTTCGTGGCTCTTACATATCTCTTTTTGATCTACTCAATATGTTTTATATGAATGGGTATAATCATTGTGCATCCTTTTTCCTTTATGGTTCAAATCTATCTTTTGTCAATATACTTCTTGTCTAAATGGATGCATTAATGTAGCATTTACTCTAAGTTCTCAGTTGAATGAGGAGTTTCTTCTGTCTTTCTATTACGCATCTTTCATAGATGTCGCATTCTCACACAACTCACATAAAGGAGGGGTTCGGCACCCGCGCGTTCCTCGGGTGAGCGCCCAGCGCCCGCTGGGTGATAGGCCGCGCATGAGATTTTCCTTGTTTGTTTAAGGGGTATAAAAATTGACTACAGTCTGCAGCACTTGCATTATTATTTCCTTTCATTCTCTCTTTTTCTTTTTCTTTTTGTTGCATGAAATTTGTATTTCCCCCATCTTGATCTAGCCTTATTTTATGGGGCAATGCCTGGATTGAATCTGAATCGAGACAATTTTAGCAGACATAAGTCCTCACTCCACTGTATGATGGTAGCTCTCCAAGGGATTAGATGTAAGGGCTATAAAGTTAACCTCATGTGGCATGACAAGTAATTGTTGGCTTAGGGACTTTATAAATCCAAAAATCTAGGATAGTAAATATATAGGATTGTAGAAAAATATCTAAAATCCGGTAACCTGTAAATATTGGAGCCGCCGGAATTCGACACTTTCCAGCAAGGGCATCTTCAATGGTGGATGCCTACCCGCAAATAAAATGATATCTAGGTAAAAGACGAGAAGATTGAAGATTGGCAAAAGAGTACACACATTTCATTGAATATGTAGTATAAGAGTACACACATTTAATATGTAGTATAAGAGTATTTATTAAGCAATATTCCACCTATCATGCAATAATTAGATCAATACATATGAAAGCCATGAGGGGGAGTAGGTAGTTTTGTTTTGGTTTGATTTTTCTTGTAGGGCGAGCCTTGGTTTGTTTTTGTTGCATTTTCACTTTCGCAATATTTTTCCGTCACTCCTTATATTCACATATATACCTATAAATTAGGGAATTTTTTTCTAAGTGCGTTTGAAGCACTCTATTTGGTGTTTCGATATAGACTTTAGACTTAAAAATTGTGAAGCACTCTATTTGCGAAATATGTATAAATTTAAATTATAATTTTATATGATTTTTATTCTTTGGGGTTAAATTTAAATTTAATTTTTATTTTATTTATTGGGATGACATTTATAATTAACTTTAACAATTTTTAATATTTTAAATCTTAATTACACATTTTATATTTATTACAAATATTATAAATTTCGAATTTTTAATAAATTTAAAATTACATTTTAAATATTAAATTTATTATAACTTTTAATAATATTAAAAATTCACTTTGACACTCAAAATTTGTTAAATTTTAAGAGGTAATTTATTACAAGTTTTAAATTGATTATAAATCATAAATTTTAGATTTAGTAAGATTAAATTTAAATGGAAATGAGAATATTTATCTTGGTAATTTCGGCAGATGAGGCTAAGGGTTGGGTTGGGTAAGAAGACAATAGTACATATAAAGAGGTTACCCAAATAAGTTGTGATGAATATTAGTTCACAAATCATTGGGTGAACTACGTAGAAGACCGAGAGGATGTTATGCAAAATTATTGTGCATTAACCGTTGATCCTAAATTTTCAAGTGTGTTATCTATATGATGAAGAAGCTTTTGGTAGGATGATGGACATTTTTTGTTGGGTGTTTAGGTTGCGAAGATGGTTTGAGTGGGGATTGAACATTTATTATTTGTGGGTGTCTCTAAAAGGTTTTGGGAGACTCTAACAAGCCTAAACCATTTACTTAATAAAAATTTCTTTTTGAATTTTGAATTTAAACTTTATGTTAATTTAGTAGGATTAAAAAAAAAAAAAAATTGGGTTTAAGTTTTAATTTTGATTTTATTTATTAAGGTTTATTATATATGGTTTTGTATAATAAATGAAATTATTATGCAATCATAAAACTAAACACCGAATTCTAAACCTTACACATTAAATATTAAAACCATAAACATTTTAACACAAATCATAAAGCATAAACCCTAAATCATATTGAGCATGAACCACAAACACCCAAATCCTGAAACCCTTAACACAAATTCTAAACTTTGAGTGTAAATCCGATGTTGGGATTTATCATATAGTGAATAGGGTTTAGGGTGTATTTAGTGTTTAGGGTTTAGTCTCTTAAATATATCTTTACATTTTAGGATCACCCTATATAAAATAATAGAAACTCCATAAATCACAAGCAACAACTTAGATTCTTGTTTGACACCCTAAACATTTGTGTGACACTTTAAATGTTCACCAATGGGTCACCTTAATAACATGAACACTTGTATGACATCCCGAACCATAAAACTTAAATGGTAAACAACGAACCCCTAAACACTATAGCCTATATCATAAATAGTAAATGTTTAACCCATAACATAAACCTTAAACACTATAAATTAAACCATGAACATGCACCATATACCCAAAATGCTAAGTCGATATTCATGTTGTTTTTTAGGGTTTTTGTTTAGAGTTTTTGTTTAGGGTTTATGGTTTAGGCTTCGATGTTTAGTGTTTGTGTTTACAACTTGTGTTTCATTTTTGGTGTTTGTGGTTTAGTGTGTAGGACTCAATGTTTGTGTTGTTTTTGAAGATTTACGATCATCCTAGCTAACATGATCATGAAACCATTGACCATGTAAGCTTCCTCAGAGCTTCCTCTCATGTAAGCTTCTACAAAGCTTTAGGGATATACATGTTTCTTGTTTTTCTAGAATAACTGAAAGGCTTGATTCATTGAGCCGCCTCATTCAACTTCGACTCTTTTTATTTATTTTTATCTTGAAATTATCCTACAATTTCGTGGGGAATCTCTACATTCTTTCAATGTAGTTCTCTTTGGCAATTAAATGATTTTTTTTTAATTCCTTTGAGAGTACAAAAAGGCTTTAAAATGTACCCTGTTAAACTTTGAGTCACACTCAAATGTATGGTTTACAACATTGGCATTACGAATATACATAGGCTTTATCACATTCTTCACAGGGAAATCGCAGCAGTTTAAATCTTTCCGAAAACAATTTCCACTATTGGGTAATGCTCCATAAATGTGTCCTCTCCCTTAAATATTGTTGTAACACTTCCATAGAAACATTATACATACATTCCATGGGAAGTTTCTTCGCATCATTTACAATTGATAATATATACCCTACAATTGATAGCATATGCCTAGTGTTAATTATGAATTTACTCTTTCGGAAGTTTTTAGCATCATAGAATGCGATGTCATAACATATGAAGGTTATGTTGAATAAGTCACTAAAACCAAAAAAATTAGTAACTAGTCAAATTTAACCAAAAGTTTCTCAGTGGTAGGGAGATGACCCCATAGTTGTGCATGTACCAAAACATGTACATTGGATTTCACCATAACTTGATGGAAAAAGTACCAATAGTTTTTCACTTTTTCATTAATAGTACTTTTTAAGAGCCAACCACAATATGACACATATGGCGCTCGGTTATTGGTACACTTTTCAAATGCTTTATAAAAATATTTGTGTACTAAATCAATTCAAAATCCACTTTTCCCTCCAAATAAATACATGAAACAAAAATAGTGATGTGACATGATCATATGCTACACAATGATTTTTTTTTTTGCACTAACGAGGCCTCTATATAAATCTACGCACCCCTA
Source organism: Taxus wallichiana var. yunnanensis (assembly GCA_018340775.1). NCBI lineage: Eukaryota > Viridiplantae > Streptophyta > Pinopsida > Cupressales > Taxaceae > Taxus > Taxus wallichiana. The sequence goes on along the minus strand of CM031236.1, from coordinate 687,314,784 downwards.
AAGTTAAGGTGCGCGGTTATGGGGTCATCTCCTTAATCTACCTTTGCATTGCCTCGCCGCCTACGCGCGTCAGAGGTAAGCTTCACACAAAACACACCACATACATCCCCACGCCCCATAAAAAGGACCATGTACATGCATGCACATACATTGGTGGGTCCCGCGCGTCAAGGGTCACGTCAGACTTCTGTTTTCTTTAACAAAATGCAATGCAATCAGAATGTAGCATGTTGCAGTTGGTAGGCGGGTTGGTGGGGAACGTGTGCTTGAAACCCACAAGTCCTTGGTTCGAATCCGATTGGGTCTCTCTGCGTGTGGTTGAAAAGCACATGTGTTTTTCAACTGCAAAAAAAAAAAAAAACTAAGTTTGAAATGATGCGCCACGTGGCTCAACATAACGTCATGGATGGCATGATGGTTCGCATGAGTGTTTTAATGTATGTGGTGCATTTTGTGGGGAGAATCAAGTTGTTTGAAGCATCTTAACAAATAACAAAATAAAAAGAAAAAACATTCCACCCATGAACATAGACAACACAAGAGCTTACAAAAATATTTATCCAGCTACTACTCCACCTCACAGTGATGTGCCAGCTAATATTCCACCTCGGCAACTGCAACCAGGGCGACCCCACCCTATTCACTTTCACTTTCACTATTTTCCATAATATTGGAGGCAAGAGCTTACACCACGCCTTTCAAGTTTCACCGTGATTAAGTTTTCACCCCGAGTTAAGCGGGCTGGTTGGAACGTGGCATTGTGCAAAGAAGCAGTTGTCGCTCGGGCACCGTGTCATTCAGCATGTGGAGGGCGCCATCACAGCTGTCTTCAATAATGGAGAGCGGTACAGTTGAATTGGCAGGGACACGGTAAATACCTAATCATCGCCCCATTGACATTACCACTGCCACCACACGCTCCTCTGTCGATTGCTTTCAAACCTTTAATCACCGCGTTCATCCTCCCCTATTTATATCGCTACCTCATCTTTTCATCTCATTCGGGTTTCATTCACTGTTTCAATACGGAAATCAAAAATATTCTGTATCAATACGGAGGGTAATATTTTACTGTTCAATACAAAGAGTAATTTGTAAGGTTTTAGGGTTTGAGGTGTAAGGGGATTTTCAGTTCTGTATCAAATGGCCGAGCTGTGCCTTTCGCTAATGGCGAGACTTGTGTTGGTTTTCTGTGTTGTCGAACTAAGCTGTGGTGGTGCTGCTGTTGAGACAGTCGGCTACTCCAGAAAACTCGCGGCTCTGGTGGAAGAGTAGCCCCTGGTATTGACTTATCACAAGGGTCCTCTGCTTTCCACGGCCCCTGTTGATGTTCATGTTGTGTGGTACGGGAAATTTAGCCCTGTTCAGCGCTCTATTGTGGGGGACTACTTGCAGTCGTTGGGTGCACATTTGCAGGGGAAGGCCAAGAAGCCCTCTGTTTCTACTTGGTGGAAGACTACTGGAAAATACAAAGGTGAAGCCTCTAATCAAGCCGCTGTAAGCATTGCGAGGCTCGGGAAGCAGAAGATAGATGACTCGTATTCCCTCGGAAAGTCGTTGAAGAGGACCGACATTGCTGCTCTTGTGGAAAGCTCTGTGAAATCAAAAGCTTTGCCTCTGCCGGAAAAGAGCTCGAATTGCATGTATTTGGTGTTAACATCAGAGGATGTTACGGTGGAAGGGTTTTGCATGAGTTCTTGTGGATTTCATGCCAACATTTTACCGTCCACTGCTAATGAAGGGAAGCTTCTCCCATACGCGTGGGTTGGGAACTCAGCAAGTCAGTGCCCTGGTCAGTGCGCATGGCCGTTTCACCAGCCAATTTACGGTCCTCAGACCTCTCCTCTGATTGCACCAAACGGCGACGTAGGCATTGATGGAATGGTAATCAATATTGGCACTGTTTTGGCTGGAGCAGTGACGAATCCGTTCAATACTGGTTATTTTCAAGGCGACGCAGCTGCCCCGTTGGAGGCCGTGTCGGCGTGTACAGGATTATATGGAAAGGGGGCGTATCCAGGTTATGCTGGGGAGCTGTTGGTGGACGCCACAACGGGGGCGAGTTTTAACGCGCATGGAGTGAATGGGAGGCAGTATTTACTTCCTGCAATGTGGGATCCTGCAACCAAATCCTGCAAGACATTGGTGTAAACAATTTTGTAGCGAAGATGGATACAGAGAACCTACATTTTGTAATTCTTTATTCTTTATACGATATTTTAAACATTTTTAGAAAATATTATGCCTCTCGATTTTGTCTTCAACGTGTACTGATTTGAAACTGCGACGGTGCCACCAATCTTCGCGTAACGGTCAAATGCAATTCGGTAATTAACTTATTCGAGGAAAATTTATTAACATTCGAAAGCTTTCAAAAGAAATATTCAGCAAAAGCTGTGTAACATTTAATTTGTATTGATTAGTTATGGCTAAAATTTATTGACATTTAATATTCAATTGTGATTATTTTGGGCCAACACCGCCGGTCACATTAATTTTTTATCGACGCTGGAGTTTATAGGGGTTCTCACCGATTCCTCCAGGCTAATAAATAATTATTAACATACATTTATTTTATTATTTATTAATTTTGTGATCGAGGAATAGTAATTTAGTAAACTTAGTAGATACTAATTTTTAAGGGCCTAATTCCACAAGTTTTGTGATAGTATTTATTTCTCATATTTCTAGGGGAGAGGAGCCAGTCATCGTGAATTGAACTTAAGGGTCTATTTTCACACACATATATTTTAAATTTTACGTTTTTAAAAACGCCCTTTTATACTTTAACATGTTTTCCACTTGCAAATTTCGTTACGTAGTAAATTGATCATCCCACATGCATTTTCTAAAGTAATTTTTGCAAGGTATTAAAATTACATGTTAAAAAACCATACACTATTCATTGAAGTTTCATCATCCAATAATGGAAAAAAAAAAGGTAATACTATTCAATTTTAATGGTATTAAATTTAATATAAATACTACTTGCAAATATAACAAAGTGTATTAAAAACTACCAAACATTGTTTATTGGTAAGTAGTATTGATTTTTTGGCAACGTATTTTTTGGAGATGGGCTGCATTTATGTCATTCATTGTGAACACCACCGCCAGTTAGTAAGGGAGTGCCACCCGTCACATGCAGGCATCGCCACTAATTACGGTATTCACTCCTACCTACTTCTCGTCATCAATTTCCCTCCCTCCAATCAGTGTACAGATCTTCCTTTTCTAGATCTCCAGAGCAATTTTCCTTTCGGAGCTCCTCCCTTCGGTTTGTTTTTAATAGTAATCGCATGCATTAGGTACTCCATTTTCAGACATTGCTACACAGTAAAATACACAACTGTCTACCGACGGAATCCATTGGCGCTTTACTTTTTTTCCTCCACTTACGGTATTGCAGGCAGTTCAAGGTAAAAAGTTCAAGGTATTACAGTACACTTTTTTCCTCCACTCACGGTATTGTAGGGGAGCTTTAATTTTGTTCAAGGTATTGAGTTTAAGTTTGTTTATAATTGCCAACATACACTGCGGGAAAAAGCGCATCAAATAGCCGATCGTGGAAACGCTTCATCAAATGGTCACCCATTTCATTTATGGCACGAGGTATCATCGGTTCATTTATCATGATATTTTTACTCATACGACACATACCTATATCGTGTGATCTCGGAGACACTGCAAATTTCCCATGTCGTTAACTTGATTTATTCTATTGTTTCAAAAGACTCCACGATCGGTGACAATGAGGAGCACCAATCCACGATGGTTTTGTGTTGATAAAGCCGGTAGAGGAAGATCAGTGTGTATTTTTGTGGATTCATATGGCAAGCTTCATCAAATTTTGAAATAGATTGAACCGCGATTAATGGTGTATATTGAGGAGGCGGGTTGTGTTGTTTGATGTGAAGAAGTTGCAGTGCGGCAACAAAGGGGGAAAGAAATTTATTTTCTTCTTTCTTTTTGGGTCTGTTGCTGAGGGTTTCACTGACAGACATGGCATTCTCTGTTAAGGATGCAGTGGTATTTTCCTTTGTGCTTAACCTCCTTGTATCTTTGGCATTCTCTCAAGCTGATCCAGTCTGCTCCTTCTCCCACGAGCGATGGTAAGATTTGATGCCTTGATTTTTTGGGAGAGTGTAGGTTGTTAGTCATTGCGAGTAGTGTGTAATTTGCAAGTTTTTTGGTTGAGTTGAGATGATGGGATTTTGGGCATTTGAAGCAAGAAGATTATGGGTTTTGTGGGTGTTTACCTCGATTAAGAATTTGGGGATTTTAGGGCTTTTCGATTAAGATTGTGGGTGTTCGGCTTAAATCAAAATTATGGGATTTGGGTACATTAGATTCAAGTTCACAGAGTGAGGTTTGTGTGGGTATCGGCTTCAAATCAATCCATTTTATGGGATTTGCTAGTATTATGATGCGATTTCCATGCATTTGGTTCAAGTCAATTTTATGGGATTTCCATTTGCATCTGGAGACTCTGCAAATTTCCCATGTCGTTCATGGGAAATTCTATTGTTTCAGTGCAGACTCCAGTTGAATAAATAGCTTTCAACGGACTCGTTGAATATATGTCGTTTTGTTGTCTTTAACAGAGGGTGTACCGTGTATGTAGAGTTATTTCCAGAGCTAAAGTTTAATGGAGACGTGTTGTTTTTGAATTCAAAACCGTTACCCATTTTGCAGTATTTTGTGACCTGACAATGGTTTCTACTTGCCTGTTAATGTGGAATATCTATACTTGGTGTCACCGTTAAAACCATTGATTATGTGATACAACCAAAAGCTTGTACTAGTCACATGTTTGAAAAATAGAAACACTATTGGCTCAAAATAATTTGGGTGTGGGATTGGTGTAGATTCATCATTGTGGAAACACATAAAACCGAAAGCCACGGTTGCTCATGCCTTCAAATCGCCCTCAACTTGCAGGTGAATTGTGTTTTTGAACACAAAAAATACCATGGGAAATTTTTTGTTACCTGCTTACAATGTAAATACAAATTTTAAGAAGAACTATATTTCTAACCATTTGATCATGAATTGTTCTTTTGCATCCTTTTTTTTTGCAGGGAATCAGATGAATGAACATCCTTACTAGTACTGCCCTCATTGATACTGGAAAATTCGGTGAGGATACTGCCCTCACTAAGGCAATGATAGGAACAGAGCATGATTGTTGTGTTCAATTTGGATCAAATATTATCAATCGTATTGCATCTAATTTGTTGAAAATAGAAAAGATATTATGATTCTCTTTTATGGAACAGAGTTGTTTTAGAGATATATATGAAACACAGTTTGATTCTCTTTTATGGAACAGAGTTGTTTTAGAGAAAATATGAAACTATGTTGTTTTTCATTACATATTTCAAGCAAGTGTACATATAAAAACATATATTGGTCATCTATTACTTATGATATCATATGTGGCTACGAGTACAACAATAAAAAACAGCCATGGCCTTACAACGATTAGAAATATATTTGGCCCACAAAATTATCAAAATATATCTGTTATATACTATTCGAATGGCCCTAACAAGCCTCCAAATTTTTTATACTATCTATGGCACCTGCTTCCAAAAACCAGGAAATAGTGGTGGTGAATCTGTAACCATGCTTGAAGTTGATGTGCTGCATGTTAGTGGTTGAGTTCCAATGTTGGTTTCCTGCAAAGGTAGTGTTGAGGATGGATAGGAACCACTTACCCCAGGTTGAACATTATGTACTGACATCAACTGGGGACAATGCATGGAAATTAATTCCCTCAATAATGGGTGTTCTTCAGGCAAAGGATTTTGTGGAGTACTAAGTCTCCTTTGCCTTCCCAACTCCCTTCTTGCCTTCTCAAACTCTTTCTCCTTCCTTTCTTGGTCTCTTTGGATCCTTTCTTGCTCTTTCTTCATCTCTTTTTCTTGCCTCTGCATCGATTTCTGATGTTCTTTTTCTTGCCTTCTAATTTCCTTTTCGATCTTCTCTTGTTCCTTTCGTTCCCTTCCAGCAATTCTCTCTGCCTTCTTCTCTTGCATCTGTACCCTTTTTCTTTGCTTCAACTCTTCAATTTCTTTCTTTCGCTTCTCTTTTTCCTTGAGCAGCTCCATATATTGATCGGTAGTGATGAGTTGGGATTCTCTACTTAATCGTATTCCATCATTGCAATTTGACCTTGATGAAACCTTCACCCTTTCCATTGGAAGTTTCAAAAATTTAGAAATGGAACTTTGTCCTCTGTTTTCCTCAAAAGTTTTGTCACAATTTTCTGTTCTAATATATGCTTCCTCTGACTCTGTTGCATCAATTTGTTCCTCATCTAGAGTGTTGACAAAGTAGTGGACCACATCTGACTCATGAAGTACTGATGGTTCTGAGGGAGTACATAAGGTGTCTTCTTCAATGTTGTTCAAATTGACACCAAGATTAAGAGCAACTTCTTTCATCCAATCAGGACAACTAACTTGGGTAGGTAGTGCTAGCGACTCACTGAATTGACTCCCTCTAGTCTGAGTTGAAGCTTGTTGTTGAACAGATTCATTTGTATTTTGTTCAATATGTTCAGCATCACATTCTTTACTTGTTTGTGTGTTGAGCACAATCTCAACATCTTCACTACACAGCTCACTGCTTGACACCTCTAAATTATCTCTAGCTAGCCTTAATATATTTTCTGCTGCATGTGATTCATCTCGACTAGTTGTGTCAAATGTTCTGCTAGGTGCCATGTCCTCATCCAAGGCATGTGGATTAAGAGGCCATATACCTGTCCTCTTGAAACCTGCTTTAATATTTTCAGGGGAAAGAGCCTTTTGGAAAGCCCTACTCCCCAATGTAGCTAATTCTGCCCTATTGACATCTATCCCATGTTTCTCAAATAGCCATTTACGCCTCTCCTCTTTGAAGTAACTTTTGAATGGAGCAAAAACACTGACATCTAGTGGTTGTAATTTGTGAGAAGTGTGTGCTGGTAAAGTAAGTAAATCTATCCCCAAACTCCGCGCCTCTTGAATTGTTCCTAGAGCCACATGAGAACCGTGACCATCAAAAATCAGTAAATGCCTATTACTTGGAGACACACCACCAGGCACATGCGCAAAAATGATGCAACCATTTCATAAATAACTCCTTTGTCATCCATGCATGAGGTTGTGCTGCCATGCAAGCACCAGGCTCACAACCTGCTATGTAATTTTGCAATTGTTTCTTCCCTTTGAAAAGATAGAAACCAGGGATGCTTTGTCCAACAACATTGACACAACATAATATGGTTATCCATTCTCTTGCTTTTTGGGATTATGTATGGGACACTTCTACTTCCTCTTCTAGCAAGCACTCTCATACCACAATTTCTTCCTGCTTGTAATCCAGTTTCATCACAATTCCATATTTTTCTTGGCTCATACAGGTTAGCTTTATAAACAGAGGACAAATTTAGATAGAAAGAATTAACAATAGATGGTCTTAGACTTACTTCCCTATCTCTATCAAGGCCTTCTTTGTCCTCAAAATTAAATCTGGGTGTCTTCTTTTAAAACCTGCCCACCATGAGTTTCCAGGGATACCATCTATGAATGGGGTGGATCTAGATTCACATATTTGTGCCACATATGCTTTAAGTTGTGAGATTTCTAACCCATGTCCCATATCAGCCATTTCATGACACCATTGCACCAACTCAAGCTCTTCTTCTTTAGTAAGAATTGTGGGTGGTCCCTTTGTTTTCTTAGTGGTTATCCCCAACAACCATGAAGTAAGTGTGCTTGGAGGTATGCCCCACTTTCTTGCAGCACCATGTGTTGAGGAACCATATTCTTCGACTTCTTTAATGGCATTATTCATGTTAGTCTCATCCCAATCTCCACGTATTCTGATTTTTTTGTTGTTGCCCCTCCAGTGACTTGGACAGTTGTAGCTTGTAGTTGTGGTCCATTGTTGCCAACCTCATCTTCATCTGGTTCACTTGGTGGAAATATGACTCCTCTTGTTTTGGCGTTAGCAGGGCGGACTCTTTTGAGTGATCGTTTTCTCCTCATGTTAGCAAATAACACCTAAAAAATACAAGAAAGGAATATTATCAGTGCATTTTGAAATAATATGAACAACCAACACTTGTCACTCCATAACAGCTGGTTGTGGCTTCATCACAGTAGTGTAAATGCAATCCATCTGCCAATGTATATTTCTGAGAATTTGTTAACCACTTACCAATAAAGCAAGGTTAGTGATTTTGAATGCAATATGTTATATATATATATATATATATATATATATATATATATATATAATATATATATATATATAATTAGTTTTTCTATTAAATGTAATAACATTTAAATTGAATACCAAATTGAAAATGTGTGGGGCACCAGAAACTAAAAAGAAATTAAATATAATATGAATAATTACCAGCAACACGATATTCATTATCTACTCCGGTTTTATATACAGTTGTAAATACTACTATTGTCAATTGCAGTGTGTATATGAAGCTCAAATTACATAGATTTATAAATTCACTACCTTCTTATGTGCAGGTTTTTTGTGTGTATTGGAAACTGTAGTATGCATATGTGTATACATATATCTGTTTGTGTACAGGAAAATGACTTAGTATAAATATAGATATTCTAGTTCAGGCACATTAAACCTATAAATAAGATATATATATGAAACATGCATAAAATGGGTCTAGTTCAAGCTTCCAGACACACAAAATACTGCAAATAAGTTATGCCAAAAAAAGATTAACTCAATTTGAGTTTTATATACACACCATTAATGAGTGTGTGTGTATATATATATCATCTTCTTATTTTATACTTGTATATAATACAGAACTAGCTAATGAATATCATGTTGCTGGTAGTTGTTTATATTATATTTACCTTTTTTTAAGTTGCAGGTAATTTACTTTTCCAAGCTGCTTGGGAATTTAGGAATTTCCTTTGCGGGTTTTCTACCCGATATAAAAACTATATTTAAAAAAAAACTATGCATGTTTCATATATATATTATTTGCAGGGTTTCTGTGTAGAATAACTAAACTGGAATATCTATATTCAAAGATAATTTCCTACAAATGGAAAAAGACTTGAGCCGATAATGCAAATAATTTTGTTTCAATATTGGAAGAAATGAAATTCTTACCAAAATCAAGAACTGCATATAATATCCGGTTGATGCTTCAAGTTTGCTGGGAAAAATTATGAAACTTGATTGTTGAACAATGGAATGTATATATAGAAGTTGTTGAAGTGTTATTGGGTGCTTGATCCATGTGCTTGTTTGTGATTGGTTGAAATTGGTGAGTGTGGATTGAGAGTGATGAGATGATAAATCTAATGGCTACGGTGAATTCTTAGATGAGATATATTTGTTTGAATTCCACCCTTCAATAAATGCATAGTGTTTCTTGAGCCTTACATATTTGTGTTTTTTTGTAGGTTTACCATTAATGCTTGTAGATGGGATGGAAAGAGGCGGCAATATGGATATGACTTGACATTTTATTATTTGAAAAAGTTTAATTTAATGTGGTATTTGATTGGAGTTGTGTCCTATTGTGACAATGAAGTCTTTCAATTTTGTGAATGAAAGTGTGTATGATTATAAATGACATGGCCTTTTTAAGTTTGAAAATATATTCAAACTTAAATAAATGTTTGTAATAATGAGAGTTATCTTCACTACTCATTTTAAAATATAGATTGAATTTTTATATGCCTAGACATGTTGAATACACAGATGTATTAGTACTTGCATCATTTATTGTCTTTTTAATATCATGTTTATTCTTAATATAATAAAATTTACACTTTTTATTGTCTAGTATTTAATTACAAAAAAGTGTCATTTTATTTCTATTTATTGGAAACTTTTCATGTGAGTTTAGGGATTTGAATATTATTGTAGTCAACTATTTCATTTATTTCACAAACCAATTGGACTAATTAATTGTTAATGTTATTAGTATACTTGTATGTTTATTATATAAAATCGAATGGCATTTGAGTCTCTTTTTATTATTTCTCATACTTCCTCTTACAACAATTTTTTTTTTCTACTCAAAGTATCTCTAATTCTCCGTCTAAATATTAAATGAATGGAAACAATTTAATCGTAAATAATGGACTAAAATAAGTCCACAAATCTGGAAGTTCAACATTGACCTAGATGCTCAAATATTTGCTTGGAAAATATTCATTGCAATATGTAATTGGTAAGAGATTAAAATCCCTCTTTGTTCAACTAGTCGAATGCTCATTCTATCATGAAAATGGACGTCTAAAAAATCTTATTTTTGGGGCCTACATGTTTACTAAATGTGATGTTTTAAAGATCAATTTGTTTTATTTAGTCATCATTTGAGATGGGAAGAAGGTTTATTTGGTATATAGATTTGAAGAATAATGTGGTTCTAAATTATATTAGACATGTTATCCTTATTTTTTTATAGAGTATCAAATGGTTAACTACGTTTGCTAATTCTTATATTCATCCAAAAATTGAAAGTTCAAGGTTTTTTTTCTAACATTTGTTTCCAAATTGCTTCGTTATCTTCCCAATTACACGTAATGTTAAAGAATAACAAGGGGATTGCCTACCGATGAAAGAGACCAATCATCAAATTAACCAACTTTAAGTCAACCAATACATTGTTAATAAAGTATTTTTTATGAAACAACTTCAATAGTAAGTGTTATCCAAAATTCACCCCCGAGGTAATTTTGATAACATGCATCGATTATATAGTCCCGAGCAAGTAGATTGATTTAAGGCCCGAAATCATGTTTTTGGGGCCCCCTCGGCTTCCTCTAACTCTTTCATCCAAGAAGAAAACCCAAAGAAGTTTTAAAAATGTGAAAAAAATTGCAAAAGCCAAGCTTAGTCGAAAAATGAAGAAAATTGGCTAAGTCCTGATGCGCGCTGATTGGGACAGTTGGAACGTCGGGCGCGAATCGGTACGGAAAAGCCTCCGGCAATCAGTCAGCTTAAACATTCGGGGCCAAAAGTACGTGTGGGACACGGAAAAGCCGAATCGGCCGAAAGAGGGAAAAAATTGCCTAAGTCTTGTTTCGCGTAGTTCGGGATAGCTGGGCCAAAAGTACGCACGGGACGCGGATCGGCCGGTTTGGCGCAAGTCACCCATTTCAAAGGTTCGAGATATTTGTCCCAGGGCGAGTTTGGGACATCCGGGCCAAAAGTACGCGGAGGGGCCTTGAACCGCCGATCGGCCGAAACAAGGGACTTTGTTTGGGACATCCGGGCCAAAATTATGCAGAGGACGCTGGTGAAAAGTGAAAGAGCCGCCAACGAATCGAATCGAACGTGCCACGTGTCGGAAGGTTGAAAAGTTCTTTAAGTGTTTTGGCGCGAGGTAAAAATGCGCCCCTGCCCGAACCAATAAAATAGTGCCACGTGTCCAAGTTTAAGGGGCCGAAAGGAATTTTCGTGAGGATGAAGCCGCAGACAAATCAGAGCCCAACACGTGTCATCCAGTGGCGGTGAGCGGGAAAAATTCAAATATTTTCCCGCCAATCCATTTTGGCCCAACTGCTTTTGCCCTAAATCTTCAAATCGCCATAACTTTCGATCCAAAGCTCGATTTTCAATGTTCTTTATATCAATGGAAATCTGGTGAAATTATCTACACGATTCTAGGGTCAATCTTGCATTTTGGTTCAGTTTGGAGAGAGAAAATCAAGAAACGCGTCTCGGCGCGTGGTAATGGCCGTGGCGTAAGTGACGTTTCAACAACCGGGCTTTAATGCAAAATGCGTCGCATTCTTCTTGATGGTCGAAATGTCAAGGCATGGTTCATGTAGGACGCCCATGCTGTTTTAATGCATCTTCATTCAATGAGGAATGGCTCCCACATTTTTACACGTTTTCTCTCTCTGGGCTCGACTCATGCATTGTATAAAGCCGATTTGGCTCATTTAAAAAAGTGTTGTTCATCTTTTCACTCTGCCTCCCTTCTTTTCTTCTCCAGGGGTTGAAAATGGAGTTCGAACCTCCTCCTTGCTCTGTAATGGCGTTTTGCCTTTTACTATTGAAATGATGTTCTCAGTGCAAACTTCCTGGAGCAACACAAAACGTGTTTCGTGATGCATCCGTCCCATCCTTGCTCGTTTTTCGCTTGTTCTCTTCTTGCCTCTCTTCATTGCAGTATTTGTGCATGTACTCATTACGGGTTTGGAGTCGTGTGTTCATGGAGTTTTGGGACATTTTCTATGTGAAATCTATCCTTGGGTCGTGATGTATCTCGTCCATCCTTCCCATTGCTCACCCCTCCTTGTTCCATGGCGCTTTGATAGATGTTCAAAGATTTTCCTTCTCTAGTGTATCACCGTTTTAGTGTAGGCTCTGTTTTCCCTTTTCTCTCTCTCTTGCCTCCTTGGCATGGTTAGATTAGAATTAGATTAGCTTACCCGCACCGGAATAGCTTGTGGCGGGTAGTTTAGGAAGAGGAACCAACCTTCTCTGGAGATTCCTTTCTCATTTTGCAAGTCCCACACTTGGAGAAAGGATTCAATGTTGTGCAATCACACCTTTGGATGCTAGTATGATCAACTTAGAAACCTGATTTGCATCCGAGGGGCTTTGTGATTCCGCACTAACAAAGTAAGTTAAAATATCGTACATTCATGTTAAACTACTAAAGTCATAGTCTCCACTTGTAACATTCTTAGTTAACAATGTTTCCATTTACTACTCTGCAACTATCTCGCCTACTATTGTTGTTGAAGCCGTATTTATTGTTGACAAATTTTATAGTGCTAACGAAGTTCACAGTATGCTAACGAGTTTGTATCGTTGCTAGAGTGGTTGGTTGAAAGCTTGTTGTCAATGTTCACTTTGCTTCCATAACATCTTGTCACAATTATGGTCTCATTTTGTTGTAATTTTGCAATTGTATTTTCCCTTGTTACCAAAGTCACTTGATTGTAATTTGTAAATTTCTTACTTATTCATTCTTTGGACTTTGATTCTTCGCAACTTTTTTGGCGGCGTATTTTATTGTAATTTTCTTTGTTCAATTAAATATTTTTATTAGTATGAAATTAGTAAATTGTATTTGTGTGTTTATTAATTATTGATATGAGACTAGTTCATTAGTATGGTATTAGTTTATTTGTATTTTATACTACAAAAATTGACATGATACGTGAAATATTTTTAATAGAGATAAAGATACTTGTTAATATGATGAACCCAACATATAATAAAAATAAAGATGTTGGTTGATGTTGGATCCAAAATATCATAATAAAGATGGTTTATATGATAGGAATAGTTAACTATTATGGTATTAGTTTATTTGTTTTTATATAACTATTGCAATATCAATATTATGGTTAATCTAGTTAAGACTAATTACTAATATGTAAATACTATGAGTATAATAAATACACAGACCTTACATTATGTGTTGATAAATTATGAAAATATACAAGCTTGTGAAAGCTAGATAAAGAAAGATAAGGCTAGGTTTAGAAATATTGCACTGTTGCACACAATTTAGAAGCTAAACAGAGGATCAAAATTGTAAAAATAGACTGCAAAGTGTCATCGAGATACTTGTAAAATTTGAAATGATGAAATTGAGTGTAAGGTAGAATCACCCAAGATGGGCAAAAACGACTTATGGTTTTAACTTCTATGGTTGATTATGACCTATGATGATCTTATTTGAATTTGGATTATGACGTTTGGATTGTCTTTGTATTTGGATTTGTGATCTCCGTGATTAGAATTATGTGATCATGCTTCTACAATTATAAATAACAACTCTTTTGGAAAACCCTAGCTCTTTTTTTGGAAACCTAAAAATGGGGTTTCAAAAATTGGGCTAAAAGGACTTCACCGAACACCAAAGAGTGTGATGAGCATTGTATTATGTACCAATACTTTGAAGAAATATCAAGTTGCACATGGTTCTCCCTCCCATTAAATGCGTGCAAATGTGCAATAAACCACGAGTCTAAAATACCCTAATAAGGCCTCCAATAGCTTGACAAAAATCTTTGGTGTGAATTGTAGCATGTGATAGTGATATAGGGAAACACCATTAGATGTATTCAAATTGATAACCTGTTGATGTGCTCTAAAGAGTGATAGTGCAATGATAGTCCTTAGAGTGCTTGGATATGAGATCCCATAAATAGCCAAAGATGATCCTAATGAGTAGATTGTATGTTCTTTTATATATGACTTGTGTAAATGATTTTCCACTCAATTGACCTTAAGCCGATTGATGTAATGTGTGTATTTGAAAACATGACTCTTAGAATTGTTTAGGACAAAACACCATCCCGGGTCATAATTGTCATTTTATTTTGCCCATGCCAAGCCGAGTATGCTCTTGTTTAGCTTGAGACTTGATTTGAAAGTGGAGGTGAGAGGCCAAGAGTCCGAAGATGTGTTCAAAATTCACAACTAATTTTTAAATACCTTTGATAAATGAAGTGATATTAATCAAGTGACTTGCTACGAATATTGTTAATGTAATTTCGTGTAGCTCCATCATTTATAATTGAAAGAAATAACACATAGGCCATAATAAGGATACTTCAACAATTCCCCCTCCCTTCAACTAACAAAATCTTGAATGCCTTTTCTTTAGGTGATGGAAAATTGTCCACAACCTATACAAATTTATGATATTTCAAGTTCTAATTTTGACGGGGTTATAACAAACCCATTGCTTGCAATGAATGGTCTAGTACTAGAAATTTCCTTGAGTGCATATTTTAATTGGAATGGGAATGGTAAAATTGAAATCCAATATTTTGCAAGTAGTATTTCAAATAGTTGTAGTGATATTATTCAACAAGAAAAAGGAACTAGTGTAAATGCACCCAATGTGCAAGATTTTGAGCTCCAAGCAATGCAAGTGAATGTAAATGGATTTCATGCTACTTGTAAGAAATTTGCTAATTTTTCAATTTCTTGTGAGAACCATCATATGATGAACATTATGACAACATGAGATAGTTCTTATATCGCTAATTCATTTCAAGACTATGTAAATAATATGTGATATGATAATATTGTTCTAGCCTATTTTTTTACCATTAGTAGACGCTGTAAGCTAGCCCTTTTATATAAATAAAATGCTACACCTTATTTTGATATACTATTCCCAATTTTTACAATTAGCTTTTCTCAAGTCCATAATACATCCCTTACATATCAAATAATTACATTTGAATTATCGTTGACCTATATAAAACCCCAATGTCTATTGAATATCGTTCATCAAATTCTTTAAAACCCTATTTTCCCTATACAACAATAATAAATGTTTGTTGACATATGAAGTTTATATTGTATACACACCCTTCTTTATTATGGTTTGTGAGGATGCTTGAAAATTATATGTTTAATCCTTTGAGTCTTCTTTTACTTATAATTTGAAGAAGCATTGAAGTTTACCACTCGAAGTATAAAGTATTTTTACAAAACCAATTGTTCATGCTAACTTCAATTTTTTAAGAAGATAATCTCATTAACCATTATAAGTTACTCTTTTTGTGGTGCGAGATTGCCAAAATTTCAAAGATTAGTTAGAGATAAAAATATAATTATAGGGCCATTATTACTACGAAGAAAAACATGGCTACAATAAGTGCATGCTCACAAAATATTCAATAATCTTGTTGCAGTATTTTAACAATGATTTTTTCTATTTTATATAGAAAAAAATTGCATGCTAATTCTTATTTAATATCACACGTTTTAAACATATATAATTGATATAATATAGTTCTTGTTGTGCACCACTTAATAATTGTTAACCATAATGCTTTTATAGGAATATTTGATCTCCTTAGAGTTGTATCATCCTCGTTAATGGAAAATACAATATGTAGATACCCCAAATACACCACTCATAAAGTCATTTCTAAACCAAAAATCATAACCCCCACTCACTAATTAGTAAAATCCCATCATCATGTATCATACATCACATGATCAATTATTAACGAGTAATTACTCTTAATCATTCTTAACAAGTCACTAATCCTACATTTCCATCATCCCACATCTACTAAAGTCAAATCCCCCAATAAAAATATATAAAGGACCTTCTAAAGATATATATTGGACATCATCTCTTTGTTTACACCCTAATTAATATCTTTGAGGGTTATATATGTATATAATATCTAAGGGTATTAAAATTAGCAAATGATAGACTATACTGATATAATTAACTTCCAACATCAATTATACATGATCAAAATAATGAATTCCAACTTGAAATGAACAAAATGATGGATAAACGATAAATAAATAGTTTAAAACACACGCGAAGAGATACACTTAGTTGTTTAGGATGATTATAGAATGATTAAATATGCAAAGTAGTGGAATAGGTAAATCTAAAACTCTGTATTCCACAAAAATATATTGAACCGAAGATCATGTAGGTGCAAGACTCGGCATGCAATCTGCATTTACCTAGGTAGAACTTTATAGTCTAGAACATGAACGATATGGTTTTGACCAAGGAAATGTTAGGATCTCGAATATTTTTGTGTACTTTGGTTGTGTAAAAGGGTGCTTGTTACGTATCGATCTTGTTCACTCAACATTTGGATGACCTAAAATAAAGTAAAATCAGAACAACTCGCAAAACCCTTCATGAGAGCATTAACAAAACAAAAGAGAAAACATGTGTGTGTGTGTGTGTGTGTGTTTGAGGATGGACCACCCTAGGTGGTTAGACTCTCAACTGATAAACCAATCCCAAGCAGCATTCCACATGTAATCTCTCGAACTAACCTTGTGGAACCAACTCTGGATAACTACTGAATGTGAGGAAGATGGGCCTGCTATCTACCCTACCTCCTATCTCTACCAAATCATTAGCCTCCTCAACCTCTACCTCTCTACATATCATGAACGGGTCATGATCTCTTATACTGATGGGCCTGATGTTGTGAGTACTACTATGGATGTAGTGAAGGTCTTGAAGCTTCTTGTACTATCCTAAACCCTCCTCTTGGGGGTGGTGCAGTGTCTCATGAACTCATATCTTGTAGTGAGTGAATCCATTCCTGCAACCTATTCTTGTTATTATCTCAGAACTCTCAGGCCTTTCCCTTGTTCTCCTCAACTAAGTAGGCCTTCTACATGACCTTCTCCAAAGTCAGAGGAGATAAAATCATAATTTTTCTAGTTAAGTCTACATTCAGGCCTCAAATAAACCTTTTGAATTACATTTTCTTGTCCTGCAAATAGTCAACATATTGCACCATCGAGGCCGAACCATGTTGGAGGTCATGACTCTAATATATCCATTGTTGAATAAGGTGCTCCAACATATAACATGCCCAGAAACGATCCTCAAATAGATCCCACGTAAGCTGTGTCTCATGTCAAATGGAGCTTCCACTCCTCATTCCTCCACCATACGCATGTTGCATCTCGGAGGAGGTGAATGGATAGTCGTGCCTTGACATTTCTATTGTATGGATGCAACCCAAAGAAACTATCAATACTAAGGAGATATAACTTGGCTCCAAATCCATCTTTTGTCCCTCCATAAGTAAGTTGTTGTAGCCAAATAAGATCCCTAATAACAATACTTGCACCTTGATCCAGACCTTTGGATGTGGATCCAAAGCCCCCTCTTCACGAGGCAATGGTAGTCTCTCAAGTGGTGGTGGCCACGCAACACACATAGAAAGGCTACGTCGCTGCGAAGTGACCCTCTCCACCTGTACTGACGGGCTACGAGATCTCTCGCACCAATGTGAACCATGATGTTGTGGTGTAGAATGATATCCCTCCTTTGTCGGGGCATCCTCCAAAGGCCGTGTGGCCTCCTCAACTAGCTTCCACCGCATTGGTAAGCGAGTCCCATAGAACACCCATCATATTCTGTAATTCCTCCAAGATCTATGGCCCAAGGTCCACAACATGTG
>CM031236.1:687225727-687296742 GCA_018340775.1 Taxus wallichiana var. yunnanensis | reverse complement strand
AAAATGTGTTCTTTCCTAGATGGTGATCAAACCCTAAACTATCATTATGATACTAGAGTCAACCTTGTCAACTTGATTACTAGCCACATGATATGCTTCTTGACTTTTACTTTTTACTGTGCCAATCAACTTGCAGTCTTGCACACTGTTACTATTATCGAAGTTACTTTATGATAATATCCTTCAAGTTTCTTGAACACATTCTCCAAGTAGGAACACGTAAGTGTATAAAGAATATGCTTATCATGATTGTATCATATGTGAAACATTAGATAAAATCATTCAATATTCTCTTAAGAATAATGATACTTTAGCTAGCTTTGACACATTGAAATTTCATTATCAAGCCAAAGAACCCTGCATACATTCTAAACCTTGAATTCATAGTCTCATACCATAATGAATCATAGATGGAAGACCATATATTATGTCTCGACTCCTTTGAAATTATGAACACTCTTGGTAATTGGATATTATTATGGCATACCTCATACCTCTGATGAATCAATAATCTCTTCATGAGTAGATGCACACCTTATTTGGATTGACGACAACATTTAGAACCTCTATACAACAGGACAAACCTCTATAAATTATGATAGAGCTCGGTCATCAAGACTCCTTCATTAAAAAAATAAAGACATATCATACCTTAGATGAATCAATGAAATCAGATTCCTTCATGAGAAGATACATAATATACTTTGATTTAAAACTAAGCACAAACCTTGAGATCACCTATTTCATGTTTGATTAGCTACAGCAGAGACTTCTTATCAATAGAGTGTCTTTGGCTACTCAAAAAAATCATCTAATTTGTTTTTTCTCTTCTCAAAACTTTTATACATATTTATTTTTCTTGATGTATGCTCTAATTCTGACTATAGTTATATTATTACTCCTTCCAACTAAGTTATATGAGAAAGAGATAAAAAATATGACCTCATCTTTTCACCTTTTTCTATATAATTTTTTTCTTTCAAAAGAATCAAACCTTCTTAGTTTTGTACTAAAACATATAGATCAAACCAATACATATCAAGTGTATTGAAATTGAATAAATGGTAGGAAATCCTTATCCAATTTGATGTAACATGTCAATCAAGCAACCATGAAAAATTGTGGAAAAACTTTTGTAATTTCTTCTTATACTAATGTAGCACTCTTGAAAAATGTAGTACATGTTAAGTGACACAATATTATATAGACCATGTCAAAAATCACTTGAAAAGCATTCAAATCTCTTTGAATAATTCCATTGGGATTAGTTACATTTTGTTCTCCTTAAATTTCTTAATTTTACATCTAAACTTCTTCTAGGTTTCCATGATGACTCTTCTTTTAAATTATTATTTTGTTTTTTTCTATTTCTTGTAAGATGCAATGTTGATTGTTTTTTCTTCAATTCTATAGGATTCATTGATTCAAGAAAATGGCAACTAAAAAGGGAAGCTCAGCCTCGGGAAAAAAATCTATTCCAACCCCTCCTGGTAGTGGTACTGGCATTCAAAAAATAACATCTTATTTTTGAGAAACCATCGAAGGAAACCCATTTTGATTTTTAATGTAGTCATTATCCCTTGATTGTGAATGAGAATGTGTTCATTTTGGATTTTCCTAATGTTTTCAATGACGAGAACAATGAAATGCCTCCCCTTGAAAACATTCCATTGAATGATGTTGAGTTTGACATTGTACCACCTACCCAATTGAATGAAGATGACACTACATCACCTGCCCAAGTGAATATTGGAGGTGAAACTTATAACTTGATCAACAAAATTTAAATTCCACCAAGGTAAATACTCAATGGAGACCTATTTCGGAATAAATAGAAAGGAAAGAAAATGGGACTTGGGAAGGAGTTTCAGGCTAGACTAGTTTTCTAAGTTTTCATTTATTGAACCTGTTAAAAATGAGAATAAAGATAAACCTCCCAAAGAATTCAAATGTACAATCAATAGCTGGAAATTGGGTAGGGACAAGACGGTGCAACTTAAGTTGAATACTATTAAGATGCATTTAGGAAATATATATGAAAATATAATTGTAGAGGGCGTTGAGAAGAATGTTTCCAGATGGAAAACCATGGATGATTGTTTACATATTAGGTATGAAAAATAATTTTAAGAGCACAAGAAAAATGAAATACTAGTTACAATGAATGGAGGTACAATTACCTCTCAATTCAACAAGATCATTCAAAACAGTCTTTTAGGTCAAGCAGTTCAAAGCTAGCTACTATTTTTCATATTTTGAAAAGAGGTCATCCTATAATAGATTTTCCTAAACAAAAGAAGATGTTGTATTTTCTTGGTGTCCCACACTTTCCTCATTCTCACTTTGGTCAAAAATTAGTAGTTGGGATTGGGAAAAATCCTAGGTATGGTTGAGAAAGAAGATTTGAAAGAGAAACTAAAGTCGCATGATACATTTCTTTATCTATTGATGAGGTTACAATAATATATAATATTTTTTGGGTCTGTATATATGTGTATACTCTTGAGAATTATGTGACATCAACACTTTCCATTCATAAGATGAGAGAGAACTCCAATGCTAAAAACCTTTGTGATTTAATGATAAATTTTTTGAAGGATATCGGTCACATGGATGATGTTGCAATTGTGTCAAAGCTAGTATGTGTCGGGTAAATGGGGCATCTTTAATGGAAAGTCATCGTATTAGCCTCGTGTGTAAGACTAAAAACATCTCATTTCCCTTATATGATTGTAATTCATTATATGGCTCATAGAATAAACATATCTTACAAAATAGTTGGCAAATTTAAACTGTAGAAAATTTGAAGACCTTGTTGAGAGGTGCATGCTTATTTCTGTTGTAGTCCTAAAAGATTCATGAAATTCCAAATATTTGCAGAATGAATAAAAATGGGCGTAAAGCTGTTAAAATATTTCAACACGAGTGGATCTCATTGTACCAACCAGTTCATAGGGTGTACAAAGAGTATCAATCCTTATTATGAGTGATGTGGCAAAATCACATGGAAGTGGACAAGGCCTAGGCTGTGTTACATCATTTAAATGATATAGAGGCATTACTGATGTTTTTGGTCTCCTTCCCATGTTGGAAGCAATGCTTCATTTAATTAAACAAGCACAAGAAATAAGCTGTCTATATTGTTGATTTTTTTAGTTTGAGGAAACGAGTTTGTATGGCAATAGAATATTGTTTTCTCAATGAAACTACTTTTACAAGTCCAAAGTTTGATGGTTGGAATGATTTGATAAATATTGGAAATGCAAGTAGATTTCTAAAGCTCAACTTATTTGGGGAAGTATTTGCTTCTGTACGTGGATATAATATACTGATGTACATGTTTAAAGTAGTAGCCAGTAAGATTGAGAAGGTAAATGTTACGGGGCTATTGTTTGATAATATTGTATTATCAATAAGGGTTAGGTTAAGAGAAATTGCATTGTCCCTACTAGAAGAAATAAGCTAATGAGTTAGAAGGGATGCTTTACTTGCAACAATGGTTATAGTAAATCCCACCTTTTGGAATCTTGTACAAAATGAAAGATATGTGTAGGAAGACTACTTGAGGGTTGACTACATTGACCCGACATTTTTGTAAGCATGTTGATATCAATGGAATGAATATTCCAGGTATTTTAAGCAAGGACAGTTTGATTGATCAATATCATGAATTCACCTCTACAATGATTCAACAATTCAAATGTTTGGATAATCCCTTACACTGTGGAGCAATAACTCAACTATGGAAAAAAATAGGTTAAGTAATATTTTACAGCAAACCATGTCCAAGTTTTTCTCATTGGCTGACTCATATTAAAAAATTATTTTGGGTTCAGTTGAAGATGAAAGAATTTTTAGTGCTTTGTTCTTTATAAATTCAAAATTGCGAAACAAGCTTGACAAAAATTTTAAAAATTGTTTGAGAATTTACACATCATGGTACGAAGTGGATAACTTTCCCTATGACATGGCTTTGGCACTATGGAAGTTGATTGATGAAAAGAGAGGGGATGAAAACAATGGAAAAAATACAATAGATGACCCTATTATAGCAAATTTGATCACAACGAAGAGAGATTCATCTCGAGAGATCTAGCGAATCAAATGATAAAGATGATCCAGGTTTGTAAAATTGGAAGCTTCCATTTGTGGATATCCCGTGATATAGATGTTCATATAATAATTAATATATTCAAATATTTAGTAAATTTTTCTGATAATATATTTTTCCTTATTTATATATATTTTAAAACATTGTGTCGATTAGTAGTCTTTGGAATGAAACATGAAATACATTACATTGATTTGTTGTAGTATGTACTAAAATGAGCATGCATCTATCCAAATTTGGAGTTAAAGAATGAAATAAACACCTCACTTCAAAACCCTTGTAAGTTACAGAAAAAATTAAAAAACCCAACTTTAATCCCATACCAAAACTGTAATCTCTAACAGTTAACTTACTAAAAAAAATTAACATTCCTCAAACAAGGACTAGCATTCACGCCAAACTTACATGTTCCTAAAGTTAAATCAACAAGGAAAAAAAAAACAAACCTACATGAATTTATGAAATATTTATTTAAAATAAAATCCAAATGTTGAACCATGGGTCATTGGTGTTGTCATTGATGTCAAGTTTGCAATTATCTCAAAACTTAGGATATTGTTGTGTATGTTCATCATTGTACCTACTTGCATGATTGTTGGGAGCTAATGGAGAAAGTCCAAGGTTGCAATTTTATTGAAACAACTGGAATTTGGTCTCACAAAGACCCAACACTTGGTCTTAAGCCTTCAATCTTAATATTATTAGAGATCATCAAGTTTGCAATTATCTCAAAACATAGGATATTGTTGTGTATGTTCATCATTGTACCTACTTGCATGACTACTGGGAGCTAATGGAGAAATTTTAAGGTTGAAATTTGATTCAAACAGTTGGAATTTTTCTCACAAAGACCCAACACTTGGTCTTAAGCCTTCAATCTTAATACTATTCAAGATCATCAACTTTGCAATTATCTCAAAACCTAGGATGCTATTGTGTATGTTCATCATTGTACCTACTGCATAGCTGTTGGGAGCTAATGGAGAAAGTATAAGGTTTAAATTTGATTGAAACAACTGGAAGTTGGTCTCACAAAGACCCAACACTTGGTCTTAAGCCTTCAAGCTTGAATTTCTTTAGCAAAATGTTGTTCAATGTCTTTGTTAGGTTTCATGAAGTTCTTTTTCTCTCCTACAAGAGAAAATTAGTGTGATGAAATCCTTCAAGTGCAATAGTGTTATATGTAGTGTGATGAAATCCTTCAAGTGTAATAAAGATGAAATCATAATTAAGTTTCTCTTTTCTCTATTCCAAAAATAATCCCAAGAATCTCAAATAGTTACATGAACTTGTTTTCTCCTTATGAAGCTTGAACTAGAATGTAAAGAGCCATGGTGCACAAGTAAAAAAACATGAAACAAAAATGGTGAAAGTTCAATTTAAAAATAAAACTATTCCTCATTCAACTTGCTTGAGACATGCCTTGTATGAAAAAATGAATATTTCAACAAATGAAACAATTTCAAAATTAAATTACTCTTAATTATATTATCTTCTAACATGCTCCACTCTTCATTTGTTGGAATTACAATTTGTTATAAATCGAGTGATGGACATGTAAATTTGTTAGCAATTCATAACTGAGAGTGGGGATTTCCTTTATTGTTGTATGCAAACTTACCGACAAGGTTATCAATGGTTTAACAAAGCCAAAAATGTTTGTCTCATCTACCTTCTCAGGAATTCATTCTTCTCTTGCATCATTTTTTCTTTCATATTCTTGGAATGCATCATTCTTAATGAATTGGTGTGTTTTTTCAAAAGGCATTGACAAACCAAGCTTTGTGAACTCTTGTACCTTTCCATGTAGCTCCTGTAACATTCTTTGACACTTATTCAACAATTCTGTGCTTTTACTATCATCACACACTTTCAAATGATAGATGATACCTTTATTGAGGCATCAAACCAATTCGATTTCCTCTAGATGCCAATTATGTGTCACTCAATTTGTAGATAGCTTCCAAAATTTTCCTTTATATATCCTCTCTTGAAGCCATCAATTTTATGCTACCAATTACGTATTCACAGAGCTTATCATAGATTCTCTATAGATCAGCCATGAATTCAAACAATCTAATCAAATAATCAATTTTTTTGTTTATTTCCCCCAAATATTATCTGTCATATTAATCCATGACCTTTTATAAAATTCAGAGTTTGATGTTGGAAGACTGTATATCCTTTTTTGCCAACTCCTGTTGTAATATTTCATTTTGTTTTTTCTCTTCCTTTTGCATTCTTCCCCTAAGTTTTCTCTCTTCATCTAGGCTCTATTCCCATTTTTTGGCATTTTCTTTCTCTACCTTCAGAACCTCTTTCAATTCTCCCAATGTTTTTTCTAATCTATTATTCTTACTCATTTCCTGTAACCTTTTCTTGTCTTCTTCTATTTCTACATGTTCCTATTCATTCGCAACAACCTATGAGTCATAGAGGAAAATTATTTTATCTTCCTCTCCAACTCACTTGTCTTATTAAGTGTCACTTTTCCTTTTGCTTTCTCATTTCACAGGTCTGCCTCTAACTTTTGAATCTTATTATTCAACTTATTGTTCTCCTCATTACCTTTAGAAATGATGTGTATACCACATCATTGTTCTTTTTTGAGACATTCATTTTGTTAGAAGGTTTCATTCCCTTAAAATCCATTTGAAGGAAGGTTAGATTGTAGTCACTAAAAACCATTTGATTCTCTAATTTTACAACTTTGGGCACAACATACATGTATTAAATTGTATTTGTGACTTGGCTATATGTTGGAAATACCCTCATTGTGATAGGATCGAACTTATAGTAGCCTCTGTAGAATTTTCTTCTAGTTTTTTTCTCTTTCTAATTTATTGGTGAACTCATCTCTATAATCAAATCCTGAGGTGTTTGTAGGAATGAACTGTTTCACCTTGAATGAGAAGGAGTAATTGAATTTTATGGAGAATTTCCTATGGAATGGCAATTACTTGAGGGGTGGCAAGTGGCACCACCTTCTAGTTCTCAGTAATTAGTTTCCTTGTGGCAAGAGTAATTGTATCAATGTCTACCTCTATCTTTTGCCTCTTCTCGGTTCCTTGTTGGAAAATAAGAACTTTAACTATCTCGTATTCGCCTCTTTACAATAATATTTTGATGTGGTACTTTATGGCCACTACCACCATCATTACTAGAACTACCAACATTAGCAATACTAATAGATTCATTGAAAATGTCTCCTCTAGGATTTTCAACATGTGGCTGAAATGTTTGCTAAGGATTTGACACGGGAGAAAATTGCATTGGATTGCCACTTTTAGATGTTGTAATATGCATTGGTCCTTTCTCGGAAGGTGAATTCCAAGGCTTGACCTATCAAAAAATATTCTAGGTCGTGATTCGGGTGGAAGCCAAATGACTTTTCCTGTTGAACCCAAACCACCACCACTAAAACCCATCTTTTCAATAATAACGTCTCTTGTAGAATATCTTTATTTCAATCCTTCATCAAGACTTTTTTATATGTGATAGGGGAGTGTATAATTCCTCATAATCAGTGTCATCATAACTACTTGCCTCTCCAAGATGTGCTTCATTCCACAATTCTATGAAATCTTCATCTTTTGGAATAGAATCATACTTTGAAATAGATTTTGGATGGCCTAGGTTCTTCCTCTTAGACCAAAAGGTAGTAATGTTTTTACCTTGTCCATATTTTATCTCACAATTCATGATGTAATTCCTTTGGCATGCTTTTAGAGAACTATTTATCAGATTTTGCATAAAATTTGGTAGATTAAAAATCATCTACCTATTTTTGTGGTGGCTCAGGTAATCAAAAAATTTGCGTTGACAATTCTTTAAAACTAATTCCTTTCTCAACAAAATTGTCATCCATTTTTATTTTTTAGTTCATCCTAAGAGTTATTGTTTTTCAATTTTTCTAGCAAGGGTTTGCTTTTATGTTGAATTTTAGTGGAAAATTTCTTGTTCGCCACTACCCTTTCTTTAATCACCTCACATGGGTCATAAACCCAGTGATATTCGACATCAAACTTAAAAATTTGTAAGATTTCATGTGCCACATTGAATGCTCTTATTTCAAATGTGAACCCCCACATGAAAACGGTAAGGAAGGAAACATACTCCTCTTTTCTTTGAGTAACAAAATAGAGTTTATTTGTGATTTCCATCTGCCCTATATATTCCAAGGAAAAAACTCTCTCTGTCACATGTATTGGCAATTTGTAAGGTTATACTCTTGATCCATAAAACCTTAGCACGATATATTCCTCCATGAAATACCAATCCGTTAACTATATTTCTAATCCCGGTTGAATGTAATCTCTATAGTTCATAGACAATTTGAAATTGCTTGATACATTAGAGCCCAAAAATAATCCACAAATTGACTGCAGTCCCTTCTATTATAAAACATACTTATCTTGGGGGTCCACTCAATTAATGGGCATATCACTTTAAGTTGTTCCTCAACATTATTGGGCTGAATTGTAAGTTTGTTTATGTTAAACCGTTCAACAAACCGCCACATAATTAAATAACATAAATAGGTAGTGAACCTAAAGGTCCTAGTGTCGGAGCCTTATTTTATTGTTAAGAATTATCTATGCATATATTCTGTAATGTGCCCAACAAATCTGTATGCACAAGGTGGAGAAACGAAATGCATATTGTATACCATTTCCAATTGGGTTTCATTCACTTTCTCTTTGCTATTAAAGCCAAGGAAAAATACTAGCATTGAAATGGTATCCCCGACCCACGGTTTAAACATTTGAATTGCATGCGAGAGGCTTATCTTTTGGTACCATTCCATCAACTGTTATTTATTGAAAAAACTCATCTTTGGAATTTTGAGTGGTTGCATGATAATCACTAGTAGATTTTTATAGGTTTATGCCGATTGCTCCTAAATCTTTGCTTTCAAACCCCAACACATGGCCAATATTTACCTCCGTAATGGACAAAATTTCTTCTCCATTTCCATTTGCAATAATTACCTTTTTGTCCCATCGTAATTTTGGGCACAAAGAATGAAAAATTCATGGTAGGGTAAAACCTCATGGAGCATCATGCGTCCTAATCCAGACCCCATGTTATCCAACCTTTATGTTTTAGTTTACCTGATGGGTCCAAATGTTTAATTTCAATTTCCTTATTCTCAAACAAGTATCTAAGTTGTG
This sequence comes from Taxus wallichiana var. yunnanensis, assembly GCA_018340775.1. Classification (NCBI taxonomy): domain Eukaryota; kingdom Viridiplantae; phylum Streptophyta; class Pinopsida; order Cupressales; family Taxaceae; genus Taxus; species Taxus wallichiana. The sequence goes on along the minus strand of CM031236.1, from coordinate 687,287,457 downwards.
AAGTTCTTATGCCAATTACAGGATCATAAATATCATGATATTCATCAATAAAACAAGGGGTTTTAAGTAGTTTGGCATATGAGATTTGGGTTTTACTTTTACTTTAGGGTCCTGTGGAAGTAGACATGCTTGGAATTTTTTATTTTAGAAACCCTCAACCCTTATATTGAAATATTTCAAAGCGAAGGATTATACAATGCTACTTATAAAAAGATAATATTTAAATTATCAAGATTCAAGTGTAGGATGACACTTACTAGAAAATATGAAAATTTTGAGTCTTACACAGTCCGTAACTTATATGAATATATTCTTCCTTACATTGCAGTATGCCTTCCATAAACAGAATTAAAGAATTTCAATTATCAATGGACATTTAATATCACCTCGCAACTTGCAAGCACTAGAAGTACCACGTCAAATTTAGTCTCTTTTCAAATTCCATTAAGTGAATGAAAATTGTCACTTAGCTATGCCTATTCTTGGCACTTCCATTCAAAATGTGAGTGTGTCAGACCTTCATCCTGGAATAGAGCCTATGTTGTTGATCTTAATATATCGAATGATGTAGATTATTTATTATACAGCCACGTGGTAGGATTCTAGTCCTCCTTAAGGAAAAGGCATTCCCAGACTCCAAGCCCACAGAATGAACCGATTCAATAAAGTTTTAGGTCCGCAGTGTGGGAATTTAATGATTTGGCCGTTGAATTTTTTGTGGGTTGTTGATAACATTTTAAAACCCTACTTTTTCTCATGCCACACGGAAGAATTCCATGTATTTCTTTTTGTCTTGCCTCCACACAGACGTGAACCTCCTAGATTTAGGCAGGATGAATTAAAATTTTGGGTATGGGTTTATTTTTTAATGATATCACATTCATCATGAAAAAGGATGTTTAAAAGGTAGAGTCATGTGTGATAGTGACGCTAGTTTAAAAGTGAATTTTTGGACAAGATTTTAATTTAATTATAACCATCTTACCCCGTTAAAAGGACACGTGTAAAGTTCCGGTCAAAGAACTCATTCATAAATTATAAACTTAAGGCCCATGGTCATTTTCCAACACATCTTGTCTTTTTCAAAATCACGGTGGGCCAAATTAAGTGGCAATGCATCGAACTAGTATCCAATGATGAATACAAGGAGGATGTCAAGGTTTCTTCTGATAAGGACTCATACGTGGTTATTTTTGGGAAATCCTTCGACCTCTCTCGCTTCTAGCTCTCCTTTTATGGTACTTCCACCCCCTCTCCGGCTAGTCGATCGCTTCCCTGTTCCCCTTCATTCTCTAGGAACTTCTCTGCAGAGCTCTAACTTGATTCCCCGCCTAAGAAGCTAATTCCCAAAGCATTACTGGAACTCTCTATTCTTTATCAAGAATCCCCGACCCATAACCTCTGGATTCTCCACATGCTACTAAAAATTATGTGGATAAGGAAATTGATGACAATAAACCCCAGCGACAATCCCTCGAGATAGAAATTCAAGTCGAAACAGTTGTCTTCCATCCTTACAAAGCTGGAGCAAGATTTTTAAGTGCTTAAAACTTGGAAAGACTATACGAGATAGTACCAAAGCTATCATTGATAAAGGGTGTGTCGAGATACTAACCTTGGCTGAAACACAGGAAGAGAAGATCGATACTGATGTATCTAGGAAAGAGGTATAAGAACTGAAAATTCTATTATGATATGTAATATTTATGTTATATCTAGTTATAGATTTTTTGGTATGCCTATGTTATGATATGTAATGTTTATGTTATATCTAGCTCGATGGGATTTTTTGTAAAAGGATGAGGGTCCTTTCAAAACCCCCACTTTACCCTATTCCAAAAAATGTATGATGCTCTATTATATTTATATAACCTTATACTTCTTGAATTATAGGTTTCAAAAAATATATGAGAGGTATGTCCTGAATTTTATGCAAATCTTCTATTTTTTTCCTTAGGAAGGTACAATCTAGTTTGAGAACAATAATATTTAAGTTAAAGATTCCTCAATGTTTCCTCCACACTCGTGTTTTCTATCGATTAAAACAACTTAAGTAAGAACCGAAAAATATATAATAAATGGATGAGATAATTAATAAAATATAAAAATAATTTAATAACTTATAATTTTGAAATATATGTTGTACATTATTAAGTTATTAAATTATGAAATTATTTTAAGAAGTTATATATTTCAAAAAGGATTCAGTTATTTAATATAAAGGGTAGTTCCAATAGTAAAGAGGATTCAGTTATTTAATAATTTAATAACTTATAATATGTTATTATTAAATATAAGTTATTTTTTCCTTATTATTAAAGTTATCAGTCCTTCCTTACTCATTAGGACAAAGACATGTGGAAGGATTCTAGGCCTCCCCAAGGCAAAGGAATTCCCTAGACTCCAAGCCCGCGGAATGAACCGATTCAATAAAGTTTCGGGTCCATGGTGTCGGTGAGGTAAGGAAGAGTGGTAGTGAGAAATCAGAAGATACCACGTGTCATTTTCTTGTTCCTCCGAGTGGCCAAGTGTCACACATTCTAAGAACTTGAGCATAAAGGTAAGGCATGCAAAAGAAATGAATTTTTTTGGGCCTTATTACAGTCAAATCGACAGAGGGTATTCGCAAACTAGTTACATGAGATTCGCTAATCAATTTCCAAGTTTTTTTATATTTATACCATTTTCACCAAAATAATGAAACATGTTACACGGATATTCACCAAAACCATGAAACTCAAGTTACAGGTGTATATTTGCCACAATTTCTATAATTTTTTTAAGGAGATTCCTTAAATTTTTCCCCGCTGCAAAGGATGAGAAGTTAAAACAAGTTACAAGGTGTTCATTGGATGCAAGAGTGTTTTATGTGCAATATTAGTATGAATATGGAATATTAGTATCTATACTTCTTCTCAAACCATGTAAGGTCATCACAAGAGCATGGCATAATCGTATAATAATCTTCATACTTAAGAGGTTTGAATTCAACCCATTGTTCCATAATAAGACGTACTTCTCTCGGCCCATCGGCGGTTGTGTGCACATTCTTCTCCCACCTCAATGAATTTCCCTCCCCTATAACATATTTTTCCTTTCCATTGTGCTCTTTACTTCCTTTTTTGGGTGTGTTTCCCTTTCGTTGGTTTTTTATGGTTTTTCCTCGTGTGTGCTTGTTATCTATGTTAGTGGTATAGAATTGACTATATTTCCCAATTTGAATAAGGAACTGGTCTACTCACCCAAGAGTGTTGAGGTTCTTTATTTACCTTTATAGTCCAATTTCCCGAGTTAGAGCCGCTTTTGTCAAGGATTTTGAAAGCTCAAACATTCAAAACTTGAGCCATGACAACTAAGCCAAATCTGAAAACATGTTCCAAATTCTCCTAAACCCCTCTCCCACTTTGGTTTTATTATATTTCATGAGAAAATTGACCTTTCGGTCCTCGCAGATATCAAATAATCACATGTAAGTGTTTGAAATGATGTGAAAATATTAATTCTTTCATCCGGAAAAGTAAAACCGAGGACTAGTTCTCCAACAAGCTCAAAAAGGCCTATTTTGGTCATTTCAAGGTAGGTGTGCATCCTCTAGGAAGGTTCTAAAAGTTCATAATCATAAAAATGTTGTATTGGATAGAAACTAAGGTTTTCTAAGTGATTTAGGAATATTTAGGGAATTTTTGGTGGTTTAGGGATATACTGTGTAGAAGCGGATTTTTGAGGTGTAAGAAATGAATGGTTAAAATATGAACCTGAACTTTCGCAAATGATTCCGAGAGCTCTGTGAGGATTTATAATTCAAACAAGTAGGAAATTTAAATATGGTATAATAATATTAATGGTTGAAGAATCATATTTATACAAGCCATGAAGATTTCTCAAAACAAATCAACTTTAGCATGTGCACCTCGATGTCCCGATCAAAACGTGGCCATTTTTTACGTTTTAGGAAGAATTAGGTTCTAAAACCTATGCCATTAATATTGTAAGGATCCCTATAGTTATAATCATATAAAATTTCACCTAATAATACCTTTTCAACCTATGGTCCAACATGGTTTTCAAGTATTCTCTAATGTTAAGTGTGTTTATGCCATACTTAGCAAAATGTTTTCCTGCCACATGTCGTGATTTTGCTCCATAAATTCCTATTCATCCCTCTTTTCCTTTTCCTAAGGGGAAAAAGTGGAAACAATTGAGCACCCCCACTTTTCGCCTTTTTGGTTCTCCATGTGATTATTTTTCATCCCCTAAGTGCTTATCCGGCTAACCCTATCATTTGTACATTCATTTGATGATGACACTTGTCAAGATATTTCTCCAAGTGCCCAATTGTGTGCCTCTTTTTACTTTGTACCAAGGGGACATAGGGTTAAAAATGAGTTTCCCCCACTATCCCCCTCTTTGGTTCCTTACATGACCTATTTTTAGCCCTCAGTGCTTGTTTGGCTTTCTCCATCATCCTTACATTGCACCTCAAAGACGACACTTGTCAACATCTTTCTCAAAGCATCCATTTGTGCCCATCTTGTCCCTTTACACCAAAGGGATAGAGGGGAAAAATTGATCTCCCATCAGCATCTCATTTAACCCTATCTCTTAACCACACTCAGTTTTCATTCAACCATGGTCAAACTATAATCAACAAGTAAGCATGAAAATGAAGCTAATTGTTTCTAAGCTAATTTCCTTGCACATGTTGACCTATCTATCATTTTTGATGTTGTAAAACCTTCAAAACTTAATAATACAACAAAAATTCTTCCAAAAATGTTCTATAACAGCCATGACCATGGAAATGAATATTTCTTCATAATTATCCAACCAAAACTCTAAATCACACGAAATTTTCTCAGAAGACCCTCCTCACATACACTTTTGTATACACATTTTCTACATATTAGATGATTCCATAGGTTATTTACAGTAGCATATCTGAAACAATCCATCTAAAAATTACATTTTTTATTTAAAAGAGTACTAGCGAAAGGATCACAATGAAAATTGGAGCACGGGATCTCGGTGCGAGCCAAATCCAAAAATGGAGTTTTCATTATGAACAGATACTATTATGATTAGTTTCTAAAGAAACACATTCTATGTATATCGAATTACTAAAAATATTAATTCTCTCAAAACATCAAGCTCCAATCACTTAGAACATTGAGTACGGTGCAAAACAACAAGCTAGGCAAAAACGGTAATTTTCCCAAAATAGCAAAAGATCTAAAAAAACAACTTGCTAAAAATAAAAACTTCCTAACAAGGTAAAAAAATCATCAATATGTATAATCTAAGTGTGTAAGGAGCTTCAAAAGAAATTTTTATCAAAAAGGTAAAAATTCCCAAAATAGTAGCTCTGGTTGTTAGGAATTAAAGAAAAATATGCGGAAAATTTTCCTAAAATCACAAAGTGATTTAAACTATTTAGTAGAATTATATTTGTAGAAATATAAAAGCATATACAAATAATGCACAAAAGAAGACAAGACAAGATTTAACATGGTTCACCCAATGTGGGCTACGCCCACTAAGAACTTGCTCAAATTTTATCATCAAAAAGAGTAAAACAACTATCACAGTCTTCTCTCGTTATGAACTCACAATGAGAATTCTCAAAGATGCTAAACTACATCTAAGACACAATTGACACCCAATTGCTCAACCGTGATCACTCTTGATCACTTATTAATGTTATAATATTCAAGATTTCTTGATCACTCAAGATACATTCAAGATTACTATTGATGCATTAGGACGCCCTAACACCTCTATTTATAAGATTACGGTCTTTCTATGAAGTCCTATAACTAACCCTAGAATTTTGAAAGTCGTAATCTTTCAACTTCTCACGGCTGGAAAAATTGTCATTGTGTTAACAACCAGATTAAAGCAACTTAATAACAAATACGAAGCGCGAAAATATAACACAACTGCAAAATGCTCCTGAAGTCTCCAAACTTAATTGTTCGAACTCTAAAACTTCAATGTTGATTCTAGAAGACCAAAAACAGGCTCCATACCCCAACAATCTCCCACTTGAAGACTGTTGCCACTAAGAAAAGTTCTCAACCCTTCATTATCATGCATGAAGGCCAACCAAAGTTTAACACAACATCAAATTCTCCCTTGTGACAACCTTGGTCATCATATCCATAGGATTATGACTGGTATGAATCTTTTCCGGCTTCAACTTGTCTTCTTTCAAAGCTGCCCATGAAATGATATCTTAGTTGAATGTGCTTTGTCTTAGAGTGGAAATCAAAGTTCTTCTCCGAATGAATAGCACTATGACTATCACTATGTAGTCTCCCAATTAACTACTTATGCCCCAACTCATCAAGAATTTTTGTATCCAAATCATCTCCTTACTTGCCTCGTGGCAAGAACATACTCATCCTTTGTGGTTTATAAAGCCAAAACCTTTTGTAACCGTGAAATCTAGCTCACCATTGTATCACCAACTATAAATACATAAATTGTTGTGTTCCTCCTCTTTGTCTAAATCTCCTACAATTTTTGAATCTACATAGCCACACAATGTAGTTTCCAATCCACTGAAACATAATATTGCACCCATGTTCACTCTCAAATACCAAAGGATCCACTTCACTTTGCTGTCGGTGTTCTCTACCTAGATCACTCATAAACTTGCTCACCGCTGCTCCTACTACATGGGAAATATCAAGCCTAGTGTTGTAAGTATTGTCATTGATGCAAAAGGCTTAATCATTGATGAATTTGGTTAACGGAATCATGTAATGAAGTTAACGGATGTTGATGGAAAGGGTAGAAAGTAACGAAAATAACCAACAATATAGAAGGGAAGAAAATAGAATTTTAAATATATGAAAAGAAGAGTTTTTGCATAAGGATTATCATGGTATAAGCGAGATATACGATTGCACATAGGAGAGAGATATCAACATTTTAATGTGTTCATATGTCATGTTTTATGGTGAAAAATAACATTTAATGATGAAAGTGATTTTATTAAAGGAAGGGCCAGCACATTTAATGGAGTATATAACATTTTATTTAATATAAATTATATTAAATAAAGGGGGCTGAATTTTGACTTAAAGAAGAAAGTTAAATAAAAAATATTATCCTTAATGTCGACCTTAATGAAAATGTATGTCTCTCTTTTCGAAGAGGTGTGAAGTGTTTATAAAAGGAGATAGGATTGATTGTAATAAGCAAGAAATTTGAGTGATTCTTCATTCAAGTTTAAGGGAGAGAAGAAGAGGAGAATATAAAAGCAGAACAAGAGTAAAGGGCAGATTTATTTTTAATGAAGAGTTGCAGTGATTTATATATGTGAAGGGACTAAAATGAATAAGAAGAATATATTGAATAGCAGTTTTGTTCTATCCCTATTGAAACAACAACAACAACAACAACATAAAAGATATAAAAGTGTTTGTTTTTCATAAGGAAGGTTGGTGCCTTCATATTCAAAGAGATCGGTGTCTTTTGCTTTGAGTTGGTGCTTAGCAAAAGGGGTTGGTGCTCGTGTAGGTTGGTGCCTACAAACATTTGAGAAATATAATAAAGAATATTTTCTCTGTGGTTTTCTCTCAAAAGGGTTTCCAAGTAAATTTGTGTCTGCATTTGCATTGTGTTGGTTTTCTTTGCATTAATTGTGATTATGGTTCTAAGATTAAGTGTTAAATTTTAAAAAAAAATCATAATATTGATTCACCCCCTCTCAATATTATATTGTGCTTAACAATTGGTATCAGAGCGGGTGCCTTCAGGAACAATCTAACAATTTGAAGGTAGATCTCAGAAGCACATATGGCTACTCATCAAGTACAAGAAGGTTTTTCTTCAAACAAGGCTTCATTGTTTTATGGAACAAATTATGAATTTTGGAGCATAAGAATGAAAAAATATCTAATGGCACTATGGTTTGATATTTGGCAATCAGTAACATTTGGATATACAATCCCATTAGTTCCACTAATAGATCAAGCCAGAAAGAAGGCTTTTGAAAACAATGCCAAGGCGATGAATGCAATCCTATGTGGTCCGTAATCTGAGTTTGTTAAAGTAATGCAATGTGACACAACAAAGGAGATATGGGACAAACTTTGAACTATATACGAAGGTGATGACAAGGTTAAAAGGGCTAAGCTTCAAATCATAGGACACAATTTGAGAGCCTAAAAATGAAGGATGAGGAGAATGTTGCAGCCTATCTTCTTCACATGGATGTGGTTATCAATGCCATAAGAGGGTTAGGTGAAAATATTGAAGAATCCATGATCGTTCAAAAGATTCTAAGATATCTACCATCAAGATTCGATGCTAAGGTGTCTCGTCATTGAAGAAATGAAGGATCTTGATAAGTTGAGCATGGACTAACTACATGGAATATTGACCGCGTATGAAATGAGGATTGAGTCAAATAGACTATCAAATAAGGAAGTTGCATTCAAATTATCAAAGAAAGAGAAAATCAAATAAGCTAAGTCGAATGAGAACTCAAGTAGTGAAGAAGATGAGAAAGAAGCCTTGTTCATTTGAAATTTAAAGAAAGGATCTGAAAATTACAAAGGTAAGTTAACATTTAAATGTTTTAACTATGGTAAAATTGGTCATTTTGTGGCTAAGTGTCCAAAGAAAGAAGATAGCGATGATGAGGAAAGAAAACTAAATTCAAAAGGGAATTCAAGCAAAGCAAAGGCAAGAAAAGATTTGGAAAGCAAAAGAAAATATTAAATTCAAAAGGAAGTAGTAGATCATCTCGAAGAAAGTGGGATAAGTAACTCGAGATAGCGATAATGAAGAAATATTATTCATGGCTATAAAAGATGACTTAAAAAGAGATGAAGATAGGAAGAAAAAGGTGAAGTGAATATTGAAGAGGAACTTATTTGTGCTTTGGGAGAGTTGAAAGCTCTTAAAAAGAAAAATTAGAAACAAAAGTTACAACTCCTAAAGTATGAAGAAGAATATCGTAACTTTGAAGCTAAGATATCACAATCTCTTGAAGAATTGGGAAAGATGATCGTGGATCTAAAAACTCAAATTGAAGAAGAAAAATGAGTTGAAGAAGAATTAAGAAATTAGCTAAGGACTAAGGAAGAAGATTGCGAAAAGCATGAGTCACAGATCATTGCTTTGAGAAAGGACTTGGAAAAAGAAAATGCCAAAGTTACAAGTAATCTAAAATTTGAGAAAATACTTGATATACTAGATGAAATTCGAACCAACGAAGTCAACATCGACAAGACTGTCTTGGATATAAGGAAAGACAAGACGCCGCTAACAAAAAGGTATAGATTCGTTGAAAGAGACAAAAGTAGAGAAGTCAAAGACCTATGTAGAGACACTTAAGGAGAAGAATGAAGTGTTGAAAAGGGAGAAGAAATTTATGGATTTTGTATGTTAACTTGGTGAATGTTTTACTGTTATAGCTCTTGGAATGAAAGCAAACATGTTAAGATACATGATCTTAAGAGAATGTGTTGCTAAAATTTGGGACAACAAATATACTGAATGTGTGTTTGCATCTTGTTATAGCTCTTGGAATGATGTGACGTTTTGATCATGTGATTGTCGTATAATTGACAACAAATATTGCTTGATGTGATGATGATTTCGATTGACATGACAAGATACCCTGAATCAATTCCATTGATCCAAGTATGCTGAGGTCCTCTTGTGTTTTCTATGTTAATTCACACTTGAACTGGACTGAAATTGTTATGAGCGTGCAGCGCCTGATTACCGGTGTGAATAGCTAGCACGAAAATGCCAACGACAGGGGTTCGATTCTTGAACCCTGTACTGTCGAATTTGGGACCTCGTGGGGCGAGAAACGCCTGGACACGGGTGACCTTGGCATGTAATCTAAAGGACGGAACGTCCTGCTCTGCGTTAACGCGAATGTTAGTAAGGGGCTGGAAGGAAGTTGTTAGTGTTAATGGTTAGTGTGAATTAAACCTAAACTAACCCTAAGACCTAACATACATCCTACACTACTATCCTAAGTGGATTTTTAAATTACAAAAAAAAAAAAAAAGGGAAAATAAACCTAAGTTCTAAAACCTAAGGTTGAACTAAGACCTAGGTCGAATGATTTATGTAACCTAAACTAATCCTAAACTAAGGGGTACGCAGACCCTTGGGAAGAAAAGGGATAAGGATGGGAAGGAGGCATTCATTGGTATTAAATGAACTGTCCCTTCGTGGACGGCGCCAGTTTTGGCGGGGCAGGTAAGAAATTTAGGGGCATCTATTTTGAAATAGAGCCAAGTTCAGTTTGGCTTGGAAAATTTGAAACTTAGAACTCGCCAACCCAAGTGGCGGTGGCGCGGAAAGTGAGGAAAAAGGCAAAGCCTTTAATGCATTGATGGTTTTCGGTCCTCGCGACCGGTTCGCCTTGGAAACAGCATGAGGAAAAAATTGATTTTCATTTTTGTGGTTCGAGCCTTTTGAAAAGTTGCTCTGCATTTGGTTTTTCTGACCTGGTTCGGTCGAACCAGCTCTTGGCATTTGACATTTTGTGGAGATTTGGAGGCTGTTGTTAAGCCTGAAGAAGGAAGGAAGTGTTGGAGAGATTGTGCTGTCGCTGTGGAAGGAAAAACGCGGCAAACAACGTTTTCTTCGAGTTCTGGAAGAGAGAATACAGGCATGTTAAGCCCTTCTCTTTAAAAATCTTTGCTTTGATTAAGTGTTTCATTAAAACAACCCTGCTCTTGGGTTGGGATTGAATGATTGCTGTTGAGTTGATTTGAAATGGATTTTGTGGGTTCTTGCTTCTTTCTTTGGAAAATGATAAGCTTAACTGCTTCTGGTTGCTCGGCCTTGATATGTTGTTGCTTGAATCGATTTGGAAAATGATTTACTGTATCGGGTGATTGACTGTACGTGGTTTGAAATAGATATAATTCTTTCACTGTTCGTGTTGTTTGGAAGTGGAACAGGCTGTGTAATCGTTCCTTATGGTGTAAATGATTTCCCTTTAGTGCAATCGTTTCTTTACTGTGTATGTGGAACTGTCTTTGCAAGAAAAGAGGAAATGGAAATACAATCAGCATATATTGCTTCGTAATTTGGGTTTCCTTGAATCTTCTGTTGTCATTTTGGAAACAATACAAAATATCTGTTGTGGTTATATCCGTCCTTGAGTTCATTTTGTCCTTGTATTTCTTGAATGAAATGCTTTCAAATAGATGGTAATGTTTAACAAGATTGGGAAAAATTGTCATATGTATCACGGGTCCACGTGTTAATTGAGTTGTTTTCTTTTGAAACTATACGGTTATTTTCTTTACATGAATTTGAATGAAAGAAAAGTAGTATATATTGGATAAAGTTGTCCTTGTTGATACTTTTAAGGAAATGGATCCTTTTCCTTCTCCAGTTTTGGGATTTTAATGGAAATGGCATTTGGGGTTTCTTGAGTATTTGAACTCGAATTGGCAATGAAGTAATAGCAATACTTTGAAACCATTGTCTTTTCTTATTTAGGAAATGAGCGAATACGTTGTTTCATAAGAACCATGAAAATAGAGGAAAGTTAACTTTTTTCCTTCGTGAGGTTATGATTGGACTTTGTTTAAAAACATTGTGAGGATAAGATGGTTTTATTGTGTTTCATAGATGCTGTTCGGTCTTCCTGTTCGGGCTGTGACGCAATTACAAACTGGTTTTGTATTCTGTGCAATGAATGATTATAATTTCTTCTTGCTGTAATGAAGGTTGACCCCATTGCGTTTAGCAGTCGTGGTTTGACCTTCTGATATTTTTTTTTACTATCTTGTGAATGCGAACTTGGCTGGAATGTTCATTGCTGTAGCTCGTTGGATTGCAGCTGTACTGGCTATGTGAGATGCTTATCAATGAGAACGTTTATTCTGTTATCTTTCTAAGTTGAGTTGTCATGCTAAGAAAAACATGATTTGAATGTTTTTACTTCATTCTGAATACAATGATTGTTTCTTAATGAAATCATAAGAGAATGAATTCTTCTCTTTTTGCTATTTGGGACTCTGAAAGTGACATTGGAATTATAGTGCATATGACTCGATCTTGTTGTAGGTAACAACAATGTACCATTTGTTATTAAGGACTATATGCGTTCAGAGGTATAAAAGATCATATGAATATATACTTGCGTGGTTGCATAATTGTTGTTGGTTAGCTATACAGTGTAAGAAGTAGGGAATCTTCTAGTATAGCAAATACCTAGCATGCATATTGATATGGCTTGCTCAACGATGAATATAATGTCTTACTAACCTGTTTGGTATTCATATGAACTGGAATAAAATGAAATGATTCTTGCTGCCGGAAAGTGAATTCCGAGTGGATTTTGTAAGTTTCACTCTGAACTGCTATCTTGAATTGATTTTCGTTTGGATTCCACTGTTAGGACAGTCATGTGGAAGGAAATAGAGATATGAATGAATGTGTTAGAAAAATGATCTTTCTTCTTTCATTCAGTTAGAAATCTGGAATTCGTGAATGATGAATTTTATAGTGCTTAGATGGGAGCTACTATATGCATTGTTGTTCGCTTTCTTGTTGTACTTGAATGCTTTAAATTTAACATGCTTCATGAACGGAAAGGAAAGTAATGGATTTATATTCAGTTAGTTTCATCCTTTGCATTTGTTATTAATGAAAGGCGTGGAAAGGATAACTGTATGCTATATAGGCAGCAAACTACTTGTATTCCTAACGTTACAAATATTGTAAATTGATACTTGCAATGATTATGTGGAAACGGGACAGCAGTCCCTTGGCTGTTTGTGATGATATTTTTCTGATAGTTCAGTTGTTATGCTGACCTCTCCTTTGTGCCTATTTTGAGATTGATGTTTTGCTGTCGTTTCATAAAAGCAGGTTCTTTTATCAAACAGCTTAGTTCAAGCATCTTATTTTAAGGATAAGTGCTTAATGTGCTCTGGTTCATTGAATCGACCCGCAATTCATTTTGCAGATGGAATTTGATTAGAATGAAGACGTGGCTGTTTTCTTCGATGCCTCTTGATTAGATGTAAATTATATTGAATCGTTGCTTTTATTCCTCTTTGAGGAATTGTAAAGAAGAAGAAAATATATTCTTCGACCATGAGTTGTATGGATGCTTTGTATAAAACTATACCCAATCACCGGATTGGCAAATGTACAAATTATGACTTAAATATTGAATACGATTACAAGTGTGATATTTTCAATAATTATATCACTTGATATTGTTGTTTAAATTGGAAATATGATGTTATTTCCGATTTGGAATTGTTTCATTATCCTCGGATGGATGTTGAATGAAACCGATATCTATTCTTACTTAAATACAACTTTTAAGTGAACAATGCAATTAGTTCATACTTGGGTAAAGATGAATTTTTAATTGACATTAAAAGGATTAAGAAGAATATGATTTCATAATCGGAAAGGTATTCGTGATTAGCTTAGAGCTAAGGAATATCAATTTAAATTGGGAGTATTCGAACTGCTTTGAACCCCATTAATGATCCCGTTTGATAAAATTCAGAATAAAGGATATAGAATAAATATATCCATAACTAATGATCCTTAACTATATAACGTTAAGGGGAACAAATGAATTCATTTCTCAAGATTAGACCTCGTTTGATGACGCCTAATAAGTTAATATTCTGAAATTAGTTCATAGTTGGAAACATCTTGGCTAAGTTTAATAGGTTAAACTTATTACGTCCGTCGGTACGGACTGCTTAATCCAATGATTAAGAAATAAACCAAGTAAGGAAATGTAGCCCTTCGATACGAAGGAGACGATACATAGAAAACTAATGGACGGTTTAGTCCCTCTTAGTTATATACAACCGCAACGGAAACGAGGATCAAGGGATCAACGTGGATGCTGAAAATTGCTTTAACTATTTACTCGTGGCTAAGTCACTTGAGCAGGATGTGTATTCTCGATGGGTGGATTCTCGCAGACATTGGCATACGCCAGCCTACAAAAAGAAGGTGTCTTCATGAAGACGGGGTCTTCATGACGACACAATGTTGCAAATGACATAAGCAATGCCCTCCCGAATTAAAACATTTAGAATACATAGGCTGAATGTGTAGATCTTAACTGGGGTGGGGATAGGGTATGATCTGGTATACGGAGTGACTCGGAATACTAAAGATAATCGACACACGGAGTCGTGGGGTAACGACACCGTATGTCTCGCGTATCTTTAGTTACCGGAGTGCCTTCCTATACCCGCTCATATTACTAACTCGGAATCGAAAGTTTAAAACGAACTTAAACAATGAGGACTGGTAGGAACCAGAAAGACCATTCTAGATAATGGTGAAGTGAAGTGAAGGACGTATTCGTAGATGTGTATCACATCCAGAATATGATCATGCAAAGCATGTGAAAATCTTTGGCCAAAGTATCGCAATTGCTGGTTGCGTTGTCCTTATCACTTAATTTAAGATGCAGATGTCGATGAATATCAAGAATGTATATTCGATAGGCTTCTTAAATGGATCACTTCGATAACCGGGAAGGTTATGAGAACAAGTATATAAAATATACTATGCATAAACAAACATGAAGGATCGGTGTTGCGAGTCATGAACATGAAGGATCGGTTGTTGCCGAAGTCATGAAATGAAGGATCGTTGAAACTCCGAGCCATGAAAATGGAAGGATCGGCAGTTCATCGAGTCATTTACAGCAGCATATAGAATCTGTTATAAGATTGAATGGCATTGAATGTGTGTTCCATATTGTAAATATGTGAACAGGGAACATTCGTTTTAAAAAGAAATTGTATGATCCAAACTGTGTTGTTTGGGCAGAGAACAATTATTAAATCTTGAACGTGTGTTTGAATTTTATAATTCATAACAGAGAACGTATATATATATATAAAAAAAAAAATTTCCCTTGTTCTGGTGTTTTAAAATGGGGATGTTACATCTTGGTATCAGAGCTGAAGGTTGCAGCTCTTGGACCTAATGAGTCCACGTTATTAATAAAGTTTACATTTTCTTATTGAACAGAAAATGGTCAGGACAAGAGGGAATGCCGCGAATAACCCGTCATAGGTGGAGAAGCAAAGAATCGCCCAAAAGCCGGATGAAATCCTTGCACGCCCTACTTGATACGAGGGATCGTTTGATGCATCGAACAAAGTCAATGGGCAATGAAGAGGAGGGAATGAAGCTGAAATAAATGATCACCTGCCTCTCGTGGACAACATCAACGCGAGGGAATCCGGTGTTGATGATAATAATATAATTGCTCCTAATCCCCCGAAAATAAAAGGGCAAGATTAGCAATGAACTTACAAATGATATAAAGAGAATAAGTCCTCCAAAGTTTGATGGAACAACTCTTGGGGACGGAGCTGAAAACTCGGCTCTGAAATGGAGAAATACTTTGCAATAAGAAACTTCTCGAAGAGACTAAAGCGATATGGGGAGCATATCGCCTTTCTCATGAAGCATCATCTGGTGGGACAACCGTAAGGTTGAGCTGAATATTGTCGAATCGACATAACTTGGGATCAATTTAAGGGATATTTTAGGCAAAGATGGCTGCCTCAACTCTATTTTGATAGGAAAATGACCGAATTTTCAGAACTCGGTCGCAAGGAAGGCCGTCGGTGATGAATCATCGGGAAGGGTTTACTAAACTCCTTAAGTATGTGCCGCAGTACCAAGCTGACGAGAAGTTCAGAATACGGAAATTCATAATGGGACTGAATCCCATCATTGGTGGCGAAGTGGATGTCCACGGCCCAACCACCATGGATGGAGTTGTTGAAAAGGCAATCAGACAGGAACAGAAATTGAGAGCAATATCTCGCACACAGTGGAAGAGATAAGGAAGAAGATTCCCAATCCTTCTTCGTCTCTTGCACCAAAAAGGGGACCTTGGAAAAGGTTTGGTGTGAAAAATAAAATTGTTGTAGATAACCACAAGAAACCTGTGATGAACAGACCTGTAAATAGTCTGCGGAATAGCTTTCCAAAAGTTAATGGCATTGGACAGAAGTCCTATGGAAGCCAGAACGATAACTTTAAGGCTGGTAATAAATTTGAACCTAGAAAAGGGCCAGCTGGAGGATGCTTCAACTGTGGAAAGGACCACTATGCGAATCACTGTCCTCTGAAGAAGGATGATCGCGGACAGCAGCATAGGATACATGCTGCAGTGTCTAACCGACAAGCTGAAAAGCAAGTGACGCCCATAGAAGTTACGGGTAAGTTATTCGGTAAACCTGTAGTTGTACTTTTTGATACTGGAGCTACAGAATGTTTTATTTCTGCTAAACTTGCTATGAAATTAAAAAGAAAGGCTGCGAGAATGGATAAAACATGGACAGTGCATTATGGGAATAATGCTGTCCACACAGTTGAAATGTGCCTTTTTGGGGCAATTCTTGACCTGCCTGGGTTCTCCACCGAAGTTGACTTGTATGTCACTCCTCTCAGGATCATATGATATCATTATTGAGTTAATTGGTTAGCTGAACATAAGGCAAAGGTTGTGATCGTTATGAAAAACACATCGCTTGCCTTGATGACCTGCAGTAAAGAAGCAATCATTCAAGGTGTAAACGGGAAGTCATAGCTTAGGAAACTGACGGCTATGCAACTAAAGAGGGCTAAAAACAGAGGCTGCACTTTGTATGCGGTAAAAATGACAGAAAATGAAGAGGAAGATAATGATTTCATGGAAAGATATCCATTGTTGAGGGATTTCCGTGATGTGTTTCCGGAGGAATTACCGGGTCTTCCGCCCAAACGTGAGTTTGACTTCGCTATAGAGATCAAACCAGGAACGGAACCCATATCTAAGGCACCTTATAGAATGACTACCATTGAGCTGGTAGAACTGAAGGCTCAGTTACAAGAACTTCTGACTAAGGGGCTGATCGTGACGAGCGCCTCACCTGGGGAGCGCCTGTAATTTTCGTAAAGAAAAAGGATGGCACCTTGAGGCTGTGCATTGATTACAGAATGCTGAATAAAGCAACCATTAAAAATCGATACCCACTTCCAAGAATCGATGATCTGTTTGATCAGATGCGAGGAGCATCAGTCTATTCAAAAATAGATCTGCGGTCAGGATACCATCAGCTGAGAATAAAAGAGGAAGATATTCATAAAACAGCTTTTAGAACGAGGTATGGGCACTATGAGTTCACAGTGCTGCCTTTTGGGCTGACTAATGCACCTGCCGCCTTCATGAATCTAATGAATAACATCTTTCAAGAATACTTAGACAAGTTTGTGCTTGTATTCTTAGACGACATTCTTATATACTCTAAAAATGTCGAAGAGCACCAAGAACATCTCAGGATAGTGCTGGAAATCTTAAGAAAGAGGAAGTTGTATGGCAAGCTGTCCAAATGTTCCTTTTATGATGCAGAGGTGCATTATTTGGGACACGTTATAAGTAAAGACGGGATAGCTGTTGACCCTTCAAAGATCACGGCTATAACTGAATGGCCTGCACCTAAGAACGTGCACGAAGTAAGGAGCTTCATGGGCTTGGCTGGATATTATAGAAAGTTCGTTAAGGACTTTTCAAAAATTGCTGCTCCAATCACTTCGTTGCAGAAGAAAGAAAAGAAATTTGTCTGGACAGACAAATGTGAATCGCTTTAAAAAGTTAAAGGAGCAAGCTTAACTACAAAGACCTATTTTGACTGCACTGATCCAAATGGAGATTTTATGGTCAGAACTTGACGCCTCAGAGAAGGCCTGGAGGTATTCTCACATAATAACCATGTTATCGCTTATGAAAGCAGTAAAGCTTAAGTTACATGAACAGTAACTATGCTCCACACGATCTTGAGCTCGCCGCCATAGTACATGCGCTTCAAATATGGAGGCATTACCTTCTTGGCAAGCCCTTTGAATTAAAAACAGACCATCTGGGGCTGAAGTATATTTTTACTCAGCCAAATCTGAATGCAAGGCAACGAAGATGGTTAGAATTTCTGTCTCAGTATGATTTTGATATAAACTACATTAAGGGCAAGGAAAATAGAGTGGCAGATGCTCTGAGTCGAAGGAAGCATATCTCTGCTCTTATAACGTTAAGAACTCAGTTTAAGGATGAGGTAAAAGATGCTTTAGAATCAGATCCCTATTTTCAGCAAGTCAAATCAGCACTTGCTGCAGACCCGCAGGACAGCAGGTATAAGGGATTTCGTTTTGATAACGAAGGAGTTATGAGATTCGAAAACAGGGTATATGTACCTGTAGCAAATGGCTTAAGAGAGAAATTGCTCACTGAATTCCATAATTCACCTTTTTCTGGGCACCCTGGCATTACAAAAATGCTTGCGATCTTAAGCAAAGCAATATTTTTGGAAGGGAATGAAAAAGGATGTAATAGAGTTTGTAACACACCGCTTGAATGTCGGGCGTGTTAAAGCGGAACATATGCACCCTTCGGATTATCAGATCCCCCAACATTCCGCAAAGATAAGTGGCAAGTGATAACGATGGATTTCGTTCAAGGATTGCCTATGTCAAGAAATAAACATGACATTATCCTGGTCAGTAGTCGACAAATTGACCAAAGTGGCACACTTCATCATTGTAATTTGAAGGACGATGCACCGCTTTTTTAGCAAGAAGATTGTGCATGAAATCTTCAGATTGCATGGAATACCGGAATTAATCATATCGACAGAGATCCGAGGATGACATCAAGGTTTTGGCAAACGCTTAATGCAGCCTTGGGAACTAAATTAAACTTCGCTTCGCATATCATCCAAACGGATGGACAGACCGAGAGAGTTAATCAAGTTTTAGAGGACATGCCGAGGATGTATTGCATGGACCAGCAAAGATAAATGGGAGGAATACCTTCCGCCGGTAGAATTTGCTTACAATAACACCTATCATGCCTCTTTAAAAATGGCGCCTTTGAAGCATCAGATGGAAGAAAATGCAGAACCCCGTCACCGGGACGTTGAGGACAGAGAGGTAATTGGGCCAGTAAATCCTTATGGAAATGGAACAAGCAAATCAAAATGATTCGGGAACATCTAAAGGAGGCTGCCAATAGGCAGAAGAGCTATGCAGACTTGAAGCGGGTTGACAGGCATTATAAACTTGGAGAGAAGGTCTTTCTTCGGGTGAAGCCGAAAAAGAGCTCCATAACTTTTTGGCAAGGTCGCTAAGTTGTCACCACGTTACGTGGGACCTTTTGAAATTATTGAAATAATCAACCCTGTAGCTTATCGTCTAGCATTACCTCCTGCTTTGTCTCAAATGCATGATGTTTTTCATATTTCTTTGCTTAAGAAATACGTGACCGATTTATCACATGTGCTAAATTGGAATTCCTCGCAGTCCAAGACCCAGAATAATCGTGGTTAAGCCCATTCGAGTGTTGGGAACTCGCCAACATTGTACTTGAGAAATCGCAAGTGAACCAATGTAAGGTCCAAAGTGGGACCAGCCAGCTTCAAACAAGAAAGTGCAACTTGGGAGAATCTCAAGAAATGAGATCTACTTTTCCACATCTCGTTTAATCAATATGAAATTCAGAGAACTCGAAAAGTTTTACCAAATTTAGACCATTATTAGTCTATTGTACAGTTGTCTTAAAACTTTGTTTTTAAGAGAGAATCTGTTTTTGGTATGAACATATGAATGAAAGAACAATAACTGAATTTTGTTCTATGAACTTCTTGATTTGTAAATCTGATCATCGGGACGATGATTCTTTAAGGAGGGAAGAATGTAACACTCTGATTTTTGAATGCTAACTTGGTGAATGTTTTACATACTGTTATAGCTCTTGGAATGAAAGCAAACATGTTAGGATATGTTTTGATTTTAAGAGAATGTGTTGCTAATTCGGATTCTTGCATACTATGAATTATTGCATGGGACAGCGAACACTGTACTTGTGTGTTTGCTGATGTGACGACAGGTTGTCGTATAATTGCTTGCTCTTGTGCTGATTGACAGCATATCCTGAATCAATTCCATTGATCCAGGTATGCTGAGATCCTCTTGTGTTTTCTATGCTAATTCACACTTGAACCTAAGGACTAACGCCCCTGCCTCTCGTTCGATGAAGCATGGATGTTAGTGAGAAAAGGGACGGGATGGTGTTAGTTGGAAGGAAGTGTTAGTGTTAATGGTTAGTGGGAATTAAACCTAAACTAACCCTAAACACCTAACATACATTCTACACTACTATCCAAAGTGGATTTTGAAAAAAAAAAAAAGGGGAAAATAAATCTAAATCCTAAAACCTAAGGTCTAACTAAGACCTAGGTCGAATGAACTATGTAACCTAAACTAATCCTAAGCTAAAGGGGTACGCAGACACTTGGGAAGGAGAGGATAAGGATGGGTAGGTGGCATTCTTGGGTATTTATGAACTGTCCCTTAGGGACGGCAAGGCCGCTTTAAGGGACAGATGGGAGATAGAGGTGTCTATTTGGAAGCTTGGCTAAACTCGCTTGCTTGGGAAATTGAAGGTCTTAGAGACTCGCACAACCCAAGTGGAGGGGGCGTGGAAAATAAGGAGAAAGGCAAGCCTTTAATGCATTAAATGTTTTTGGTCTCGCGACACCTTGCCTGGAAGCAAAGATGAAGGAATTTTGATTGTCATTTTTGTTCATTCGAGCTTTTTGCAAAGTTGCTCTGCATTTGGTTTTTCTGACTGGTGTCGGTCGAACCAGCTCTTGGCATTGACATTTTCGTGGAAGAATAGAGGCTGTTGATAAGCCTGAAGAAGAAAAGAGTGCTGGGAAGTTTGTGTAGCCGTTGTGGAAGAAAAACGCGCAAAACGAAGCTTTCTTCGAGTTCTGGAAAAGAGATTACAGGCATGTTAAGCCCTTCTCTTTAAAATCTTTGCTTGATTTAAATGTTTCATTAAAACAACCCTGCTCTTGGGTTTGGATTGCTTGATTGTTTTTGAGATTGATTTGGAAATGGATTTGTTGATTCATGCCTTTCTTTTCTTGAAAATGATAAGGAAGTTGATTTTGATTGCTCGCTTGATTGTTCTTGCTCAATCGTGTTGGAAATAAGATTTTAGTATTGATTGTAGATCGTATAAAGGGTTGAAATGTGGGTATTCCTTTCACTGCTCGTATTGTTCAAAATGGAAAGGACTGCGTGAATCGCCTTATGGTGTAATTTGTTTCTTTAAATGCAATCGCTTTTTCATTGTATTTGGAATCGCACTTCCATGTAAAATGGAAATGGAAATACAATGAAGTTATGTTGCTTCGATTTGGGTTTCCTTCCTTTCTTTGCCGTCATTTTGGAAATAATGGGGTATAGTCTGCCCCCTTGTCGTTGTGGTTAATCCGCCCTCGCATTTGATTGGTTGGAAGCACTTTCACGACGTAGGTTTGGTTAAGATTGACAAAGATGGTGTTCAAATAGATATAATTCTTTTACTATTCGTGTTGATCAAAGTGGAACAGTGTGTAATCGCTCTTATGGTGTAAATGCTTTCCATTTAGTGTAATCGCTTTTTGTGGTATATGGAATTTTACAAGAAAAGAAGAAATGGAAATAAATGCATATATTGCTGTAATTTGGGTTCATGAATCTTGTTGTCATTTTGGAAATGATACAAAATATCAGTTATTGGTCGCCGAGTTCAATTGCCTGTATTTCTTGAATGAAATGCTTTCCGATGTGGGGGTTGTTTAACAAGATTGGGAAAAAATTGGCATATGTATCACGGGTTTGTCAGACGCAGCACTGAGTTGTTCTCTTTTGAAACCATAAGTCTTTTGCTTTTGATGAACTAGAAATGAAAGAAGCGCTGGTTGTTCAAGTTGTTTCATATGGAAATTTTTATAAAGGAAATAGATTCTCTTCCTTCTACCTGCCTTGGATTGATGAAAGTGGCATTCGGGACCCTATGAGTAATTGAATTCAATTTAAATTCAAGTAGTAGCAACATTTCCATGGTCATTTGCCTCTTTTCTTGTATAAGAAATAAGCAATTATGTTTTGGAATCCGTGAAAATAGGAAAAGTAGACTGTTTTCCTTCTGAAGTTATCAATGACTATAATTTCTTCTTGCTGTAATGAAGGATGACCCTATCAAGGTTTCAAGCAAATAAGTTTGACCTTCTGATATAATTTTGCTTTTACTATCTTGAGAATGCAAATTTGGCTGGAACGTTCATTACTGTAGCTTGTTGAATTGCAGCTGTACTGGCTATGGGTGATGCTTATCAATGAGAACGTTTACGTTGTTGTCTGTCTAAGTTGAGTTGTCTTGCTTAGAAAAAAAAAAAAAACGTGATTGAATGTTTTTACTTCATTCTGAAAACAATGATTGTTTTTAATGAAATAGTAGAGAATGAATTCTTCTCTTTTGCTATCCGGAACTCTGAAGGTGATATTGGATTTATAGTGCTTATGATTCGGTCTTGCTGTAGGTAACAGTCATGTACCCTTTGTTATTAAGAACTATATGTGTTCAAAAGTATAAAAGATTATATGAATATATATATATACTTGCGTGGTTGCAATTTTGTTGTTGGTTAGCTATACAAAGGTAAGAAGTAAGGAATTTTCTAAGTATAAAGAAATACCTAGTATATATATTGATATGGCTTGCTCCAGATAAATATAATGTCTTACTAACTCGTTGGCATTCATATGAACTGGAAATAAATGGAATTATTCTTGCTGCGTAAAGTGAATTCCGAGTGGATTTTGTAAGTTTCACTCTGAACTGTTATTTGATTTATCTTTCGTCTGGATCCCACTGTTAGGACAGTCATGTGAAAGAGATAGAGATATGAATTAATGTTTTAGAAAAATGATCTTTCTTCTTTCATTCAGTTAGAAATCTGGAATTGTGAATGAAGAATTTTATAGTGCTTAGATGGGAGCCACTATATGCATTCATTGTTCGCTTTCTTGTTTGTACTTGAATGCTTTAAATTTAACATGCTTCATGAACGGAAAGGAAAGTAATGGATTTATACTCAGTTAGTTTCATCCTTTGCATTTGTTATTAATGAAAGGTGTGGAAAGGATAACTGTATGCTTTATAGGCAAAGAAACTACTTGTATTTTTAACTTTACAAATTTTGTAAATAGATACTTGCAATGATTATGTCAAAACGGGACAAAGAAATTCCTCGATCGGGTGGCATGATGATGTTTTTTGATAGTTCAAGCTGGTTATGCTGATTTCTCTTTGTGCTTTCGAGATTGATGTTTTGTTGTCGTTTCATAAAAGCAGCAGGTTCTTTTATCGAAATGCTTAGTCAAGCATCTTATTTTAAGGATAAGTGCTTAATGTGCCTGGCCTCATCGAATCGACCTGCAATTCATTTTCAGATGGAATTTGATTAGAATGAAGACTTGGCTTGTTTTCGATGCCTCTTGATTAGATGTAAATTAAATTGTAATCGTTGCTTTTATTTCCTCTTTGAGGAATGTAAAAGAAGAAAATACATTCTTCTCGTCCATGAGTTGTATGAATGCTTTGTATAAATTATACCCAATCATTGGATTGGCAAATGTACAAATTATGACTTGAAATATTGAATACAAGCTTACAAGTGTGATATTTTCAATAATTATATCGCTTGATATTGTTGTTTAAATTGGAAATATGGTGTTATTTCCCGATTTGGAATTGTTTCATTATCCTCGGATGGATGTTGAATCAAACCGATGTTTATTCTTACTTAATTACAACCTTTAAGTTGAACAATGCAATTAATTCATACTGGGGTAAAGATGAATTTTGAATTGACATTAAAAAGGATTAAGAAGGATATGATTTTATAATCAAGGTATTCAGATTAGCTTAGAGCTAAGGAATATCAATTTAAATCGGGAGTATTCGAACTTCGCTTTCAACTCCATTAATGATCCCGCTTGATAAAATTCAATAAAGGTTATTGGATACATATATCCATAACTAATGATCCTCAACTATATAACGCCGAGGGAAATAAATGAATTCATTTCTCAAGGAATAGACCTCGCTTGAATGACGCCTAATAATTTAACATTATGAAATTAGTCGCATTGAAACATCTTGGTTAAGTTTAATAGGTTAAACTTATTATGTCCGTCGGTGACGGATCGCTTAATCTAATGATTAAGAAATTAACCAAGTAAGGAATGTAGCCCTTCGATATGAAGGGGACGATACATAGAAAACTAACTGGACGGTTTAGTCCTCTTAGTTATAGACAACCGCAACGGCAACGAGGATCAAGGGATCGGGCCGTGGATGCTGAAAATTGCTTTAATCGATAACTCGTAGCTAAGTCACTTGGGGTGATGTGAATTCTCGATGGGATGAATTTCGCAGACATTGGCATACGCCGCCTATAAAGAAGGTGTCTTCATGAAGACGGGTCTTCACGACGACACAATGTTGCAAATGACATATAAAGCAATGCCCTCCCGAATTAAAACATTGAGAATACATAGCCGAAAGTGTAGATCTTAGCGGGGTGGAGATAGGGTATGATTTGGTATACTTGAGTGACTCGGATTACTAAAGATAATCGCACACACGGAGTCGTGGGGCAACGACACCGTATGTCTCGCGTATCTTTAGTTACCTCGGAGTGCCTTCCTATACCCGCTCATATTATCGGGCCGGAATCGAAAGTTTAAAACGGAACTTAAACAATGAGGACTGGTAGGAACCAGAAAGACCATTCTAGATAACAGTGAAGTGAAGTGAAGGACGTATTCGTAGATGTGTATCACATTCAGAATATGATCATGCAAAGCATGTGAAAATCTTTGGCCAAAGTATCGCAATTGCTGGTCATGCGTTGTCCTTATCACTTAATTTAAGATGCAGATGTCGATGAATATCAAGAATGTATATTCGATAGGCTTCTTAAATGGATCACTTGATAACCGGGAAGGTTATGAGAACAAGTATACAAAATATACTATGCATGAACAAACATGAAGGATCGGTTGTCACGAGTCATGTATATGAAGGATCGGTTGTTGCCGAGTCATGAAATGAAGGATCGTTGAAACTCCGAGCCATGAAAATGGAGGATCGGCAGTTCATCGAGTCATTTACAGCAGCATATAGAATGTTATGAGATGAATGGCATTGAATGTGTGTTCCATATTGTAATTATGTGAACAGGAACATTCGTTTTAAAAAGAAATTGTATAATCCAAACTGTGTGGTTTGGGCAGAGAACAATTATTAAATCTTGAACGTGTGTTTGAATTTTATAATTCATAACAGAGAACGTTATATATAAAAAAAAAAAAAAAAAAAAATTTCCCTTGTTCTGGTGTTTTAAATTGGGGATGTTACATCTTGGTATCGAGTCGAAGGTCGCAGCTCTGGACCTAATGAGTCCACGTTATTAATAAAGTTTACATTTTCTTATGAAATGTAAAATGGTCAGACAAGAGGGAATGCCGCTAATAACCCGTCAGTAGGTGGAGAAGCAAAGAATCGCCCAAAAGCCGGATGAAATCCTTGCACGCCCTACTTGATACGAGGGATCGCTTGACTGCATCGAACAAAGAAGCCAATGGGCAATGAAGAGGAGGTGAATGAAGCTGAAATAAATGATCAGCTACCTCCTGTGGACAACATCAACGGAGGGAATCCGGGTGTTGATGATAATAATATAATTGCTCCTAATCCCCCTGAAAATAAAAGGGCAAGATTAGCAGCTGAACTTACGAATGATATAAAGAGAATAAGTCCTCCAAAGTTTGATGGAACAACTCTTGGGGACGGAGCTGAAAACTGGCTCAGTGAAATGGAGAAATACTTTGCAATAAGAAACTTCTCTGAAGAGACTAAAGCGATATGGGGAGCATATCAGCTTTCTCACGAAGCATCATCTCGGTGGGACAACCGTAAGGTTGAGCTGAATATTGTCGAATCGCACATAACTTGGGATCAATTTAAGGGATATTTTAGGCAAAGATGGCTGCCTCAACTCTATTTTGATAGGAAAATGACTGAATTTCAGAATCGGTCGCAAGGAAGGTCGTCGGTGATGTATCATCGGGAAGGGTTTACTAAACTCCTTAAGTATGTGCCGCAGCACCAAGCCGACGAGAAGTTCGTAATACGGAAATTCATAATGGGACCAATCCCATCATTGGTGGCGAAGTGGATGTCCACGGCCCAACCACCATGGATGGAGTTGTTGAAAAGGCAATCGACAGAATGTAAATCGAGAGCAATCTCTCGCTCACAGGAAGAGATAAGGAAGAAGATTCCCAATCCTTCTTCGCTCTCGCACCAAAAAGGGACCTTGGAAAAGGTTTGGTGTGAAAAATAAAATTGTTGTAGATAACCACAAGAAACCTGTGATGAACAGACCTGTAAATAGTGTGCGGAATAGCTTTCCAAAAGTTAATGGCATTGGACAGAAGTCCTATGGAAGCCAGAACGATAACTTTAAGGCTGGTAACAAATTTGAACCTAGAAAAGGGCCAGCTGGAGGATGCTTCAACTGTGGAAAGGACCACTATGCGAATCACTGTCCTCTGAAGAAGGATGATCGCGACAAGCAAAGATAGGATACATGCCGCAGTTGTCTAACCGACATGTCGGGAAAAGCAAGCGACGCCCATAGGTTACTGGTAAGCTATTCGGCAAACTCCGTAGTTGTACTTTTTGATACCGGAGCTACTGTAACGTTTTATTTTCGCTAAACTTGCTATGAAATTAAAAAGAAAGGCTGCGAGAATGGATAAAACTGGACAAAGGCATTATGGGAATAATGCTGTCCACACAATGAAATGTGCCTTTTGGGGCAATTCTTGACCGCCTCGGGTTCTCCACCGAAGTTGACTTGTATGTCACTCCTCTAGGATCATATGATATCATTATTGAGTTAATAGTTGGATGAACATAAGGCAAAGGTTGATCGTTATGAAAAACACATCGCTTGCCTTGATGACCGCAGCAAAGCAAAGCAATCATTCAAGGTGTAAAACGGGAAGTTGCAGTTAGGAAACTGACGGCTATGCAACTAAAGAGGGCTAAAAACAGAGGCTGCACTTTGTATGCGGTAAAAATGACAGAAAATGAAGAGGAAGATAATGATTTCATGGAAAGATATCCATTGTTGAGGGATTTCCGTGATGTGTTTCCGGAGGAATTACCGGGTCTTCCGCCCAAACGTGAGTTTGACTTCGCTATTGAGATCAAACCAGGAACGGAACCCATATCTAAGGCACCTTATAGAATGACTACCATTGAGCTGGTAGAACTGAAGGCTCAGTTACAAGAACTTCTGACTAAGGGGCTGATCAGACCGAGCGTCTCACCTTGGGGAGCGCCGGTAATTTTCGTAAAGAAAAAGGATGGCACTCGAGGTGCAGGCATTCGATTACAGAACGTCGAATAAAGCAACCATTAAAAATCGATACCCACTTCCAAGAATCGATGATCTGCTTGATCGATGCGAGGAGCATCACTATTCAAAAATAGATCTCGCGGTCGATACCATCACCGAGAATAAAAGAGGAAGATATTCATAAAACAGCCTTTTAGAACGAGGTATGGGCACTATGAGTTCACAAAGTGCTGCCTTTGGGCCGACTAATGCACCCGCCGCCTTCATGAATCTAATGAATAACATCTTTCAAGAATACTTAGACAAGTTTGTGCTCAGATTCTTGACGACATTCTTATATACTCTAAAAATGTCGAAGAGCACCAAGAACATCTCAGGATAGTGCTGGAAATCTTAAGAAAGAGGAAGTTGTATGGCAAGCTGTCCAAATGTTCCTTTTATGATGCAGAGGTGCATTATTTGGGACACGTTATAAGTAAAGACGGGATAGCTGTTGACCCTTCAAAGATCACGGCTATAACTGAATGGCCTGCACCTAAGAACGTGCACGAAGTAAGGAGCTTCATGGGCTTGGCTGGATATTATAGAAAGTTCGTTAAGGACTTTTCAAAAATTGCTGCTCCAATCACTTCGTTGCAGTAAGAAAGAAAAGAAATTTGTCCGGATGCAAATGTGAATCGCTTTAAAAGTTAAAGGAGCAAGCTTAACTACAAAGACCTATTTTGACTGCACTCGATCCAAATGGAGATTTTATGGTCAGAACTGACGCCTCAGAGAAGGCCTTGGAGGTATTCTCACGTTATGTAACAACCATGTTATCGCTTATGAAAGCAGTAAAGCTTAAGTTACATGAACAGTAACTATGCTCCACACGATCTTGAGCTCGCCGCCATAGTACATGCGCTTCAAATATGGAGGCATTACCTTCTTGGCAAGCCCTTTGAATTAAAAACACCATCCGGGGTGAAGTATATTTTTACTCACCAAATCAATGCAAGGCAACGAAGATGGTTAGAATTTCTGTCTCAAGATGATTTTGATATAAGCTACATTAAGGGCAAGGAAAATAGAGTGGCAGATGCTCGAGTCGAAGGAAGCATATCTCTCGCTCTTATAACGTTAAGAACTCAATTTAAGGATGAGGTAAAAGATGCTTTAGAATCGATCCCTATTTTCAAAGAAGTCAAATCAGCACTTGCCGCAGCATTGCAGCAGACAAATAGGTATAAGGGATTTCGCTTTTGATAACGAAGGAGTTATGAGATTCAAAACATGGTATATGCACTCAGAAGAAATGGCTTAAGAGAGAAATTGCTCACCGAATTCCATAATTCACCTTTTCTCGGGCACTGGCATTACAAAAATGCTTGCACGATCTTTAAGCAATATTTTTGGAAGGGAATGAAAAAGGATGTAATAGAGTTTCAGAACACATCGCTTGAATGTCGCGTGTTAAAGCGGAACATATGCACCCTTCAGATTATCAGATCCCCAAGATTCCGCAAAGATAAGTGGCAAGTGATAACGATGGATTTCGCTCAAGGATTGCCTATGTCAAGAAATAAACATGACATTATCCTCTGGTCAGTAGTCGACAAATTGACCAAAGTGGCACACTTCATCATTGCTGGTAATTCGGGAAGGACGATGCACCGCTTTTAGCAAGAAGATTTGTGCATGAAATCTTCGATTGCATGGAATACCGAATTAATCATATCGATGACAGGATCCGAGGATGACATCAAGGTTTTGGCAAACGCTTAATGCAGCCTTGGGAACTAAATTAAACTTCGCTTCGCATATCATCCGTAAACGGATGGACAGACCGAGAGAGTTAATCAAGTTTTAGAGGACATGCCGAGGATGTATTGCATGGACCAGCAAAGATAAATGGGAGGAATACCTTCCACTGGTAGAATTTGCTTACAATAACACCTATCATGCCTCTTTAAAAATGGCGCCTTTGAAGCATTGTATGGAAGAAAATGCGTAACCCCCGTCACCGGGACAGCGTTGAGGACAGAGAGGTAATTGGGCCGTAAATCCTTATGG
This sequence comes from Taxus wallichiana var. yunnanensis, assembly GCA_018340775.1. Classification (NCBI taxonomy): domain Eukaryota; kingdom Viridiplantae; phylum Streptophyta; class Pinopsida; order Cupressales; family Taxaceae; genus Taxus; species Taxus wallichiana. The sequence goes on along the minus strand of CM031236.1, from coordinate 687,258,106 downwards.
AAATGGAACAAAGCAAATCAAAATGATTCGGGAACATCTAAAGGAGGCTGCCAATAGGCGTAAGAGCTATGCGCAGACTTGAAGCGGGTCGACAGCATTATAAACTTGGAGAGAAGGTCTTTCTTGGGTGAAGCCGAAAAAGAGCTCCATAACTTTTTGGCAAGGTCGCTAAGTTGTCACCACCACGCTACGTGGGACCTTTTGAAATTATTGAAATAATCAACCCCGTAGCTTATCGTCTAGCATTACCTCCCGCTTTGTCTCAAATGCATGATGTTTTTCATATTTCTTTGCTTAAGAAATACGTGACCGATTTATCACATGTGCTAAATCGAATTCCTTGCAGTCCAAGACCCGTGAATAATCGTGGTTAAGCCCATTCGAGTGTTGGGAACTCGCCAGTTGTACTTGAGAATCGCGAAGTGAACCAATGTAAGGTCCAGTGGGACCAGTTCAGGGAAGAAAGTGCAACTTGGGAGAATCTCAAGAAATGAGATCTACTTTTCCACATCTGTTTAACTGAATATGAAATTCAGAGAACTGAAAGTTTTACCAAATTTAGACCATTATTAGTCTATTGTACAGTTGTCTTAAAACTTTGTTTTTAAGAGAGAATCTGTTTTTGGTATGAACATATGAATGAAAGAACAATAACTGAATTTTGTTCTATGAACTTCTTGATTTGTAAATCTGATCATCGGGACGATGATTCTTTAAGGAGGGAAGAATGTAACACTCTGATTTTTGAATGCTAACTTGGTGAATGTTTTACATACTGTTATAGCTCTTGGAATGAAAGCAAACATGTTAGGATATGTTTTGATTTTAAGAGAATGTGTTGCTAATTCGGATTCTTGCATACTATGAATTATTGCATGGGACAGCGAACACTGTACTTGTGTGTTTCTTTGATGTGTGACGGCTGTGTTGTCGTATAATTGCTTGCTTTGTGTTGTTGATGACTTGAAGATATCCTCGAATCAATTCCATTGATCCAGGTATGCTGAGATCCTCTTGTGTTTTCTATGCTAATTCACACTTGAACCGGAAGGACGGAACGTCCTGTTCTGTGATAGCATGGATGTTAGTAAGGGACGGGATGGAAATTGTTAGTGTTAGTGGTTAGTGGGAATTAAACCTAAACTAACCCTAAACACCTAACATACATTCTACACTACTATCCAAAGTGGATTTTGATAAAAAAAAAAAAAGGGGAAAAATAAATCTAAATCCTAAAACCTAAGGTCTAACTAAGACCTAGGTCGAATGAACTATGTAACCTAAACTAATCCTAAGCTAAAGGGGTACGCAGACCCTTGGAAGGAGAGGATAAGGATGGGTAGGTGGCATTCTTGGGCATTTATGAACTGTCCCTTAGGGGACGGCGCCAGTTTTGGCGGGACAGATGGGAGATAGAGGTGTCTATTTGGAAGCTTGGCTAAACTCAGTTTGCTTGGGAAATTTGAAGGTTGGAGACTTGCCAACCCAAGTGGAGGGGGCGTGGAAAATAAGGAGAAAGGCAAGCCTTTAATGCATTAAATGTTTTTGGTCCTCGCGACCAGCTTGCCTTGGAAGCAGCATGAAGGAATTTTGATTGTCATTTTTGTTCATTCGAGCTTTTTGCAAAGTTGCTCTGCATTTGGTTTTTCTGGCCTGGTTCGGTCGAACCAGCTCTTGGCATTGACATTTTCGTGGAAGAATAGAGGCTGTTGATAAGCCTGAAGAAGAAAAGAGTGCTGGGAAGTTTGTGTAGCCGTTGTGGAAGAAAAACGCGGCAAAACGAAGCTTTCTTCGAGTTCTGAAAAAGAGATTACAGGCATGTTAAGCCCTTCTCTTTAAAATCTTTGCTTGATTTAAATGTTTCATTAAAACAACCCTGCTCTTGGGTTTGGATTGCTTGATTGTTTTTGAGATTGATTTGGAAATGGATTTGTTGATTCATGCCTTCTTTTTCTTGAAAAATGATAAGGAAGTTGATTTTGATTGCTCTGCCTCGATTGTTCTTGCTCGAATCGTGTTGGAAATAAGATTTTAGTATTGATTGTAGACTGTATAAAGGGTTGAAATGTGGGTATTCCTTTCACTGTTCGTATTGTTCGAAAATGGAAAGGACTGTGCAATCGCCCTTATGGTGTAATTTGTTTCTTTAAATGCAATCGCTTTTTTGTGTATTTGGAATCGCACTTCCATGTAAAATGGAAATGGAAATACAATGAAGTTATGTTGCTTCGATTTGGGTTTCCTTCCTTTCTTGCTGTCATTTTTGGAAATAATGGGGTACAGTCGTCCCCTTGCTGTTGTGGTTAATCCGTCCTTGCATTTGATTGGTTGGAAGCACTCCCACGACGTGCTGGTTTGTTGACAGTATGGTGTTCGAAATAGATATAATTCTTTTACTATTCGTGTTGATTGAAAGTGGAACAGGTGTGTAATCGTTCCTTATGGTGTAAATGCTTTCCATTTAGTGTAATCGTTTCTTGCTGTGTATATGGAACTGTCTTTACAAGAAAAGAAGAAATGGAAATACAGTTGCATATATTGCTGTAATTTGGGTTCTGTTGAATCTTGTTGTCATTTTGGAAATGATACAAAATACTGTTATTGGTCGCTGAGTTCAGCTGTCCTTGTATTTCTTGAATGAAATGCTTTCCTGATGTGCTGGTTGTTTAACAGTATTGGGAAAAATTGGCATATGTATCACGGGTTTGTACGTGTTAATTGAGTTGTTCTCTTTTGAAACCATAAGTCTTTTGCTGATGAACTAGAATGAAAGAAGCGTTGGTTGTTGAAGTTGTTTCATATGGAAATTTTTATAAAGGAAATAGATTCTCTTCTTCTACTGTCTTGGATTCTGATGAAAGTGGCATTCGGGACCCCTATGAGTAATTGAATTCGAATTTAAATTCAAGTAGTAGCAACATTTCCATGGCTGTGCCCTTTTCTTGTATAAGAAATAAGCAATTATGTTTTGGAATCCGTGAAAATAGGAAAAGTAGACTGCTTTTTCTTCAAGTTATGAATGACTATAATTTCTTCTTGCTGTAATGAAGGATGACCCCATCAAGGCCTAAAGCAATAAGTTTGACCTTCCGATATAATTTTGCTTTTACTATCTTGAGAATGCAAATTTGGCCGAACGCTCATTATCGTAGCTTGTTGAATCGCACTGCATCAAGCTATGGGTGATGCTTATCAATGAGAACGCTTACGTTGTTGTTCTGCCTAAGTTGAGTTGTCTTGCTTAGAAAAAAAAAAAAACGTGATTGAATGTTTTTACTTCATTCTGAAAACAATGATTGTTTTTAATGAAATAGTAGAGAATGAATTCTTCTCTTTTGCTATCCGGAACTCTGAAGGTGATATTGGATTTATAGTGCTTATGATTCGGTCTTGCTGTAGGTAACAGTCATGTACCCTTTGTTATTAAGAACTATATGTGTTCAAAAGTATAAAAGATTATATGAATATATATATATACTTGCGTGGTTGCAATTTTGTTGTTGGTTAGCTATACAGTGTAAGAAGTAAGGAATTTTCTAGTATAGCAAATACCTAGTATACATATTGATATGGCTTGCTCCAGGATAAATATAATGTCTTACTAACCTGTTGGCATTCATATGAACTGGAAATAAATGGAATTATTCTTGCTGCCAGAAAGTGAATTCCGAGTGGATTTTGTAAGTTTCACTCTGAACTGTTATTTGATTTATCTTTCGTCTGGATCCCACTGTTAGGACAGTCATGTGAAAGAGATAGAGATATGAATTAATGTTTTAGAAAAATGATCTTTCTTCTTTCATTCAGTTAGAAATCTGGAATTGTGAATGAAGAATTTTATAGTGCTTAGATGGGAGCCACTATATGCATTGCTGTTCGCTTTCTTGTTTGTACTTGAATGCTTTAAATTTAACATGCTTCATGAACGGAAAGGAAAGTAATGGATTTATACTCAGTTAGTTTCATCCTTTGCATTTGTTATTAATGAAAGGTGTGGAAAGGATAACTGTATGCTTTATAGGCAGCAAACTACTTGTATTTTTAACTTTACAAATTTTGTAAATAGATACTTGCAATGATTATGTCAAAACGGGACAGCAGTCCCTTGACTGGTGGCGATGATGTTTTTGATAGTTCAGTGGTTATGCTGATTTCTCTTTTGTGCTTTCGAGATTGATGTTTTGCTGTCGTTTCATAAAAGCAGGGTTCTTTTATCGAAACAGTTAGTTGAAGCATCTTATTTTAAGGATAAGTGCTTAATGTGCTCAGTTCATTGAACTGACCCGTGCAATTCATTTTGCAGATGGAATTTGATTAGAATGAAGACTTGGCTGTTTTCTGATGCCTCTTGATTAGATGTAAATTAAATTGTAACTGTTGCTTTTATTTCCTCTTTGAGGAATTGTAAAAGAAGAAAATACATTCTTCTGTCCATGAGTTGTATGAATGCTTTGTATAAATTATACCCAATCAGCTGGATTGGCAAATGTACAAATTATGACTTGAAATATTGAATACAGTTACAAGTGTGATATTTTCAATAATTATATCAGTTTGATATTGCTGTTTAAATTGGAAATATGGTGTTATTTCCTGATTTGGAATTGTTTCATTATCCTTGGATGGATGTTGAATTGAAACTGATGTTTATTCTTACTTAATTACAACCTTTAAGTTGAACAATGCAATTAATTCATACTTGGGGTAAAGATGAATTTTGAATTGACATTAAAAAGGATTAAGAAGGATATGATTTTATAATCAGAAGGTATTCAGGATTAGCTTAGGAGCTAAGGAATATCAATTTAAACTGGGAGTATTCGAACTTCGTTTTCGAACTCCATTAATGATCCCGTTTGATAAAATTCAGAATAAAGGTTATTGGATACATATATCCATAACTAATGATCCTCAACTATATAACGTCGAGGGGAAATAAATGAATTCATTTCTCAAGGAATAGACCTCGTTTGAATGACGTCTAATAATTTAACATTATGAAATTAGTTGCAGTTGGAAACATCTTGGTTAAGTTTAATAGGTTAAACTTATTATGTCCGTCGGTACGGACTGCTTAATCTAATGATTAAGAAATTAACCAAGTAAGGGAATGTAGCCCTTCGATATGAAGGGGACGATACATAGAAAACTAACGGACGGTTTAGTCCCTCTTAGTTATAGACAACTGCAACGGCAACGAGGATCAAGGGATCAGCGTGGATGCTGAAAATTGCTTTAACTGATAACTCGTAGCTAAGTCACTTGGGCAGGATGTGAATTCTCGATGGGATGAATTCTGCAGGACATTGGCATACGCCAGCTACAGCAAGGTGTCTTCATGAAGACGGGGTCTTCACGACGACACAATGTTGCAGCTGACATATAGCAATGCCCTCCCGAATTAAAACATTGAGAATACATAGGCTGAAAGTGTAGATCTTAGCTGGGGTGGAGATAGGGTATGATTTGGTATACTTGAGTGACTCCGGATTACTAAAGATAATCAGACACACGGAGTCGTGGGGTAACGACACCGTATGTCTGCGTATCTTTAGTTACCTGGAGTGCCTTCCTATACCCGCTCATATTACTGGCTGGAATCGAAAGTTTAAAACGGAACTTAAACAATGAGGACTGGTAGGAACCAGGAAAGACCATTCTAGATAACAGGTGAAGTGAAGTGAAGGACGTATTCCGTAGATGTGTATCACATTCAGGAATATGATCATGCAAAGCATGTGAAAATCTTTGGCCAAAGTATCGCAATTGCTGGTTGCGTTGTCCTTATCACTTAATTTAAGATGCAGGATGTCAGATGAATATCAGTAACAGATATTCAGATAGGCTTCTTAAATGGATCACTTCGATAACCGGGGAAGGTTATGAGAACAAGTATACAAAATATACTATGCATGAACAAACATGAAGGATCGGTTGTTGCCGAGTCATGTATATGAAGGATCGGTTGTTGCCGAGTCATGAAATGAAGGATCGTTGAAACTCCGAGCCATGAAAATGGAGGATCGGCAGTTCATCGAGTCATTTACAGCAGCATATAGAATCTGTTATGAGATTGAATGGCATTGAATGTGTGTTCCATATTGTAATTATGTGAACAGGGAACATTCGTTTTAAAAAGAAATTGTATAATCCAAACTGTGTGGTTTGGGCAGAGAACAATTATTAAATCTTGAACGTGTGTTTGAATTTTATAATTCTGCGTTAACATCCGCATGCCCGCTTAGCCCCCATGCCCTTTGTTTTCCCCTTTTTCCCTCTTTCCTTGGCCTCTTGACCTTCAGTGACGAAACCGCCGCCCTGAAGGGTGGCGGTCTCGTGACCGCCGCCCCTCAAGCGGCGCGGTCTATGCGCCACCACCTTTCGAGTGGCGTCTCTTTGCGTTTTTGATTTTCTCTTTTGAGATTGACTCGCGTGAAATATCATGTTTCACCAGCTTTTCTTTGCCGACTTGAGCATGCATTAATGTTTTTGGTCCCCTGGAATAGTGTTTTTCCTTTGTTTATTGTTTAGGAGTTCAATTTGGTTTTGGTTCTTGGATGTTTGAATTCCTATAAATGCATGGCTTGTGCTCAAGCAAAAGGCCTCTCTCAAGTTTTGTTTTCTAGATTCCTCTTTGCAATTCCTTTAGTTTTCCTTTGCTTAGAATACTTAGTTTTCTTCATTGCGTGTTTTGGTTAGTATTGTGTTGCATTTGGTAAGCCACATATCCATCTTTTCGGTGAGGCCACCATTTTTTTAGAGTCGATTTTCAGTGGTTTAGTTTTCTTGCTTAGGATTGATAGCATAGTTCATTTCATACTTGGTTAGTATTGTTGTTTGTCGGTAAGCCACATATCCATCTTGTGCAAGCAGTGTTGTTGTTTCACCCATGGTCTGGAGTTTTTGGTCTGAAGCTTGGCTGGATTTTGAAGTTTGATCTTTGCTCTCATTCCCTCATTTTAGTGTTTTAGTTAGTTAGCTTGTTTAGAAGCCATAGCTTGAATTCACTTGCATCTTTTGTTAAATTGCTCAGCTGTTGGTAAGCCAGACCCATCTTGTGTGAGGCGAGTGCTTTGTTGTTTTATCTAATCCATTAGAGTAGAATAGCTTAGGAAGCCATTAAAGTTGCAGGTTTTGCTCTTCATACGAGGATAGTTTAGGTTACGGACGCATTTTGTTGCATGATTCGTAGTAGATCCCGCTAGGAATTGCATAAGCCAAGCTCTGTACTGTACTCTTGCGCTATCCCTCTCCTATCCGCGTTCTATTCTATCGCATTCGAAGGTTGTCCCTTGTTCCAAACACCTATTCTGTTGATGCAAGCATTACACGCTTTTACGGATCTCGTGAACACAAAAAGAGCGAAGAGATCATGCGGGGACAAGATCACACACACCATCGGATTCGCCCTTTATTACTGCGAAATCCAGGTTTTAAACTTTCAAAGTTTTAGTTAGAACCATATCAAACAGAGTAGTTAATCGCTTTATTTCAGTTAATTTTATTCTCGATATTGCCGGGGAAGCTGTGGGGATTGATAGTTTCTGAGAAACTATGATTCACTCCTCACTTATGAGGTAGGGTCGAGAATCTTGCTAATAGATTAGTTATTTCATTTGTTTAGAATAGATATACAAAATTGCACAGACAAATAACCACACTCGGTTATCTTGTTTGTTTTAAGTTATTAGTTTAGTTGTCAATTCTAAATATTTTAAATAGTTGCTTTCTTAAATTCATTTAAATCATCAGAAAATACAAAAAGAAGTCATATATGCTAGAAGTATACTTAGATTTCACTTTATCATAGTTTGTTTTATTACTGCTTTTGCATGACAATCACGGGACCTAGAGAGCCCAGGGAATATATATTTGAGCCAATCGTGCCTCAACCAAACCTAGTCACAGCAATAGTTGACATAGACCAAAATCTCGGGATCAAGTATTCAGAACAACCGCAGATTTACAAGCGATCGGTTCTCGGTTAAGAGGATTAAACATAGAAGACGACCAAGCACATGCGTTTTGGTCAAGTCAGCCAAACTACAGATTACCCTAGAAAACATCCACATGACTGTAGAAGGGCTCGAAAGAGAACAAACATTCGGGTGTGATCCTCTAGTTCCACAGCCAGACACTGGAGACACCCTCGTAGATATAGATACCAGCTTAAGAATCCAGGTTGCGAGAACGCCTGTAAGGTATTCTGAGAAGATTGCACAACTATTGGTTTTAAACATAGAAGTTGAGAAAGCATACGATTACTGGATACTAGGGATTAGAACTTGATCCCGCGTATGACCATAACAGGACCGCAACAACCAAGAGTCATATGGTTGTGATCCACAGATCCCTGACCCAACGAATCCACGAGTCAATCGATATAGACGCTAGAGCCTACGCACCTTGGTATTTAGGTCCACTCCACTTCCACCTATCATCATCGAACATTGTCTTTACTAGATACGGTGGCTATGAAGCTAGGGAATTCTGGACTAGGCGAGAAAATCATCAAGTAGAATCGATTATATTCATCATCCACTATATGACCTTATCGGGAGATATACACGAAACAATCCCGGTCATTTTCCACGTATTCGCATGACCCATAGATCGAATCACGCGAGCTCGATATTGATTGGAGCCTTGGCGGTCATCCTCGCGATCGATCTATCACACCGATCCAAGTTAGAAGGGCCTTCTTTGCCTTAGATTCACAAATTCCACTAGTGCGTGTCGAAGACATTAGATTGCCTAACTAGTTTGTCTGCATATTCTACCCCCACCGGCATTTGTCTCGGCACGACCTCGAGAGGTCGGAGTGCGCGGAAGAGTCACTTGTAGATTCTCTCGCTCGCTACTTTGTCGCTTTCCGGCGTACAAAATTGGTGAACCCGACGTGAAACAAACAATTGTTTCACCTTCTCTTTGAGAAGTTTCAAATCTTCTCTCATCACAATTGTTTCACCTTCTCTTTGAGAAGTTTCAAATCTTCTCCATCCACCTTCGCTCCTTCCCATTATTCTGCGGGTATTCATATACCCCCCGAATATGTCGGGATTCGATGCATATGGCAGACCCCTCTTGGGTCTTGAGGCATACTACGCCCAACAGAATAGAGAATCATCACCCTCGCTCTCAGTATGGGGTGACAACTATTCAACTAATCAGTTGTCAACACAAACCCCAAGAATCAAGATATAGTTCGTCTTTTCAAACTGAGGAGTTAGATCAACCCCCTCGAACCCAACAAACAGAGCCTTCAGGTTCAAACAATATGACGTTTACCGGAGAATCTGGTTCATCTCCTCAAATGCTACTCAGACCACAAATTAGTAGGCAATCAGATCCATACCTGGTCTTAGATGATGGACAGCCAACACGTTATCCTAGGAGTGAACAACGCTCCCGGGGAATGTACCCATCTATAGGAGGTTTACAAATACAACCCGAAATCTCTTTTCAAGAAAATACCTCTATGCCCTTTGCATACGGGAATATGCAGGAGAAACTTGGCAAGATAGCGATCGGTTTATGACAGGATATCACGTACCTTTACAACACCAAGGTATACAACAAACGCCGCTCAGGAAAAGTACCGTGACTTCACCAAATGAAGTCATTTCAACGTTAGTAGAAAGAGTGAGAGGGTTAGAACTGGCTCAAGCAAGTCAAAATTCTCCGTTCATACAAACAGGAAGTTCCAATCCTCCATACCACTCTGGCCAGGTAGATCTCCTTACGGGAGTAGGCACGTTAGGCATGCCTCCTCAATATCCACAACAAACGCCAACAAGGCCTATCATCTCTAACACTATTCCTCCCGGTCTAGTGTCGAACAGTCCGTTCCTTGACAATACCCCGTCCTACTTAAACATATACTCTAAATCACCACAAGGAGATATGTTCTCCTCTCCGGCATGTTTTCTCAAACGCAGGGACCTCCCTATGCCCCTGCCAACACATACGCTGCACCGTATCAACAACCTATCCCACCACCACTCCCTCAGCAAACACCATCAATGGTCGAAAGCTATGCGATAGGGACTTATTCAGAATACCTAAAGGAACCCTTAGATTTCACCATACGAAGCGTCATGCTTCCAAGACCTCTCCCTGATTTGCCCAAGTTCAAGGGTGAGGGAGATCCAAATGCGCATATCAAAGCTTACGCTACTGACCATCGAGAATTACTCCCTTGGGATGGGGTTGTTGCTAAAATATTCCCAAAACAACTTTGGAGGGCATTGCTCTCGATTGGTATTATAGAATACCTGAGGCTTCCATACATTCATTTAAACAACTCGTGTCAGAGTTCATCAAAGCCTTCGACATGAACAAACTGCTAAGAACAGGAATCAGGGAATTCTTGCACATCAAACAAGAACACAATGAATCTGTCGCCCATTTCATCCAGAGGTGGCGTACAGTTCTTTACTCTTCAGCAAGTGCTCCAAACATGGATCAGATGGAACTATGTGATTTATTCCTTCATTCTCTCAGTAGAGAAGTGAAGGAAGAAGTCCAGAAGTTCCCACTAAGGACTTATGATGAAGTACTTGAGAGCGCTCTGCGAATAGATCAAGCAGCGATAGATAGTGGTCGTAAGACATATGGAACAAATGGGAGGTTAATCACCTCCACTCAAAATACTACAACTACCACAAATGTCAATCAAGGACCCAAAATCCTTAACAAAAATCGTGGGGTAACAACGGATGGGGTAACCGACCAGCCCAAGAGGGTAAATGTTGTTAATACTCCGTCACAAACAAACAACAACCAAGCGAAACAACAACTTTACCCGACAGCGGTCAATACGGTGGATTTTAACCATCACAACAACAACAACAACAACGGTGAAATCCCATACTGAGGGCCAAGCCAAAACTCATTTGGTTACCAAAACCAAAGTCAAAACCAAAAACAACAATTCCAAAACTTTGGTCCTAATAGGCAACAGTTTGATCGGAATTTTAGGCCACAATACACACCAAACCAACAAAACGGGAATTATAACCCCAATTCTTATTGTGGTTTCCATAAAATTCGAGGTCACAACACTAGAACGTGCCGTGACTACAATAAATTTATGCAACGTTTGCGAGAAGAACAAAAGCACGATTCTTCTGAGACTGTTGTTTTGGAGATCCGTCTCATCATCACCAAAAATACTCTCGCGAGGCGTAGTTTCTCCTCAGAATGCTCCCCTCAAGATCTTTAATGATCCGCTCCCAAATCATGACAGCAATAGGCTGAATCCAACCGGAACAAACAAAGGTGCAGTGACGGGAAACAATGACCATGAAGCCTCGACTTCATTAAATCCATCGATCGCGCCACGGTTGGGAGCTCAGCCGAGACCTAAGATAGTCGGTTTGGTAGAATTAGGCTTTGAACTACCTATCGAAGCTATAACAAGAACACAGAGTATTTCTCTCAACCAAGCCCAAGTCATCTGCGAGAGAGACAGGATAAGAGTCGACAAATAGTTGAAAAACCCATCGGTGCACTATGATTTAATTAGTGACCTAACAAAGACCTTTTCACACATTTCATTTTTGGACTTACTAAAGAACTCTCCCCCCCTCACCAGAGCTGCTCTTTTAGAAGCATTAGGTCTAGGCCATCTAATTAACATCACTCCACCTCCCGAAACACAAGTAAATCACGTAGATTTTGATATCCACCCTCGGGGGGCAGCCGGACAAGGATGTCGAATTCATCTTGAAATAAGTAAAATGCCCACAGAGATCTTTGAGATCGCACGCCGAGGTGATTGACCTTACACTTGCAAGTGTGGGTTTATAATAACTATGTAAAATGGGCAATGGTTGTGATGGGGCTGCAGTTAACATAGTCCCTTTCTCTTTCCTCCAAAAACTTGGATATGGAGAAACAAACTGTTCCACTACACGAAATACCTTGAGAGGCTATGATAGCCTTAAAGCCACTTCGATAGGAACTATAATATTGCCGGTCACCTTAGGGCCCAAAACCATCTTGACTGAGTTTTATATTATAGATCGGGAAACTAACTATAATATGATCCTCGGCCGACCTTGGATACATCGAATGAAGGCAATCCCTTCCACGCTATTTCAAGAAGTAAGATTCTTGCATCTGGGAAAGGTATTTGTAGCCAAAGGCGATCCAAAACCTTTCGATTTGCACCTAGCTGATTTAAAGAAAAGACCAGGGGTGCACTCAGAATTTGAACTTCCAACAAACCAACTTAATAAACCCTCGACCCAAAGCGGAGGAAAAGTTGATACCTGACGGATCTTGAAACTACTACGTAGCATAGCCAAAACAATTCCAACCCCTAAAGGTAAAACTAAAAAGCAGTATCATTAGGGACTCTGCGAAAATCGTTGAGTTGATAGAACAAGATTCACCAATGTTCTTACCATTCGATTCAGTAGGCATGGGATTTTCCCTAGGTGTTGGTTCCTTGCCAGCAGAAGATCTCTGTATGGTAGAAGTAGAGTGTGCAAAGCGCGTGAGATGCCCCAACATCTACACTCCCGGCTAAGTATTGGACTCTCCATTTCGATGGAGCTAAATGTCGTTATGGAGCGGGGGCAGGTATAATTCTTACTTCGCCCGAGGAGAAGGTCCTCCCATTCTCTTTTAAGTTAAACTTTGAATGCACAAACAACGGCGCTGAGTACGAAGCCCTCCTCCTTGGCCTCACCTTAGCCAGAAGAATTGGTATTAATAACATCAGAGTCTTGGGAGACTCATAATTAGTAACAAACCAAGTTTCTAAAGTATATGAAACTAAAGCCGAACATTTACAACTCTACAAAAATGTTGTATTAGATTTAAGCAAGGCGTTTAACTTCATATCCATTGAAGCGATCCCTCGAGAGAAAAATCTTCTCGCCGATTCAATAGCAACCTCAGCATCACGTTTTACTCCAAGCAATGAGCTAGAAGATACTCACTTCACAGTATCCATTCGTGATGAACCATTGATAAAAACAATGACAAATCCTCTTTCAAGCGGAAGTGAATCTACCATCCTAGACCATGTTGGAAATGATGCGGCTACTTTGGATTACTTAAATGCCTATGCAGCATTACATCTCTCCTATCATATGCTAGATTTATCCCTGATTCCACATTCGTCTTCCTACTTCGGAAATCCCGTAACGGATCTTCCCTCACAAATGGAACCTAACATATACTGCGATAGAAAATGGGGATGATATAGATTTACCTCCGCACCACACGAGTTCCAAGAGGGTAACGCCTCTTTGATCCAAGAAACAATCGATGTCAACATCGGGACGAGAAGATGAACCAAGAATATTGAAACTAGGTTCTTCGTTAACACGGAAAAGTGGAAATACATACTCGGGTTCTCAAAAAGAACATCGGAAGGTGTTTGCATTTAATTACTGAGGAGATGACGGGAGTCGCACCCCACATTGCGGTGCACAACCTCGTCACTAGATCGGATCAAAGCCAATTAAACAAAAATCAAGACCCATGAAACCCAAAGTAGCTCTCATGGTAAAGAGGAAGTAATAAAACTCCTTCAGGTAGGATTCATCAAGCCAGTTGACTACTCCCAATGGGTATCTAATATCGTTCCCGTTCTCAAGAAGAACGGAAAGATACGCATTTGCATAGATTTCGAGACATCAACAAAGCGTGTCCTAAAGACGATTTCCCATTACCATCCATAGACGTTATTGTTGATGTGACAGCTGGTTTTGAACTCTTGTCTCTCATGGATGGATTCTCGGGATACAACCAAATCAGAATATCGAGCAAGATCAAGCTAAAACCACGTTCATAACTCCTTGGGGAACCTATTGCTATGCTGTCATGCCTTTCGGTCTCAAAAACGCTGGTGCTACATACCAGCGGGCTATGACTTATATATTTCATGATTTAATTCATAAAATCATGGAATCCTACGTAGATGACTTGTTGGCTAAGGCCAAGAAGCGTTGTGACCATCCCGAAGTACTCCGCGTCATTCTTTCACGTTTAATAGAATACGGAGTCACACTAAACCCAGAGAAATGCGTCTTTGGTGTAACAGGAGGAAAGCTCCTAGGTTACATCATATCATCACGAGGGATTGATGTTGATCCAACCAAAATTCGGGCTGTCCTCGAAATGGTCCCACCTTCGGACGAATCTGGAATCAGGTCATTTCTCGGAAAGCTAGGTGCAATCCGAAGATTCATCCCGGACTTAAGCTTCGCTATTCATCCAATCAACAATTTACTCAAGAAAGACTATAGCATTGATTGGACCGAAGACTGCAATGAAGCTTTTGATGTGATTAAGCGTTTCTTCTTTATCACCACCTACGCTAATGCCACCTAATTTGGATCACCCGTTAATCCTATATTCGCGAGCTACCGATGTCTTGGCTTTGTATGTTGGCCGAAGAAGATGATGACAAGAGAGAACGTGTGATTTATTTCATTAGCGAACACTTTGCTTGACTATGAAACACGCTATACACAAGCGGAGCGAGAATGTCTTGCCATAGTCTTTGCTACTAAACGTCTAAGACATTACATCTTTGAATCAAGAAACAAAGGTCATGGTAAAACGGACCATTTACGGACTTTTCTCACACAAGGTTCCTTATCAAAAAATTTGGACGTTTTATAACCTTAATGGGAGAGTTCGAATTAACATTTGTAAATCAGAAGTCAGTTAAAGGACAAATCATCGTGGATTGGTTAGCTGACAACCCATTAGACGGAGGCGATCTAGTAGATTTGGATTTTCCAGATGAATGCGTATACTACATCGAAACTCGACCTGCTATCTCTGAGTGCCCTTGGTACACTGATATCATTAATTATATCATGGACCATACGTACCCGGATGCAGTTACACCACAACAAAGAAGGCGATTACGCATAATCGTAGCCAAATATGTCATTATAGAGTAGGTGCTCTATCGAAAAGCATTCGATGGAATGCTCTTAAGGTGTGTCGACACAGAAGAGTCCAAGAGGATTCTCCATGAATCCCACAGTGGTATATGTGGAGGCCACTTCGGTGGCCATGCCATGCCCTTGCTCTCGAAAAATACATCGAATGGGCTATTTACGGCCCACTCTAGAACATGTGACGTGATAGAGTTTGCGCGAGTGTCATAAGTGCCAAGAATTCTCCCACATGAGATCCACATGCCGGCCAAGCTCTGACCAATCGCAACTCCATGGCCCTTTTCTACATGGGGCTGGACTTGATAGGAAGTTCTCTCCCTCATCCACTGAGATGGCCATAATTTTATAATCACGGCCCTTTGAATATTTTACCAAATGGGTGGAGGCCATGCCTCTTACCTACTTTATGCACAGTTACGTAATCGCTAAGTTCATTTTGAACCAAATCATTTGCGAGTACGGTATCCATGCAAATCATTATCTCGAGATAATGGAACTTCTTTAAAGAATGAAGAAGTTCGTGAACTATGCAACAAATTTAAAATAAGCCATCATACGGCTTCCTTGTATTATCCCCAAGCCAATGGGCGGCGGTGAAGCAACAAAAAAAACACTTTGAAAGCCATTCTCCTTAAAGCGGTAAAAGAAAACAAGCGAGATTGGCATTTGAAGTTATATCCGGCCTTGTGGGCCCACCGAACCTCAATAAGAACACCAGCGGGCAACTCCTTTCTCGCTAGTATTTGGGGCGAGCGGTTCTCCCGCTTGAGGTCGAAATACCAGTCTCCGCATTTCACTACTGAGGATTACGGATGAAGCGCTTACTGAGAGAAGCACGTCTTTCCCAATTAGAAAGCCTAGATGAAACTAGGTTAGATCTTTGAGCAGTGGCATAGAGCTTATCTTTGACCGAATGTGCGGCAATATAACAAGAAGGTCTATGAGCGCGATATATACGAAGGTGATCTAGTTCTAAGACTAGAGGCAGGCCGGATCGACAAGAAGACCGGCGAAGGAAGGAAATTCCGGCCCAAATGGTTGGGCCCCATGCGAGTCATGAAGGACTATGGAAATGGTGCATACCTCTTATGCACGCTAGAAGGTGAGGAATTTGGTGAAGCAGTCAATTCCCTGCACCTCAAGCGTTTTCTACGCATAAGCGGTAGCTTGCTTTGCTTATATAACTATCTACATTGCATCTTCATATAGATTTAGATCATTTTGTCCACTTGTTCTTACACAAATTGTGATCAAGGAATCTATTCTCAAAGTAATTCATTACAAACTCATGATGTTGTTGGCACAAAACTTTCTAATCATATCTCTCCATTTTCACGATATCATCAATCACTTCAGAATCTTTTATCAAATAAAATCAAACATGACGAAGTCTTAACGGTAACCATACCAAGATCTGCAAGTTTGTTCTCGCTTTGATTTCTTCTTAGGATTGGTGTCTTGCCTATGGTCTATTCTAGAAGCTTCATGGTGTCACATCTATCCCATATACACATCTCTTTGGAAATAAGCATATATTGACATTTTACTCAAAAAGACAAGTCAAAAAGTGATTAAACAGAAAATTTTATTTTTACACATTTCCTTGCCCTACCAACCTTCGGTGATGAGCTTGCGTCTCTTACTAGTGACGTAGGGTTGGGAAAGGATGGAAATGCCCTTACTCGCCTATGCCTTGCCCACGGTGATAAACCCATGCTTCTTACAGGTAGCATGGGGCAAAGTGTGGGGGTCCTCTAGACAATGCAAGCGTTAAAGGTCATAAACAAACTATTCAAACTTTGAGTCAAAAAGCGAATGAATCGGATGTTCAAAATTCCAAGAGAGTTAAAAATCCTAAAAACCAGATTTTGTCTACTATGTGGCCATCTACGGGTCTAAGTCTGGATAAACCGCAAAGCAAGTTGCACCCAAAACTATGAAGTCATTCGGGTGGAGTAAGCTTGTAGTTTTCAATTTGGTTCCACCAAAGCTTAAATCATCTTTCATCACTATCATTTCACCACATTTCATAACTTGTGCCCTTCTTGGCTCTTGGTGATGAGCCCTCGCATCTTACTAGTTGCGTGGAGTTAGGAGTGGGGAAAGTTAATCTATTCATCATATTGGTTATTTTCATCACTTTGCCAAAACAAACATGAGGTATCCAAATTGCTCACGAAGCTAAGATTTAAGATCACAATATATCTCTGATATCATGTATCGGCATCATGAAACACAAAAAGAAAGCAAGCATTTGCATCATCATTCTCCATTGCATACATTCTAAAAAGCATATAAAACATACATCGTAGTATACGAGGAAATTTGGAAAGCAGAAAGGAAAACACGAGTGACAAGTTTTGATCCAAAAGCGAATGCATATATATAAATAATCAATGTTTATATACAATGCCATCATGCTCTAGGCATGGTCAAAATGCTCAAAGAGCCCGTGATATACAAAAGAATCTATAGTACAAAGCATAGGGCCAAGTAGTCTCTCGGCCCCTACGTGACCCCCTCAGGGTGCGCGCCCTAGGACTAGGGACTCGGCTACGCGGCGCTCACGAATGCACGGAGGGCTCGGGGTCTCGAGGGCAGCCGCGGTCTCGCCACGAGAATGGCTCCTCATAAGGCGCTCGGCTGTCCTATAGCTGCCGACGACTCTACGGAGAGTCGACACCATCTGGCCACGTGCCAAGCGGGAGGCGAAAGGCGTCGGTATGCCTACCAGCTGCTTGAAGGCTCCCGGCATCTGAGATAGCTCGCATGGGTCTTATCCATAGGGATCATCAGAGAATCAGTGCATACCCTATGGATTAGATCCCGCCACTCGTCAACAGTCTCTGCAAAACAAAGAAGAAAAATGAATTAGAAACTAGGCAAGAGACTAAAAGATACAATATCAAAACATAAGGAGAGATAGCAATTAAAAATCCTAAATTAAACAAACATTGAAAAGATGAGAGGATAACTTACTCGGATCACCGGGCCTCCAAGATGGGTCGCTGGGGGCGCACCCCCGAGATCGCTGCCAGGCGAGGGCTGCTCTGTAGTAGGAGCAACATGACGCCCCGCAACTGACTCATCCTCTCCACCATGGCCCTGGGAGAGTGGCTCCTCTGAAGCTAGAGTCTCTCTCTCTGCACTCTGCTCGGCCCTCTCTGCCTGCAAAATATCCTGAGTGTCATGCCACTCAGGATCGCTATCATCCATCTGCTCCTCTGACCCTCCCTCTGTAAACTCCTCAGAATCGGAGTCAATATCTATGGGGTCATCGCTGCTGTGAGCAGGACCCGCAGCAATCTGAAGCAAAGGTGCCCGGGGTGCACCGGCTCTCCCTCTAGCCCGAACTACCCTCCTGGCTGCTGATGGGAGTGCGGGAGTGATCCTTTGTCAACCACGGCCTCTAGGCCCCCTCAGCCTCGCGGGTGATCATAAGCCGGGTGCCATTTGGGGAAGCATGCCCGCATATGGAAGGCCGAACTGCTGAGGAACTCTGCCAAAAGGGTGTACCTCCACCCATCCCACGCGGTCGATAAGCTGCCCTGTGGTGGAGCAGGAGATCAATGTAAGGGTCTCCTCGCCCCATATGCCGGCCATAAGCCGGTACGGCGTCGCCTCCATATCTGCTGTGGTAAGGGAGGCAACTGGCTGGTGAGGTGCTCTAAGCACCGACATATCTGACCATCTAGCTGCCCTCACAGCCCCTGGGTCTGCCACCTCTACCCCTCTGCCATAAGGAATAAAATGCTCGTACACCCAACTCATGACTAGAGTCGGGTGGCTCAATGACTGTCCCTGCAAACGGACCACCCTGTATAAGTCATGGTAGGTGGTCCCCAGAATATCTGCGCCCCAGGCATATATCCGGCCATGCCCCTCTATCTGTGCAATGATGGGGGCCCAGCAGTATAGTAAAGTATCTCCTCCCTTGTCCCCGATCAGCCTCGAGGCAAGGATCCCCATGATAGCCTGTCGAAATACGGGGATGGGCAAAGAAGGAATCGATCGAACTCTCACTCCCTTCTTCGACCCCGTAGAGATGGCTGCATCCCCCATGTAGCCTGCCCACTGTGCAATCTGTGCTCGAGACCCTACCGTCTCCAGTGTGAGTCTCCTCCCGATGATCGGGACCCCCAGGATACGGTAGACATCCTCCAAAGTGATGGTCCACTCACCGCGGACCCCTGGCAATCGGAAAGTGTTCGATCTGCATCCCAATATGAGAATAAGTCACAAAGAATGTGACTAGATGGCGTGACATGGGGCACGCGTGATATACGCAATATACCGGCCCTCTGTAATGTATCCTCCTCATCCTGAGAAAGGGCATCCAATACCCCGGAGAGCCATCACACTCTCTCTCTCGGCTCCATCTGATATACTCTGCTCTCGCCTGCATACAACCAAAACACACAAAACAGAGCAAGTTAGTATCTAATCAATATCGAGAGAGTCATAAAAGCATATAGAAATGATAAAAGTACAAGTACAGTCTCCAAAATAGGTTCCTTTTGCATTCTGTGCAAAACCGCCGCCCTGAGCAGAGGGGCGGTTTTGTAACCGCCGCCTTGAAGGCGGCGGGTCGTGTAACCGCCGCCCTGATCAGGGCGGCGGTCATGTAACCGCCGCCCTGGCCAGGGCGGCGGTCGCGGTCGAAAACCCGCGCGGGTTGTTAACCCCAAAAAGCCCAAAAGAGTAAAAAATAGACCATTTTAACTAAAAACAAAGCCTACCCAGTAGGCGCCCCCCCTAGATGGACCTTTTGAACCTAACATTTTCAAAAATAATCCCCCC
Organism: Taxus wallichiana var. yunnanensis; assembly: GCA_018340775.1. Lineage (NCBI taxonomy): Eukaryota > Viridiplantae > Streptophyta > Pinopsida > Cupressales > Taxaceae > Taxus > Taxus wallichiana. The sequence goes on along the minus strand of CM031236.1, from coordinate 687,238,376 downwards.
ATTGCAAAGAATTTGCCATTTCAAATTTGAAGAGGGAAAAACACAAAATGGAAGAAAACCAACCTGTGATCGCTGAGGTCGGTGTTCCGCTCGTGGAGGCATGATCACGATCTCGCTGTGAACGTTTTGACTCTACTCGCGTGAGAAACCGTCACCGTGGGTCCCAGAGCTCAAAATCAATCAAATCGACTCGCGCAAATGAATAGGAAAATGGGCCCACTTTCATATATATATCATTCTATTTCATTTTAAAATGACTTTTTCGCAGGTTTGGAGCGCTGATGGAGGTAAGTTTCTATCCCCACACGAATGGTACGTTCTCCTTCCCTATTATTTTAGCGTTTATCTTCAGTTTATTGCATCTATCTGCACTTGAGTTCTCTTTTCATTTTGCAGGTAGCGGGAATTTCGATGGCGTCATCTCAACACACGGACGAGTAAGGTATAGCTTCTAACTCCCCATTTCGGGACTGCCATACTCGGACCCACCGTTTTATGCCTCTTCATGGCTAAAACGCTTCTCGAGAGGCAATATACGTACCCAAAATTGTAAAGTCTTGTCTTGCCCGAGCAGATGTAACAAGTGCCCCGATGATGATACAGGTCTCCTCGCAAGGTGTTCGGGATCCGGAAAAGCCCTCGGAGTATGCGTTAACATCCCGCATGCCCCGCTTAGCCCCCGCGCCCTTTGTTTTCCCTTTTTCCCTCTTTCCTTGGCCTCTTGACCTTGATGTGAAAGCCGCCCAGGGCGGTGAAACCGCCTGAGCAGGCGGCGGTCCTGTAACCGCCGCCCTGCTCAGAGTGGCGGTCCTGTGCGCGTTTTCCAGAATGCTCTTTTGACGCGACTCGCGTGAAATATCACGTTTCACCAGCTTTTCTTTGCCGACTTGAGCATGCATTAATGTTTTTGGTCCCCTGGAATAGTGTTTTTCCTTTGTTTATTGTTTAGGAGTTCAATTTGGTTTTGGTTCTTGGATGTTTGAATTCCTATAAATGCATGGCTTGTGCTCAAGCAAAAGGCCTCTCTCAAGTTTTGTTTTCTGGATTCCTCTTTGCAATTCCTTTAGTTTTCCTTTGCTTAGAATACTTAGTTTTCTTCATTGCGTGTTTTGGTTAGTATTGTGTTGCAGCTGGTAAGCCACATATCCATCTTGTGCAAGTGCAGTCATTACTTGGGGCCACCATTTTTTGTTAGAGTCTTCTGATTTTCAGTGGTTTGGTCTGTCAGCTTGCTTAGGATTGATAGCATAGTTCATTTCATACTTGGTTAGTATTGTTCAGCTGTCGGTAAGCCACATATCCATCTTGTGCAGGCAGTGCTGTTGTTTCACCCATGGTCTGGAGTTTTTGGTCTGAAGCTTGGCTGGATTTTGAAGTTTGATCTTTGCTCTCATTCCCTCATTTTAGTGTTTTAGTTAGTTAGCTTGTTTAGAAGCCATAGCTTGAATTCACTTGCATCTTTTGTTAAATTGCTCAGCTGTTGGTAAGCCATAGACCCATCTTGTGCAGGCAGTGTTGTTGTTTTATCTAATCCATTAGAGTAGAATAGCTTAGGAAGCCATTAAAGTTGCAGGTTTTGCTCTTCATACAGGATAGTTTCAGGTTCTGGACGCATTTTGTTGCATGATTCGCAGTAGATCCCGCTAGGAATTGCATAAGCCAAGCTCTGTACTCTTGCGCTATCCCTCTCCTATCCGCGTTCTATTCTATCTGCATTCAGAAGGTTGTCCCTTGTTCCAAACACCTATTCCTATTGATGCAAGCATTACACGCTTTTTTGGATCTACGTGAACACAAAGAAGCGAAGAGATCATCTTGAGGGGACAAGATCACACACACCATCGGATTCGCCTTTGTTTACTGCGAAATCCGTTTTAAACTTTCAAAGTTTTAGTTAGAACCATATCAAAGCAGAGTAGTTAATCACTTTATTTCATTTAATTTTATTCTCGATATTACCGGGGAAGCTGTGGGGATTGATAGTTTCTGAGAAACTATGATTCACTCCTCACTTCTGAGGTAGGGTCGAGAATCTTGCTAATAGATTAGTTATTTCATTTGTTTAGAATAGATATACAAAATTGCACAGACAAATAACCACACTCGGTTATCTTGTTTGTTTTAAGTTATTAGTTTAGTTGTCAATTCTAAATATTTTAAATAGTTGCTTTCTTAAATTCATTTAAATCATCAGAAAATACAAAAAGAAGTCATATATGCTAGAAGTATACTTAGATTTCACTTTATCATAGTTTTTTTATTCTTTTGCTTTTGCATGACAATTCACGGGACCTAGGGAGCCCGGGGAATATATTTGAGCCAATCGTGCCTCGGCCCAAACCTCTCATAGCGCGATAGTTGACATGACCAAAAATCTTAGGATACAAGTATTCCGAACAACCACAGATTTACAACTGATCAGTTCTCAGTTAAGAGGATTAAACATAGAAGACGACCAAGCACATGCGTTTTGGTCAAGTCAGTCAAACTACAGATTACCCTAGGAAAACATCCACATGACTGTAGAAAGGTTTGAAAGAGAACAAACATTCGGGTGTGATCCTCTAGTTCCATGACCGATCATTTGGAGACACCCTCGTAGATATAGATACCAGCTTAAGAATCCAGGTTGCGAGAACGCCTGTAAGGTATTCTGAGAAGATTGCACAACTATTGGTTTTAAACATAGAAGCTGAGAAAGCATACGATTACTGGATACTAGGGATTAGAACTTGATCCCGCGTATGACCATAACAGGGCCGCAACAACCAAGAGCATATGGTTGTGATCCACAGATCCATGACCCAGCGAATCCACATAAGTCAATCCGATATAGATGCGCTAGCCTACGCACCTTGGTATTTAGGTCCACTCCACTTCCACCTATCATCATCGAACAACTGTCTTTACTAGATACAGCGGCTAACGAAGCTAGGGAATTCTGGACTAGGCCAGAAAATCATCCGTAGAATCGATTATATTCATCATCCACTATATGACCTTATCGGGAGATATACACGAAACAATCCCAGGTCATTTTCCACGTATTCCACAACCCATAGATCGAATCACGCCAGAGCTCGATATTGATTGGAGCCTTCGAGCAGTCATCCTCGCTGATCGATCTATCACACCAGTCCAAGTTAGAAGGGCCTTCTTTGCCTTAGATTCACAAATTCCACTAGTGCGTGTCGAAGACATTAGGCGCCTAACTAGTCACTTGAAAACTCACTTGAGAGCTCACCTTACAGCTTGCCTTGCTAACTCGTATGGGAGCTCACCTTGAGCTCACTAATAAGATAAACTTGGTAACTCACCTTGAGCTCATCTGGTAGCTCACCTCAGAGTTCATCGAGTAGCTCACCAAGAATCTCACCTGGGAGCTCACATAATAGCTCACTTGGGAGCTCACCTAATAGGTCACCTAGGAGCTTGGCGGGGACCTTACCTTGGAGCTCACCAAGTAGCTCCCTTGGGAGATTACCTAGCAGCTCATCTGGGAGCTAGCTGAACAGCTTACAAAGTAGGTCACTTGGGAGCTTTTATGGGGGCTCACCGATTAGCTCGAGTTGAGGTCACTTGGGAGCTCATCGAGGAAATCACGTGGGAACTTACTTGGGAGCTGGCCGATAGCTCACCTTGCCAACTCACCTTGCTAACTCACCTTGAGTGTGCATTACAAACATGCCTTGAACTCATCTAGTATTGTGTATGTAAGCTCACCTAAGAGATTACCGATAAGTTCACCTTTCAAATCACTTGAGAGCTCACCAAGCAGCTCACCTAGGAGCTTGGCAAGTAGCTTTCCCAGGAGCATGTCGAGTAGCTCGACTTGAGCTTGCCCAAAAACTCACATGGGAGCTCACCTGATAGCTTGACTTGAGCATGTCGAGTAGTTTGAATTGAGCTCACCCGGGAGCTCATCAAACAACTCGGTTTAAAACTCACACGGGAGCTCACCTGACAGCTCACCCAGAAACTCACATGGGAGATCACCTATCAACTCACATTTTCAACTCACCTTGAGCTCACTAAGGAGCTCACCTTGCTAACTCACGTTGAGCTCATCTGGTAGCTCACCTTGGAGTTTGTTGAGTAGCTCACCAAGTAGCTCACTTGGGAACTCACCTAATAGCTCACCTGGGGGCTCACTGAGTAGCTCGCTAAGTAAGTTTATTTGAGCTCACTTGTGAGCTAGCTGAGTAGCTTGTTAGGGACCTTTCCCAATATCTTACCAAGTAGCTTGCTTCAGAGATCACCTAGTAACTTGCCTAGGAGCTAGCCAAACAGGTCACCAAATAGCTCACCTAGGAGATCTTCTGGGAGCTCTCCGATCAGCTTAAGTTGAGCTCACTTGGGAGATCATCAAGTAACTCATCTAGGAACTCACCTAAGATCTTACCTGATAGCTCACCTTGCCAACTTTCCTTGAGCTCACGTTGGCATTTCACCCTGAGCTCATCTAGTAGCTCACATGTAAGCTCACCTCTTATATTTCCGATAAGCTCGACTTGAGCTTTCCCAGAAACTCACATGGGAGCTTACCTTGCCAGCTCACCTTGAGCTCACCCAGGATCTTTCTGAGTAGCTCATCAAGTAGCTTACCTGAAAACTCGTATGGGAGCTCACCTTTCCAACTCATATGGGAGCTCACCTATCAGCTCACCTTAACCTCACTAAGGAGATCACCTTGCCAACTCACCTTGAGATCATCTAGTAGGTCACCTCAAAGTTCATCAAGTAGCTCACCAAGTAGCTCTCCTGGGAGCTCACCTAATAGCTCACCCAGGAACTCACTGAGCAGCTCGCTAAGTACATGTACTTGAGCTCACTTGTGAGGTCACCGAGCAGCTCACCGGGGACCTCACATGGAGTCTCACCAAGTTTCTCCCTTGGGAGCTCACCTACTAGCTTTCCTGGGAGCTTACCAAATAGTTCACCAAGTAGGTCACTTGGGAGCTCTTCTGGGAGCTCACCGATCAGCTCAAGTTGAGCTCACCTAGGAGCTCGTCGAGTAACTCACCTGTAAACTCACCTAGGAGCTCACCTAACAACTCACCTTGCCAACCCACCTTGAGCTCACCCTGCTAACTCACCTTGAGCTCACCTTGCTAACTCACCTTTATCTCATCTAGTAGCTCACATGTAAGCTCACTTTAGAGATTTTCGACAAGCTCACCTTTGAGCTCACTAGGAGCTCACCTAGCAACTCACCTAAGAGCTTAGCTGGGAGCTTGATAAGTAGCTCACCCAGGAGCTTGTTCAGCACCTCGATTTGAGTTTACCTAGAAACTCACTTGGGAGCTTGACTTGTGCTCTCCTAGGAGCTCATCAAGCAGCTCACCTCGGAACTTACATGGGAGCTCTCTGACGACTTACCGGACACTCGGCATGGGAGCTTGTCTATCAACTCACCTTATTAACTCACCTTGAGCTCATATGGTATCTCACCTCAGAGTTCATTGAGAAGCTCGCTAAGTAGCTCACCTAGGAGCTCATGTAATAGCTCACCTAGGATTTCACCGAGTAGTTTGTCTTGAGATCACTTGTGAGGTCACCGAGTAGCTTGTTGGGGACCTCACCTAGGAGCATGCTAAGTAGCTCACTTGGGAACTCACCTAGTAGCTCATCTGAGAGCTCAGTGAGCATCTCACCGAGTAGGTTGAGTTGAGCTCGTTTATGAGCTCATTGAGTAGCTCATCAGGAACCTTGCCTAGGGGATCACCAAGTAGCTCACTTTGGAGCTCACCAGACAGCTCACCTGGGAGCTTACCGAGTAGCTCACCTAGGAGCATATCAAGCAGCTTGTCTAGGATCTTCTCGAATAGCTCACTAAGTAGCTAACCTGCGAGATCTTCTAGGAGCTCACTAATCAGCTCGAGTTGAGCACACTCGGGAGCTTGTCAAGTAACTCAAATGTGAACTCACCTAGGATCTCTCCTAATAGCTCACCTTACCAACTCACGTTGAGCTTACATCTCTAACTCACCTTGAGCTTGCCTTACCAACTCACCTTGAGCTCATCTAGTAGCTCACATGTAAGCTCACTTAAGAGATTGCTGACAAGCTCACCTTTGAGCTCACCGGGGAAGCTCACCAAGTAGCTCACCTAGGAGCTTGGCAAACAGCTCATGTAGGAGCTCATCGAGCAACTCAACTTGAGTTTTTCCCAAAACTCACTTGGGAGTTTACGACACTCACCTTGCCGGCTCACCTTGAGCTCACCTAGGAGCTAAGCGAGCGGCTTGACATGAGTTGGTCCAAAAACTCATAATGTAGCTTGACCAAAAACTCAAATGGGAGCTCACTTGACAACATGCCCAAAAACTCCAATGGGAGCTCACCTTTTAAGCTCACCTTGAGCTCCTTGAGGAGCTCACCTTGTTAACTCACCTTCAGCTTGTTTGGTAGCTCACCTCAGAGTTTATCTAGTAGTTCGCCAAGTAGTTCACCTAGGAGCTCACCTAATAGCTCACCTGAGAGGTCACTGAGTAGCTCACCGAGTAGGTTGACTTGAGCTCGCTTGTGAGCTCGCTGAGAAGCTCACTGGGGACCTCACTTGGTAGTTCACAAATTATCTCACTTGGGAGCTCACCTAGCTACTCACCGAATATCTTGCTAAGTAGCTCACCTCGAAGCACTTCTAGGAGCTCACCGATCATCTCGAGTTGAGTTTACAAGATCTAATTGAGTAACCCACCTAGGAACTCACCTAGGATGTCACCTGACAGCTCGCCTTGCCAAATCACCTTGACCTTGCCTTGGTAACTTGCCTTGAGCTCATCTTCTAGCTCACATGTAAGCTCACCTCAGAGATTACTGATAAGCTCACCTTTGAGCTCACCTAGGAGCTCACTGAGAAGCTCACCAAGGAGCTCAATTGGGAGCTCGGTAAGAAGCTCACTAAAGAGCTCATCGAGAAGCTAGAAATCAAGCTCATCCTAACACTCACTTAGGAGCTCACCTGAGCTCACCTTGAGCTCACTTGAGCAGCTCAAATTGAGCTCACCCAAGAACTTATCAAGTACCTCACCTGAAAAACTCACATGGGATCTCACCTGATAGCTTTCCTTACTAACTCACATTGGAGCTTGCCTTGCCGGCGACTCACCTTTAGCTCACCGAGAGCTCACCTTGAGCTCATCGGTAGCTCACCTCGAGTTCATCGAGAAGCTTGCTAAGTAGCTCACGTTGGAGCTCTCCTAGGAGCTCAACAAGTAGCTTGCTGAGTAGGTTGACTTGATCTTGCTTGTGAGATCACCTAGGAGCTCACCAAGTAGCTCACTTAGATGCTCACCTAGAAGCTCACCTGGTAGCTTGCCAAATAGTTCACTAAGTAGCTCATTTGGGAGCTCTTTTAGAAGCTTTCTGATCACATGGGAACTCACCTGGGAGCTCGCCTGATAGCTCACCTTGTCAACTCACCTAGAGCTCACCTCTCCAACTCACCTTAAGCTCACCTTGCCAACTCACCTTGAGCTCATCTGGTAGGTCACATGTAAGCTCACCTAAGAGATTGCTGACAAGCTCACCTTTGAGCTCGCCTAGGAGCTCACTGAGTTGCTCACCTAGGAGATTAGCTAAGAGCTCGAGAAAGTAGCTCGAGTGGGAGCTCGTCGAGTAGCTGAAATTGAGCTTGCCCAGAAACTCACCTAGGAGCTCACCTGATATCTCACCTTGCTAGCTCACCTTGAGCTTTCCTAGAAGCTCACCAAGTATCTTGACTTGAGCTAGCTGAAGATTTTATAATGTAGCTCACCCAAAAGCTCACATGGGAGCTCACCTAATAGCACACCCAAAAACTAAAATGGGAGCTCACCTTGATAGGTCACCTTGAGCTCATTGAGGATCTCACCTTGCTAACTTGCACTAAGCTCATCTCATAGCTCACCTTGGAGTTTTTTGAGTGGCTCGTTAAGTATCTCACCGAGTAGGTTGACTCGAGCTCACTTATATCTCACTTGGGATCTTACCTGACATCTCACCTAGGACTTCACCAAGTATCTCACTTGGGAGCTTACCTGATAGCTCACCTAGAAGTTCACCAAACAGCTCTCTAAGTAGCTTGCCTGGGATCTCTTCTAGGAGCTCACTGATCAGCTCGAGTTGAACTTGACCAAGAGCTCATCGAGTAACCTACTTGGGAACTTACCTGGGGGCTCACCTTCCCAACTCACCTTGAGCTCATTTGATAGCTTGCATGTAAGTTCACCTCAGAGATTATAGATAAGCTCACCTTTGAGGTCACCTGGGAGCTCACCAAACAACTCACCTAGGAGCTCAGCTAGGAGCTCGATAAGTAGCTTAACCTTGAGCTTTCCTAGAAACTCACCTAGGATATCACTTAACACTCACCGGGATATCATCGAGCAGCTCAACTTGAGCTCACTCAGGAGCTCATCAAACAACTCACCTAAAAACTTGCATGGGATCTCACCTGATAGCTAACCCAAAAACTCGACATGGGAGATTGACTAACAACTCACCTTGAGCTCGCTGAGGAGATCACCTTGCCAACTTGCCTTGAGCTCAATTGGTAGCTCACCTAAGAGTTTGTCGAGCATCTCACCAAGTAGCTCACCTAGGAGCTCACCTAATAGCTTACCTAGGAGCTTACCGAGTAGCTCACTGAGTAGGTTAACTTGAGCTTACTTGTGAGCGCAGCGAGTGACTCTTTGGAGAACCTCACAGGGAACTTTCCAAGTAGCTTTCTTTGGAGCTCATCTAGTAACTTACCTAGGAGCTCATGCAGAATAGCTCGCCAAGTAGCTCACCTAGGATATCTTTTGGGAGCTCATAGATCAGCTCAAGTTGAGCTCACCCAGGAGCTCGTCAAGTAAATCACCTGGGAGCTCACCGACGGCTCACCTTGCAAACTCACCTTGAGATTACCTTCCCAACTCACCTTGAGCTCATCTTTCCAACTCACCTTGAGCTCATCTAGTAGCTCACATGTAAGCTAACCTCAGAAATTTCCAACAAACTCACATGGGAGCTCACCTAGGAGTTTGGTGGGAGCTCAAGCAGCGGCTTACCTAGGAGCTCGTCAATCAAATTCACTTGAGCTTTCCCAATAACTTGCATGGGAGCTCACATGATAGCTCACCTTGCCATCTCTCCTTGATCTCACCGAGGAGCTCCCGAGTAGCTCAAATTAAGCTCATACGGGATCTCATCAAGAAACTTACCTAAAAACTCACATGGGAGCTCACCTTGCCAACTCGTATGGGAGCTCATCTTGAGCTCACTAAGAAGATAACATTTCTAACTCCCCTTGATGTCATCTAGTAGCTCACCTTAGAGTTCATCGAGCAGCTAACCAAGAAGCTCACCCGGGAGCTTGCCTAATAGCTCACCTAGGAGCTCACCTAATAGGTCACTTGGGAGCTCATCGAGAACCTCTCCGAGAAGGTTGACTTGAGCTCACTTGTGAGCTCTGTGGGGACCTTGCCTAGGAGCTCACTAAGTAGCTCCCTTAGGAGCTGGCCAAGTAGCTCACCTTACCAACTCAACTTGAGCTCATCTAGTAGCTTGCATATAAGCTCACCTCAGAGATTGCCAACAAGATCACCTTTGAGCTCACCTAGGAGCTCACCAAGCAACTCACCTAGGACCTCAGCTGGGGGCTTGGCAAGTAGGTTACCTAGGACCTCATTGAGTAGCTTGACTTGAGCTTGCCCAAAAACTTGCCTAGGAGCTCACCTGATAGCATGCATTGCTAGCTCACCTTGAGCTCACCTAGGATCTCACCAAGTAGCTCGACTTGAGCTCACCTCAGAGCTCTTCAAGGAGCTCACCTTGCTAACTCACCTTGAGCTCGTTTGGTATCTCTATCTCACCTCATTGTTCGTTGAGCTGCTCACTAAGTAGCTCACCTGGGAGATCACCTAATAGCTCACCTGGGAGCTCACCGAGTAGCTCACCTAGTAGGTTGACTTGAGCTTGCTTGTGAGGTCACCAAGTAGCTTGACGGGGACCTTGCATGGGAAATTTCCAAGTAGCTCACTTTGGAGCTCACCTAGCAACTTGCCTAGGAGCTCACCAAATAGCTCACATAGTAGCTCACCTGGGATATCTTCTTAGAGCTCACCGATCAGCTCAAGTTGAGCTCACCCAAGAGCACCTCAAGTAACTCACCTAGGAAATCACACGGGAGCTTTCACTGCGACTCACCTTAGATATTTCGATAAGCTCACCTTTCGGCTCACATCGGAGCTCGAGAAGCTCACCTAGGAGCTTGGCTGGGAGTTCGGCATGTAGCTCACCTAGGAGCTTATCGAATAGCTCTACTTAAGCTTTCCCAGAAACTCACATGGGAGCTCACCTTGCCAGCTCACCTTGAGCTCACCCAGAAGCTTACCGAGCAACTCGACTTGAGCTCACCGAGGAGCTCGTCAAGCAACTCACCTAAAAACTCACGTGGGAGCTCACCTTATAGCTCACCTTTCTAACTCGCATGGGAGCTCACCTATAAACTCACCTTAAGCTCATTGAGGATATCACCTTGCCATCTCACCTTGAGCTCATTTGGAAGCTCACCTCAGAGTTCGTCAAGAAGCTCACCAAGTAGCTCACCTAGGAACTCACCTAACAGATCACCTGGGAGCTCACATGGGAGCTCACCAAGTATCTCAATGAGTAGGTTAATGTGAGATCACTTATGAGGTCACTGAGAATCTCACTAGGGATGTCACATGGGAGCTCACCAAGTAGCTCCCTTGGGAGCTCACCTAGCAGCTCACTGGGAGCTCACCAAGTACAAAACTTAGGAGTTCTTTTGGGAGCTTTCCGATCAGGTCAAATTGAGCTCACACGGGAGCTCATCAATTAACTCACTTGGGAAATCACCCGGAGCTCACACGATAGCTTACCTTGCCAACTCACCTTGAGCTCACCTTCCTAACTCACCTTTAGCTCACCTCACCAACATGTAAGCTTACCTTAGAGATTTCGAGAAGCTCAACTTTCAACTCACCTTAGAGCTCAGCCAAGTAGCTCACCTAAGAGCTTCGGATGGGAGCTCGGTAATTAGCTTACCCAAGAGCTCATTGAGTAGCTCGAATTGAGATTACCCAGAAAATTGCTTGGGAGATTGTTAAGTAGCTCACCCAAAAAATCACATGGGAGCTCATCTATCAACTTACCTAGCCATCTTTCCTTGAGCTCACTAAGGAGCTCACCTTGTTAACTCACCTTGAGCTCATGTGGTAGCTCACCTCATAGTTCCTCGAGAAGCTTGATAAGTAGCTCACGTGGGAGCTCTCCTAACAACTCACCTAGGAGCTCACCAAGCATCTTGCCAAGTAGGTTATCCTAAGCTCACTTGTGAGCTCACTGAGTAGCTTACTTTGGGGACCTCGCCTAGGAGCTCACCAAGTAGCTCATGTGGGATCTTGCCTAACTGACTCACTTGGAGCTCACCGAATAGCTCGAAAGTAACTCACCTTTGAGCTCTTCAGGAGCTTGCCGATTAGCTTGAGTTGAGCTCACCCAGGATCTCGTCAAGTAACTTTCTTGTGAACTCACCTAGGAGCTCACCTTGCATTTCCAACTCACGTTGAGCTCATCTGGTAGCTCGCATGTAAGCTCACCTAAGAGATTACTGACAAGCTCACCTTTGAGCTTGCTCGTGATCCCACCGAGTAGCTCACCTAGGAGCTCATCTAGGAGCTCATCAAGCAGCTCGCGTAGGAGCTTGTCTAGCAACTCAACTTGAGCTTGCCTGGAAACTCACCTAGGAGCTTGCCTGATAGATCACCTTGCCAGCTCAGCTTGAGCTCATCCAGGAGCTCACCTAAGTAGCTCAACTTGAGCTCACCTAGGATATTTTCAAGTAGCTCACATAGAAACCGACATGAGAGATCACCCTGACAACTCACCTCGAGTTCATCGAGTAACTCGCCAAGTAGCTCACTGGGAGCTCACCTAACAACTTGCTGAGTAGCTCACTGAGTAGGTTGACTTGAGTCACTTATGAGCTCACCAAGTAGCATGATGGGGACCTCACCTAGGAGTTCACCAAGTAGCTCACTTGGGAGCTCACCTAGCTACTCACCTAGGAGCTCACTTGAACCGCTCATAAAGTAGATCACCTGGGAGCTCTTTTGGGAGCTCACCGATATGCTCAAGTTGAGCTTTCCTAGGAGCGATGGAGTAACTAGACTTGGAACTCACCTAGAAGCTTGCACGATATCTCACATTGAAAACTCACCTTGGGCTTGCTTTTGCAACCTCACCATTAGCTCATCTGGTAGCTCGCATGTAAGCTCACCTCAGATATTGCTGACAAGCTCACCTTTGATCTCACTTGGGAGCTCACCGAGTAGCTCACCTAGGAGCTCGGCTTAGAGCTTGGCAAGTAGCTCACCCAAGATCTTATTGACCGGATCAACTTGAGGCTTTCCCGAGGAAACTCACCTAGGAGTTCACTTGACAGCTCACCTTATCATCTCACCTTGAGCTCACCAAGGAGCTCTCGAGCAACTCAACTTGAGATCACCCGGGAGCTCATCAAGTAGCTCATCCAAAAACTCACATAGGAGCTTATGTCACCACTACCCTTACTAACGTGCATGGGAGCTTACCTATAAGCTCACCTTGCCAGCTCATTTTGAGCTCATCTGGTAGCTTGTCTTAGAGTTCATTGATC
>CM031236.1:687143959-687225627 GCA_018340775.1 Taxus wallichiana var. yunnanensis | reverse complement strand
AGTAGCCACTTCGTTCCAGATTGCATGTGCTGCCTAAATGTTCACATTACCTTACATTATATACCACTGGAGCTACTTCCCTTGCATGGATAGCTCGTCAAATCATGTACCTTAGTAAATACTTTGTTGCATTTCAACATGCGTGCTTCCTTGGACCTTCCTACCTTACCATCCTCTGACATGTACCCTTTATCAAGCCCTATCACACAGATTTCCGTTCACTCCATCATGTGATAGATTTGAGGGATTACCTATATCCTTAACATGAGAAACCACTTCATATTATTGTTTGCGCAGCTTTACAAAACAAGCTACCACGACAATAAGGGGCTAATGTAGACACCAAATTCGTGTCTTACGACCCTCTTGTGACCCGCATCCCATTTCGCTGCACCTAACCTCATTATCTAAACCTTACACAATTATTTATTAATTACCTCATAATTGATAAATCCACATCGCTTTACCCGCCACCTCACTTGGCCACCTCACTATGACCTAGCCCTAACCCTAAACTAACCTAATTAGGACCCATGACTTGGTCTAGACTCACATCCATAACTAATGCCTCCTTACTCGCACCCAAAGCCGACCTTCTAGCCACTTGACCAAGCTCATGCAATCGAGTCCCTCGGGAGAAAACAAGGAAGGTGGGCTATTTTACTAAAAATAGCCTACTTTTTCAATAACATGCCGGTTCTACTCATTGCCGTCGGTTCTTAACCGCCATCGGTTCCTTGTAAATGGGCTCCCAAACCAAAACAACGGATCGAAATTTCATTTTCGGAGGTCGATCAAAAGGATTTCTGGATCAACGAGAGGCATTGCGAAGCGAGAACAGTCGAGATCTTCACTTGACCAAGTAGAGGCAGTGAAAATACTGGACGTGCTTACATCAAAGGAGATCAACTTGCACCTTCATCAAAACCGGTAAGTTACATCTTGCATGTCCTTCGGTATAACATTTCTTATGCTTCTTGGATCTCAGTCCTCCTAAATCCATTTCTGAATCCATTATCCAACATACCATTGCCTCTAGCTGTCATTCTTTTGTTTCTAACCATCCCATTTCCTAAATACTATCCAAAAACCAGCCATTACAAACACCACAACCAGCCCAGAAGATCCTAGAACCCACCGGTATCGGTTATCAATAACCGGCATCGGTTATAGGTAACCGCCATCGGTTCCTTTGATCAAAACCAGGAAAAACAGCCTTTCCCCTACCCAGTTCAGCCAAGCAATTTAATTGATATTTTACAGTCTTTTGTGTTAATTCACGTTAGCAGGGAAACTGACCACCTTCGAAAGGAAGTTTTATATTTCCTGGGCCCAAGGCAGTTTCCTCATTTATTGTTTAATCAAATCTTGTGGTCTTGTGTTCTTATTTGCAGTACTCCTTCCAAGACAAAAGGAGTTCTCCGCGATCGGCCTGATCTTTCTCTATGGTACGCGCACACCATCTCGACATTCTACAGTATTCCTCCTAACCCTAACCTTATCTGTTTCTAAAGGAGGCGAAGCATTTCCGAGTGAAACACAAACCTACTATGAACAGTGAAATCAATCTTATCTCTATAACATCAGGTACCATGACTGATAATCTCTAAAACTCTACTATATACTGATCTAGGGAACCGGTCTGTCTCAACTGAGTGAACTCCCTAAACTACTTGTCAGGGTCTCTCCTACCAAATCTGCTCACTAGCCTCTGCGTGAACTCTGCATAAGTAGTAATGTGTATGTGTCCCTGTGTAATCAATCCATGATGCCACCAATCATGAGCGTCTCCCTCAAGATGTAAGATTGTAAACTTAATTGCATCTTCCTCATGCATAGGATTCAAGTCAAGTATGTCTTCAACTTCTAAACCCAAGACTGTGCAGTACACTTCTTAGAACCGTCGAAGTGTGGAATAGAAATATGTCCCAATCTCCTTTACATCTCTGGTACATGTACTTGATGATCTCTCTTAGGCCTACTGCCAATCTTCATTTTTCAATATTCCTGGAATGGCATGTTGTCATGAAATCCATCACTCAAGGTCTGGTACCTTTCCCAATAAGACTCCTCATCTAAAATATCCACTTTGGTTCCGTGCACTGTGGAACTTTGATCCTTCAAGAAAGAAGGTTTGTGAAACCCCAAAGGCTTGGTAGAATAATGGGGAGACCACTTCCCTGAATGTCCACCCTCACCTCTTTGACCATGTTGTCCCCTATTTCTATTTTCTCCTCTTTCCGCATGAGCATCAATCCTATCCTGTGCTAATCTCTCAATGAGCTGGCTCAAATAGAGATTGGTAGTCTCCTGTTGCTTTACCATGTTGGTGAACAATTGTTTCATCAGATCTACACCTATATCATCACTGTCTCTGTCTCCCATCTTTCAATCCCCATAGGCTGGAGAAACAACCACTCTGATACCACTAAAATATCCCTTGTGGGATACCACTTAAAAATGCACAAAATATTGAAAATTTGCAGCCAAATAAAATACTGATTTTTGTAGATTTTTACGGTTAGGGCAATGAACTAAAGAAAATAAATATCTCCAAAAATATCCACTGTATTACTTGAAAATTTAAAGAGAGATTTTTAATATTATAAAGAACATAAGAAATCTATTTTTGGATTTTTTCAGATAATAAAATGCTGCTAGAAAATTACAGTGTGCCCTAGACAACTGAAAACTTCTAAAATTCGTAACTCTCCAAATACAAGTGCAAAAATTATGAGACTTTGGAAATAACATTTACAAATATAGGAGATGATATTTCAACCTTCATATCTGAAAATGGCCAACTGGAAACCCTCCAAATAAAGGCTGCAATATTCCCAACAAGTCACCTAGCTTGGAAAAGGGTTGGAAATTGATGAAGATGCCTTCAAAGTGATGCTTAAGCCCTGCCCAAATGGCTTCCATAAATCTGATCTGAAAACCCTCTGATTATCTTCCCCAAATGACCCAAAACCCTAAAACCCTTCCTCTGAAACCTCTGAAAATATCTACGTAAAAAAATCACAAAACGACTCCAAAATGACAAGCTAGAGTAGATCTCTCACTACCGAAGAATGCCCTGCTAGCTAGGGATGGATCTCTCACCACCGAAGCTAGTGTTCCTATGGTATTTCACTCCAAGTAGATTTGCAAACAACATTTACGTGTGAAGGAAAAAAAATTATGTATGCAAAGTCCTTTCCTTTTTCCCCAACTCCTTATATAACTTCTCCAAGGAAGAAGAGCCCCAATAAACCCTAGTCACATTTTTCCTTGGAAGGGCCAATAAAATAAAAGTAACTTAAGTACTTATCCCTTTTTAAGTCGCCATGGTCCAAAAGTAACCCCCCATGCAAAATTAGAACATTAGTACCATGTGGCCCCTTCCTAACGACAAAACATAACATCTAGTCCCTCCAAAACACCTTTTTACTTATGTCAATGAAGAATTATAACAAAATGGACTAGATATTCATACCTAATAGCTCCCAGCGTCCAAAGCCCCTTGGGTATGACCAAGGCTTGGACTCGAATTGGCCCTTAAGCCTTAGGCGTAGGAAAGGGGACATTACACGGATTCATGTCTGGTCTTTCTCTTGACTCGTTATCTCTCTAGTGGTCACCTGTGTTCTCTTTCGATGACAAACCCTTTGCTTTAGCTCCTTGGTCTAAATCCCTTAGATTTTTCAAAAGGGAATTCATTTTATCAACAATTTATTCTGCAAGGATTCCAGAGATTGGCTCTCTTGGGATTCTCTCACTTTCAAATTTCAATTGCTCCCTATAGATGCAATTCCTATTAGGAAATTAATTGATGGTATTCCTACAGAGTATTTACATAAAATTGGGCTTACCTCTGGTGTTCCTTGGTGGCATGACTGGAGTTGGCCTATTGCTACGCCTTTTCACCACTACAATCCCTCTCTTGGCTATTCTTTGTTGGGTCCCAAAGTGGTTGATTTCATTGCTCTTAAACGATGATGGTGTTTATCCTCTTCGACCTCTGTTTGGTCTCGTTGCTTTCATCAGGTTTGGTCTCCTCATGTCGAGCCTAAAAAGGATCACTTCTTATGGTGCATCCTTCATCAAGGCCTCCCAGATGGCTCTCGACTTACCCATCTAGGCATTACTCTGGTTTGTTTTTGTTGTCAATAGCCAAAAACTATTATGCATATTTTTTGGTTTTTCCCTCGGGATCATTCGGCTTGTGATGGATTCATACCCTTTTCCACCCTTTTCTCTAAAATTTTTTCTTGAAAAATGGCTCTTTTGGGGGAATCGGCCATGCTACCTACAATTTACACCAAATTTTGGCACATTTTCAGAGATGAGATATTATTTGCATTATGGAAAGATAGAAATAATGCAGTATTTAATGCAGCTATGCTTGATTATTATTTCTCTGCTACTAATAAAGTGGTTGTGATCTCTAATGTCATGCTTCAGATTCAAAATCAGGATTAGAAAGTTTGGCTCGAGGTGGAGCATCTCCAATTCCTCCTTGACCATTGGGGCTCGGCCTCTTATGTTGTCAGTTAGGTTCCCCCGGATGTGCCCCCACGCCGTCGGTCACCACCTCCACCTAACTGCTCTCCGCCTCCTGGCCACGGGTGGGGGCGTGCTCATCACCTCCCTCAGTCTCTCTCTCTCTGGTGGAATTATCCTCACTCTCGGCCACCTTTTCCAGTGAATCTTCCACTAGGTGGCTCTCAGTTGGCCATTTTCTGATCTAGTAAAATTTTGTTAGCTCTCGTTAGCTCTGTCTCCCACTCGGCCTGCTAATGATTATGGTGCTTCGTAAAATCAGGGTTGGGAAAGTCGGGCTCCCATTTCTAATGAATCTCACCCTTCTGGTTCAGGGTGGGGTGACAAGCCTGAAATTCCCCCTCCTCCACTGCCACCTACCTCCATGTTCGCGATTGTTACTTAGTTTTTAGTTATCTTCATACTGGTTTTTTGTAATTGCTTTGGTGTTATTTTGTGCCTCTCTCGAGGCTTTCAACAGCTCGATTTGACATTTGGTGGTTTGGGGTGTGACTTCTCCACCCATTTTTGTACAAATAACATTGTACATTTTTTGCCTATAAATATAAAAGTGCACTTTTCAATCAAAAAATAATTGCTCATGGACTACCGAAAAAAGTTATGCAACATGTCCTTTAGAAAGAGATGGGACTGACACATCTGGGAAGAATCCTGATGGGGGTTAAATTTGACAACCACCTATGCATGTCAAAAATAATTTGGGTGATGGTAATGTTTCAACACTGCCCTTCAAAAACATAAAAGAGTGTTGTTTTCATTAATTATTTTGTATTTATTCTATATTTATAAATATATATTCATATATATTTTTATAATTTATAAACAAATCTATATAAAAATTGACGGTCACATCTTAAATATAAAAATCGTGTGTGACTGTTATATCATATTTTTACATGTATTTTACGTCTAAAATCACAAAAACGTCTAAACAATCATCAAAGTTAACCCCTTCCTGATACTACTTAAGTAATTTAAACACACTTCAAACAACACAAAACAAAATCAAATCTAAATGTCTAGCTGAATATTTTTGAAGTAACTCATTTGTCACAAATTTGTAAATAGCTCTAAGGATGAGATTTGACGGGTGACCCCACCCGTCAAATGAAAAATCTATGATGTCCAAAGGTTTTAACTAACATGTCCTTCTTTGTCAAATACATTTTTTTATTGAATACTTTTATTTTTTTGAATTGTATTTATGAGTGTTGGGTAAGTTTCAGGCATTATATATTTGATATAAACACATTTTTAGCAAAAATATGTTATTTAAATATCTATGTAATGCCATACTTATATTTATATTGAATATGTTTGTAGTGATAATGACGGTTTTACCAAATTCCTTCATGTCAAATATGGATGGGTAGACTATTTTACAAACTGTAAAACGTGGTTAAAACCACCAAAACATCTAGGACGAGTGTCAAATCTCATCTTTGGATAGCTCTATCAAAAATAAACATTACACCATTAAAAATAAGGTTTATAGTGTGATTAAAAATATGGAGGGCCTGCACACATGGGACGAGCTAAGACAAGAATCAGAGCGCCCTTAGCTGATGTCACGCAACCCTTAACCATTGGTTCCCACACATGACACAGATTCACAGCCCAATGTGCCACTATTATCCTTCAAATCAATCACCCATCAATAGAGGGAAAAGTCTTTTTTCAATTTAAATTTATTTTACTAATTTTAGGTAGCAAGGTACCAATGCATGTTTTTGAACATTTTATGGTACATATATTAAAGAATGAAAGAATATTTCACCATCACATATTAATGATATGCTAAAAAGTCTATGCGCTAACCAAGATCTTGGGCTGCACTAAGGCTCGTGGCAAAGTGTCGTACAAAAGCACTTTCATGGGGGCTTCAAGCATGCTATAGCACACTTTTTCCCTGTATGTTTGCATTCTAGGAGACTCCTTCCCGCTACCATCAATGTACTGTCTTAGGAAAGCTAATACATGGTTACTATAAATTTAACATAGGTAAATTTTGAATGGAAGACCCTATATATGTCAGCTTTAAGGCTTATAAGGCTTACACAATTACGCTTTATGTTACTAGAATTATCTGTAGATGTTAGACTAGCAATTTCTTCTGAGTGGTGTAATGGAGATGCCAATGGGAGGCGACGAAGAAGGTAAAGTCAAAGGAGTAATATTGAAACATCATAGAAAGAAAATTCAATATTAATAATCAATATGAATGATGATCCTATGTAATCCAAATGATATGTTAACAAAAACTCTCTAAATTAGTCTCGAAAGGTCTATATATATACAATGTTGTTAATATTATTTGAATAAGAGGATTAATCACTTTTATTGGGTAATCATTGGATTGAAAAATTAAAAATTATTTCTAAATTTAATTATGAGGTATATATATATATACAACAACCTTGTGCACTATAGGTGGTCATTGGATTGTGCTCCATGAGCACAGATTGCATGCAACATTTTAATTTAGAAAGATAAATTCACCTTCCTTTTTGTCAAACCGTGATTTTTCTCTAGATTTTATAAACTATATATATGCATGTATACAATGATGTCTAATTTCTGCCACATTTGGCGGGGTTTAATTTTATTTTGGTATGTTATGTTATTCTTAGGCTATAGGGACTGTGAATATGGTAAAGATGTGTGGTATTTATCCCTAACTAGATTTAGAGATATGTTAGAATTTTTTTATAAAGTATGTTTGACTTACATAATATTTTTTTCCAGTTTATATTTAAATAAATATTTGAATGGAAAGTAGAAAAAAATTGATAATTAAATACATGCATCGCCTCCACATGTATGTACCACGTCTGCCCCACACATATTCAATGAATCATATTGTCCCTAACCCACATTTTTTGCCTATATATATGTTATAAACCTTGGAACATATATGATAAAGTTGTAGGATAGTTTTGAATCTTAAGATAGACGATTGGGAAGCTCTAGTTGATAAGATTTCACAGGTATTTGTCAAGGATTTTAGTTTCATGAGCCTCCAAATGAAGATTATCTCATCATACATGTTCATAATCTCCTATGAAATAGGTAGAATATTTGGATCCCAATTATTGAAATTTGTCAATGTCATTGTTTTTTGTTCTTATTTTCTTGTCACATGGGATTTCTATTGCACGTTGTCATTGATTGCAAGGTGAGTGCCAAGAAGGAAAGATAATGAGGTAAATAAACTACTAGAATACCCATCTAAGCAAGAAGTCACTTGATGAATCTTTGCACTAATTGTTAAGGGCCAACCTCTAAGTTGTGTTGATAATCAGATAAAAGCATTTACTTGCTCTAGATCCTCCCTCCTTTCTAATTTAAAAATATATAAAAAATATCCTTAATATTCCCTTTCTTCTCCTATGGTTTAAAAATCCTTTAAACATAGATTTTTAAAAAATCTTACAATTAATGCAAACAACAAGGAGTTGGATTTGCATTTTCTCCAATGTCAGTGATTGATTTATTGATGCCATGATTTTAGCAGGTTGGGTGGGCTATAGGTCATTTAGCTTCTGTTACCCATATTTCACCCCCGTGCCAAATATTGGATCGACCATGATCCCACATAATAGAAAACAGAGTCAAAAGGTGGACATAAAAGGCCTCAAAATTGGCTAAGTATAAAGGTGTAAGTGGAGAATGCCAAGTGTCAGTATGGCGTTGTTTCAAGGGGTAAAAGTTGTAAAAATGGCCCACAACTCCGCCCAAGGAAAAATTCAACATCTGGGCCCGAGTCAAAGCCAAAGCGGGAATCAGAAGAAAGGGGCAAAAGATAAATTGCGGACTTGTAGGCCTGATTTTTTTTCAAATCTGGTTGCCACGTGTCCCATATAAAAAAGGGATCCATTTTTCAAGTTGTTTTACCGCCCTCTGTCACGGATCCAATACAAAATTCGAAGGCACATCTTTCGACTCGGGCTCAAAATATTGCAAATCTGGTGCCGTTGGGAAGATCTCGGCCTCACCCATGCCATGGGGTCTGAAACTTTAATTTTGAGGAGGTTAGGTGAAAAAATTAGGAAACGTCTTCGGGATTTTAATGCAAGATCTTCTTGCCTCAACAACCAGATCAAATTTGATATGTTTTGTCGTTTCCTCTTCCATCAAGGCGTTGAACCAAGGATTGATGTAGTAATGACGTTTGGGGAGATATTTATTTAGAGGCATTAACAATGGTGGTTGAACTTCAACCTGCTCTTCCTGCTTCTCTCTCTTTCTTCTTTCAGGATTGAATCTATAAATGCGGGGGCATGATTCATTGTAAAGGGTTGGACATTCTTTTTTTTGGCTCCCTTCTCCTCTTAGAAAAGGGATTTGTGGGGTTCAGGCCTTCCATCAAAAATTGTATTATGTTTCTACCTCTTGGATACTTTGTAATGGATTGTATCAATCTACGAGCAATAAAACATGTGTCTGTGATCAATTTTAGATCCTCTCTTGTCTCTTTTTTCTTTCATCTGGTCTCCCATTATATATCTGGCTATCTGTGCTTGTTTATTGTATGCATTTTGTTGGTTTATGTCTATCAAAAAAATAAGTGTTCATCATTCCTTTGGTGCATCACCTCATAGTTTAGCTTTGTTTTAATTTATTTATTCCTCTTATCCTTGTCTCCTTGGTAAATTTTAGATTAGGATTAAGAATAGACCCTCTGCAAGTTTCTATGTATGCACCTAAATAGAGGAATAAGGAACCAACCTTCAATCTGGAGAGCTTTCCCATTTTACAAGGTCCCACACCTTGGGGAAAGTTCAATGTTATGCAATCACACCAAATGAGTCTACCTTAGAAAAGAAGATCTTTTAGAGCTCATTTGGGGGTGTTGTGATTTCACTTTAACAGTTTTGGCATGCTCGGTGGGACTAAGAAGTATCCATCTTATTACAGTAGGGATTGATGTACACTTGTTGTGATTTTGGATTTTAAGAAGCCTTAAAATTATACATTTGGCGACTCCAAAAGAAACAAATCTACTGGTTTCAGTAGCCCAAGCTTGGGAGTGTAACACCTGAAGCTGTTGTTACTTCCTCCCGAGCATCAAGTGTTGATATATGTGATTTCTTTGTAAAAAGGATGTGTTCCTTTGATTGAGAAGTCATGCTTGATATGTATTGTATCTTCTTTGCAGATTGCAGATCTTTGACTGAGTCGGAATATGATTGGACTCTTTTATTTCTTTCATTTTACACCTGAGTTTAATCTGACCTCGGAATGAATTATGGAGTTATCCATCTATAAGACCTAGCCTTGGATCAGTGGTATTGATCCAAGTGGTGCTTTAAGTTTATTCGTGATGAATTAAAATTACAGACCTTGAGCAGGTTGCAAGGTCTGGATGCATTGGATAAGCTAGTCCGGAGTATAACTCAGGCTGATCGTGTTAAATGAATTGGTTCCCGATATCGTGATATATCTGGAAGGTCTTGATCATGGACCAGGTAATAATTCAGTTACATATATTCTGTAGCCTAATGGCGATGCAGAGTGAACCTCTGCTCGAGAATGCATGTTGCAGTTCTTTTTCGAGCATATGAAATGTTAGACCTAAAAGGAATTATTAATGTTAGTAACCTAAAACTAAACTTAACCTAGGGGTTAGATTAGTATTAATCTAACCTAGACCTAGGCTAAGAGTTAATGTTCTAAGTTAGTAACTATGTGCTTTATGATGTTAGACTAGGTGTTATCCTAAATCCTAACCTAAGTTACTAACCTAACTATTGACAAGGAAGAAAAGGGGACATATGGAAAGGTGTCAACCATGGGCGGCAGTTTCTATGTTATTAAATGCGTGGATAAGCATGAGGGACAGGTAATTTGGTGGAGGTTTTAAAACGGCTAACTTGAGCCGACGTGGCAGGTCGCCAAAGTTGGAAATGGTCTTTAATGTGCATTTGTCCATCGCCAACTATGGCGGTCGGTGGCAGTGGAGATTGAGCGGGAAAATGGGAGTAAATACCATTTATGGACTCGGTCTTGAGCTCAGATTTCATGGGGAAGCATGCAAAATGAAAAGTTAGTAGTTTATTGGGTTTTGCATGCACTCCGGTTTTCCTTCTGCCTGCTCACTTGGATCTTCGCACTTTTGATCTTCTTGGTGTTGCATGATGGCAAGTATGAGCGTAACTAGCTCTTTCCTTTGGCAAGGAAAATATATAAGTCATGGAAATAGCAAATTTCTGTTGGTGGATCTAACTTGGAAAAGAAGGAGAAGGTTCGAGCTCTTTCAGTGGTCTGCTTCGAAATTTTAAGCAAATATCCGAGGCATGTTAGGCCCTAACCTTTAAAAATCTTGCTTTTTTCAAGTGATTTCATTAGAAAAAATCTGTTCAAATGATTTATGGGTTTAGATGATTTATGGTAGCTACGGGTGATTTAGTTACTGTATCTTCTTGCTGTTCGATTTTTCAAGCGTAACCCTTGATGGGTGTGTGTTGTATTTTGAACTATTGCTCCATTTTATTGTGTTTTACATTCCGGCGTAAGTCTGTGAAACGTATGCTTGAAGGGTACTTATCTGCTCTGTGAGAACCCGTGCATGTTTCCCCTTCTTTGGGTTCGGAAGCTACGATGAGAAGCTTGTTGTTGATACTTGTTGTTGATTCTTGTCGGAAAAGATATTGATGGACATTTTGTTCAGTTAATTGGACTTCTTTGTAACTTCTGTTGAGGTTATTAAGGTAGTGGTTACTGAATCTTATTGGGTTTCACTTTGCTATTTAAAGTTATTTGTGAATGGATAACTTGTCAGGTAATGATGCTTCATTGCATGACCGTCTTTGAAGTTATTTTTCACCGCATTGTGGTTATGGGATGCAACCGTTGATAGAATGCAATATATATATTTATTGTACTTTCGAAACGACTCTATAGAATCCATTGATTGATTCATGTATTATGGACCTCTGTTGAAGCTATTGTTGATGCGAAATCACAAGCACCCACAGGACTCGCAATGCGATGGGTTGAGACTCTCGGTGCGATTGCATAACATGGAGCTTTTCCCAAGTGTGGGACCTCATGAAATCGGAAAAGCTCTCCGGATGAAGGCCGGTTCTTATTCCTCTGTTCGATGCACACGTAGAAAATGCGAGGGTTTACTAAAACCTAATCTAACTTGCCAAGGAGACAGGGGTAAGAAAATGCATGAAATAAAACCTAAACTACAAAGGTGATGCACCAGGAATGAAGAACATATGTTTTGCCAAAGAACACAAACCAATAAAATGTAATGCAAAAGATATGCACATGAGATAGCCGATTCATAGTGAAGATCGGAAGGACGCAAATAAACACGTAGAGGGTTGAGAAAATCCACATATATGCATTAATTTTCTCCAAAGGGGGATACAACACTGCAAAATGCCAAGAGGCAAGGTTGCATTACAATTTCGAATGGGAAGGTCCTTTGCTCCACAAATCCACCTGCCAGGGAGAAGAAGGGAGGAGGCACAAAACAAAAATGTCCAACCTTTAGAAAGAAGCCCCTCCTTACAATTTATAGGAAGAATGAGAGAGAAAGAGAAAGAAATTCAAAATCTGCCCCAACCACCTCCGTAATGCACTTAACTCATCTCATTATGGTGGTAGGTGAGAACCCTAGTGAACCCAAAGAGTGGCGAACTGTATTTTTAATTTTTAAGAATTTTTCTCACCCAATTAAATATATCCAAATCGTAGTTGGACAGAGGACCTCGTAAGCTTTCCAAAAGTCCAACCTTGCATGAATCTAAGCTCCCAGAAAAAGTTATGGCCATTTGAATATCTGCGCTAGGTGCAGCTTCTGTCGGCGCTCAAAATGTTGCGCCTCCCGAAGGTGCACTTGGCGCATCCATGTGTGTGTTGACATCCTCTGTCATGCGCCACTTCGTGTGCCTTGGGTGCACCATTTCCTCTGTTGACACTCCGTGTCGTGCGCCCA
This sequence comes from Taxus wallichiana var. yunnanensis, assembly GCA_018340775.1. Lineage (NCBI taxonomy): Eukaryota > Viridiplantae > Streptophyta > Pinopsida > Cupressales > Taxaceae > Taxus > Taxus wallichiana. The sequence goes on along the minus strand of CM031236.1, from coordinate 687,213,131 downwards.
TTCTGCTCGCCTTGGGCACACCATTTCTATGTCGACACTCGTGTCGTGCGCCATTCTCGTGCGCCTTGGCGCACTATTTCCTCTCTCTGTCGACACTCCGTGTCGTGTGCCCATTCTCAGCACCTTGGGCGCACCATTTCTCTCGCTGCGACACTCCGTGTCATGCGCCCATTCTCGTGCACCTTGGGCACACTATTTCTCTCTGCCGACACTCGTGTCGTGCGCCTATTCTCGTGCGCCTTGGGCACACCATTTCCTCTGCTGACACTCCGTGTCGTGTGCCCATTCTATGCGCCTTGGGCGCACTATTTCCTCTGTCGACACTTCGTGTCGTGCACCCATTCTGTGTGTGTATTGGGCACACCATTTCTCTGCCGACACTCCGTGTTGTGCGCCCATTCTCATGCGCCTTGGGTGCACCATTTCCTCCGTTGACACTCCGTGTCGTGCGCCCATTCTATGCGCCTTGGGCATGTCAGTGGATTTGAGCTTCTTTGATTTCTCCATTATCCTGCTTTTTCTATATCTACCCGGGAAAATATATATACAACAATTTGGCGACTCAATGGGATCACACGCTGCTAGGTAGAAGATCGCTGGCCTTTTAGCAATCCATTGGGCATGGAGTCATAAGCAATAACTCCGAAACCAACCTCGATATCCGATCCTCGAACTCGATACCGCAACTTCTTCTCTCGATAGAATTTTTGAACTGTAGAAATCAACCCGAGAGCAACAAAACCGTGTCGGAGCACTTAGGGAAACAAACCTAACTACAACAAGACAATGTGCACACGCACTTAGAGGAATTGAAAACTAGGCTAATATTTACAAGGGTAGAACTTTCCTCTCTTCAGTAGCAATGTTTAAGATAGATTCCGTTGACCGGAATCGGAAGTTCTTCTCCGTCCAATGTAGACAATTGGAAGGCATTGCTATTTTTACATTCCATGACCATGTAGGGGCCACTCCAAATGGCATCAAATTTGGAATGCCTTCCCGGTTTTGCCCGGTCTGCATCCCATTTCAGAACTAGGTCCCCTTCCAGAAAGTCCTTGCTCTTGCTTTCTTATCAAACCATCTTTTTACTAAGGCCTGATCTTTCTCAATTGTTTGAACTGCATGTTCTCTAATTTCTGCCAATTCCATCAACTCTGCATACCGGGCCTCCATTGGTTCGAACTCAGCCAACTCCAATTGTTTCATGAACTCCAATGCAGGCAGTTCTAATGATATAGGCAATACTGCCTCTTTTCCATAGACCAACTTGTAAGGGGAATTTCCTGTAGACCTCTTTGGTGTTATCCTGTCAACCCACAATGCGGATTTTATCCTGGTATGCCATGTTCTTTGATTTTCGTCCGAGTCCTCCCCGATGATTTTTAGCAAATTTTTGTTCGTGGACTCTGCCTGTCCATTACCCTGCGGGTAATAATTTGAAGAGGTGCTCAAATAGATTCCATTCTTGACACCCATTATTCTCAGTAATCTTGGAACATATAAATGCCAATGCATTTTTCGATATGATAGTGGCGGCTATGCACCGAACTCGGTCACTATTCCTTCATAAAAGTCTAGTATGTTAGACTCGTTCGCTTCCTTGAGCGCTACTACTTCGGTCCACTTGGTGAAATAGTCTGTTGCGGTGAGAATCCATTTGTGGCCTTGGCTTGAGTTTGGATTGATGACCCTGACGAAGTCCAATCCCCATTGCATAAATGGTTGGTCAACCAGAATTGGGTGCAATGGAAGCATTGCTTAGTCTTTCTTTGCTGTGAAGAGTGCACATTTCTTGCACTTTCTTATCCATGTATAGCGATCCATCAAGACTGGCCAATAATACCACTGCCTTCATTATCTTGAGAGTCATTACTCGTGGGGAAAAATGTCCTCCGAATCTCCATCGTGAAAATCTCGTAACACCCTCTCAATTTGACTGTCCCAATGCACCTCAATAGAACTCCATTGATGTCTTTCTTAAAGAAAACACCATCAACAAGCACATATGGAATGGCTTGTAATCTGAAGTATCTCCTCTTTGCTTTGCTCATTTCTGGAGGGCATAGGCACGCTGTAGGAAGTGTATCATATTCTGAGTCCAACAAGGAGTAGGCACGTCATCATTTTCTTGTTCTTGATTATCCTCAGTAGTACTAAGCGAGACTCTTTTTCATCACCGGCTTCAACTTGTTGACTCAAGGCTAGCTGCTCACATAGTCCCTTCCCACGTACTAGTTTGGTGACCTTGATCTCGATGTCATATTCCATGACACGAGTTATCCATCCTGCACGTTTCTCATTCAGATCCTTGTTTAGAAGGAAGTCCCTGACTCCCGCATGAGAGACCAATAATTGGATCTTGTTGTTTGAGACTAGGTGCTTGAATTTCTTTAAGCTTCTGATTACCGCAAGGACATGCTTTTCAATGAAAGAGTACCTAGTTTCGTATTCCTCCAAGCCTTGACTGAAGAAAGCAACTGGTTGTTCTAATCCTTCTTTGTTTTGTTGTACCAGGATTGCAGAAATCATGTCCCCACCACCAAAGGCATATAGCACGAAGTCCTTGGAGAAGTCTGGATTGACGAGAGTCGGAGCTTGAGATATAGCCTCTTTTATTGCCTCAAAACTTGCCTTGCCTTCAGATGTCCACTTAAATGCCATACTCTTCTTTAACATCAGCGTTATTGGCTTCACAAGAGCAGAAAAATTTGGGACAAATCTACGGACAAAATTGATCCTTCCCAAGAAGCTTTGAAGAGCCTTCTTGTGACTTGTAATGGCAATGCTCGAATTGCTTCAACTCTTTCTGGGTCAATTGTCAACCCCTCCTTTGAAACAATATGGCCTAGAATTTTTCCCTCGTGAGCCAAGAATATGCATTTTTTGGGATTCAATGATACCCCAAATCTTCTACATCTCTGAAATACTTGCCTCAAATGACAGAGGTGATCCGCTGCATTTTTTGAGAATACAGTGATGTCGTCAAGATATATCAAAACTATTTTATTGATCAACCCCTTAAATGCCATATCCATTGCCCTTTGGAAGGTGGCTCCAGCATTTGATAGCCCAAATGGCATTTTCTTGTAGGCATAGGTCCCCCATTTGGTGGTGAAAGCCGTCTTGAATTGGTCATCTTCTTTCACCATCACCTGATTATACCCTGAGTAGCCATCTAGGAGAGAGAATCTCTCCGAACCGGATACTACTTGCAATATTTGTTCCATTGAAGGAAGTGGGTAATGGTCTTTGAGAGATGCCCTGTTGAGGTCTCGGAAGTCCACACATAACCTAATTTCTCCGCTCTTCTTCCTGACCGGAACCAAGTTCGTAACCCAGCTTGAGTGCTTGATCGGGAATATAATGCTTGCCTCGATTAGCTTGTTAAGCTCTTTCTTCATTAGAGGCTCAATGTGAGGGTTGACTGGTCTCTGCTTCTGCTTGACGGGCTTAGCATCTGGATCCAATTCTATGGTATGTTGTGCCAAATTTGGATCGAATCCTCTTAAGTCTTCATAGCTCCAAGCGAAGACATCTGGAAATTCTTGGCAAAGCTGTGTGAAATCTGATTTCTCCTGCTTAGTGGCCACTTTGCCAATTTGAAGTGTTTTGCCTTCCCCAACCAGAATTGGCCCTGAATCTTCTCTCTTGACCTGTATGTTAGCCTTTTCCTTACGGAACTGGTCGTTAGGGTTGAAGATAGACTCCAACGTTACTAAACCCTTGGGAAGCTTGTTTGTCCATAGCTGCACCACTTGATCTCCATATTGCTGCTCTAGCCTATCCTGATTTCTAGCTGAGAATTCAGCTTCTTCTTGCAAGAAATTGACGATCTGTTGATCGTTCTCAAACACCTGCCAGCTTGTGTTATTATCTGGAACTGCTGGCCTTACAACCACATGGATGTGTGGCTGCGTTTTTTCTCTTCTGATGTTGTCAACCACATCAAACGTTGCTCCAACTGCTGCGAGCCTATCTGCGGCTTCATTTTTCTTCCTGGGTATGGACACAATGTTGAAAGCTTCGAAATCCTCAATGAGGTCCCATACCCTATTCTTGTAGCTCTTTAGCAAGTCGTTCTTTGTAGCATGTTGCCCCCTAACTTGGTTGACGATTAGCTCACTATCTCCAAACACCTGTAAGTTCTTTATGCCCCTTTTCCTGGCCCAATGAATTCCATGAATCAAGGCCTCATATTCAGCGGTGTTGTTTGAACAAGAAAACTGGAAACGAAAAGCTGAATAATACTTGATGTCTTGTGGTGAAATCAACATTGCACCACCTCCAGCACCTTGTCTGCTTCTCGAACCATCGAAAAATAATTTCCAAAATTTGTTTTCATCCTTTTGTTCAGGCTGAATGATGTCGGGGATGGGTGAATTTTCTTCGTGTATTTAATACACACCCAATTCGTATTCTTCAATTTCCTTGTATGGGTCAAATTCATGACTCTTGTTTGCCCATTCATCCAAAGTTAAATCAGAATTCCCTCGACCTTAGTACTTGTTTCTAGATCACTCAAACACTCCTCCTGATCAAAAGCCGAGCAATTTGCATTGATAGGATTTGGTACATGAGGCTCAATATGGAAATTAGCAATTGGTTCTGACCTGATTGTTGCTTTGGCTCCATACCTTGTCCTAAAAATCATGTGTGACCAATCTGCAGATAAATATCCACCAATTTTCGCGGTGAAGTCTCTTGATAAACACAACGCAAAGAGTGGTGGGAGGTCAATTACAGACACATCTTGCAGACCGTAACATTAGGACATGAATGTAGTGTTAGGCTTAACCCCTTGATGATCCCAACTATTCCCACGCTGCTTCCATCTAGTTGTACTACCCCTTTCAAAGATCAAGCTCATACTTGACCCGGTTGATCCACTATCTCGCTTGGCATCACCGAACTACTTTCCCGAATCTATCATGCGCTGTGCACAAGTGGTTTCCAACAATCAATGAAACATAGAAAGGTGGAGGCTTCAAATTTTTTCTTGTCTGGCCCCCATCATGTTGCACTGCATTAGTGAGAACTTTCTCATGTCCCTGGTTTGATACATTTGTGGCAGACCAATTAGCCATTGCAGCTTGCAATAAGTCTCATTGTCCTGGGATCGCCAGTGATTCCCACATGGAAATGTTCACATGTGTCTTCTTCATTTGATCGATGATGTTGAAAGGGGATGAATTGTCCTTTTGCTGCCCCTTACTTGGTGCAACCTTTTCTGGAACTTGAACAGGTGCATGTGTTGCTACAACAGGTACCTTAAGCTGATTTTGCACATTTGGAGCTATGTTTGGTCTGCTGACCCCTTGTTGTGTAAGAGTGGGTTGAGAAACAACTGGATTAGACGGTTGTCCCTCTTCTATGCTTCTCTTCTTTGACCGTGTGTTGGCAGCCACGCCTTGAAAAGGCTGTTGGTTAACTCCACAGAAGTCTTCCGTCTGCCAATTGGCCAATGTGGTCTCTGTTGGAGGTCCTTCTTGTTGCGTTTCTTGCTGCTGATTCCCCTCCTGGCTTGGTTCTTGAGGAACACCAATGGTTTGCACCATCAAGGCCTGATTCAGTGCGCCATTAAAACATGCTGACTGATTGTGAGGTAGATTGCAAGGGTAACACCAGTCGTACTCCTGTGCCATGTTGTTTTGCGTTGGAACCAAGGCTCTTGAGGATGTCGTTGCATTTGGATCATACGGCCGAAATGGCCTGGCAGCTTGAGGTTGTCCTTGGTTTTGGTTTTGATTTGCAGCCTGAGGTGGTGGTGGTCTATTCTGTTGGTATGAGGGCCTAGCCTGGTACTGTGCTTGAGGCTGATACGGTCTAGCACTTTGAGCTTGCTGTCTTTTGATAGTCACAAGCTCATTCCCAAGGTTCTGCAGTTGTTTCATGACCTCCTGCAATTCCTTTGAAGTATTTGAAGAAGTCAAGCCTCATTATTGCTTTGATTTCTAGGAGTTGGAATGGGATTCAACTCGGTGCTTGATCGTTGTAGGATTTCCCATGTCTGGATAGAGAGGCATTGGTGGCCTTGGTGCGAAGCTTGCCACTGGATCAAATAGTTCTCTCGCTCCGATCGCCGTGTCATAGGACCCCGGCAACGTTGTCCCTCCCATTGATTGGATCATCATGGCTATGTCTCGAATTTATAGCCTTTAAGAAATAAAGGAATGCTCCTTCAAAGAGTTGGTCTAATGGCTATTGGAATCCTCGTCCCATGTCCGTTGGAATCTGAAGTTGAAGTCTCATTTGTTCGTTAGGAGCCCTTTTGATTGTTGTTAGCATTTGTTCCAATAAGGACAAATTGTCCGCCCTCTCCCGAATTGGTCAGAAAGAGTTGAACAAAGTTCGTTCCAATTGGTAATAGACCCCGTAAGGCTCCTAAACCATTGTAAGGCCTTTCCTTTGAAAGATGAAGCCAACAAATTGACCGCAACATCCATTTCATTTATTTCGTGAATTGCAGATGCATTAGCAATATCCTGGATGTGATCAATAGGAGTAATATGATTTTCTCCTGTAAAATAGGGGATATTCTTTAGCGCAACTGAATTTGATTACGAGAATTTAGGGCAAGTGGACTACCGCTATGAAATTGACAAAGGGATTTGGTGGTAGATGTGCCATTATGATTGGCCTAAGAACCTTGGTCGATGTGAGAAAAGGCCTACCAGGTGGAGGTGTAGACAAAGTCCTGTTAGGTGGAGATGGTGATCTTTGTGGTCTTCTTCCTCTCCTTCCTCTACCTGGTGAAAGTTGCAAGTGGACAAATAGCCCCTCTTCTCGAGTATTAGACCTGGTTTGAATTCTTCTCATGTGCCTGGGCAACTCGTGCTGCTACACCATTGAACTCTATCCCTTCGGAGTCGCCAGATGTGTTAGAGAACAAGCCTCTAAAAGGCTGGATTTTGCCAAGTTACACACCAAACCTGACAATATTTAAACTCAAAATTTGAAAGACCTATACAGTTGAGATTTTTAGGGTTTGGGAATTGATTTGGAATGACAGTCCTGAAAACCCAAAAATGCCAGATTTTCCGAAAACCCGAAATCCGAAATTCAAAAAACCATGAAATTTTGAAAGTCAAAATCTCAAAAAACTAAGAATACCCTTTTGAAGATTATTCCTCGATCTATCAACTGGTGAAATTTTGACTTGTTTCGAGCAAGTTAAGTCCTTGAAAATTGATTTCAAAGTTCAGCCTGGAAGGTAAAAAACTGAAACTGTAAAACCTGCAATTTCTTAAGTCCGAATTTCTTGAAAGTTCCTTCAAATCTGTGGAATGACCTCTTGGTCCCACCGGGCATGCCAAAACTGTTGATGTGAAATCACATCACCCCTGGGACTCTGCAACGCGATGGGTTGAGACTCTCAGTGCGATTGCATAACATGGAGCTTTTCCCAAGTGTGGGACCTCGCGAAATCGGAAAAGCTCTCCGGATGAAGGCCGGTTCCTATTCCTCTGTTCAGATGCACACGTAGAAAATGCAGAGGGTTTACTAAAACCTAATCTAACTTGCCAAGGAGACAGGGTAAGAAAATGCATGAAATAAAACCTAAACTACAAAGGTGATGCACCGAGGAATGAAGAACATATGTTTTGCCAAAGAACACAAACCAATAAAATGTAATGCAAAAGATATGCACGTATAGCGATTCATAGTGAAGATCGGAAGGACGAAATAAACACGTAGAGGGTTGAGAAAATCCACATATATGCATTAATTTTCTCCAAAGGGGGATCTGACAACACCACAAAATACCAAGAGGCAAGGTTGCATTACAATTTCAAATGGGAAGGTCCTTTGCTCCACAAATCCACTCGCCAAAGGGAGAAGAAGGGAGGAGGCACAAAACAAAAATGTCCAACCTTTAGAAAGAAGCCCCTCCTTACAATTTATAGGAAGAATGAGAGAGAAAAGAGAAAGAAATTCGAAATCTGCCCCAACCACCTCCAGAATGCACTTAACTCATCTCATTATGGTGGTAGGTGAGAACCCTAGCGAACCCAAAAAGTGGCGAACTATATTTTTAATTTTTAAGAATTTGTTCTCACCCAATTAAATATATCCAGTCGTAGTTGGACAGAGGACCTCGTAAGCTTTCCAAAAATTCCAACCTTGCATGAATCCGAGCTCCCAGTCAAAAGTTATGGCCATTTGAATATCTGCGCCAGGGTCTGCTTCCTGTCAGCGCTCAAAATGTTGCGCCTCCTGAAGGTGTGCCTTGGCGCATCCATGTGTGTGTCGACATCCTCTGTCATGTGCCACTTCTATGCACCTTGGGTGCACCATTTCCCTCTGTTGACACTCCGTGTCGTGCGCCATTCTGTTCACCTTGGGCGCACCATTTCCTCTCTGTCGACAATCCGTGTCGTGCGCCCATTCTGTGCATCTTGGCGCACCATTTCCTGTCGACACTCATGTCATGCGCCCATTACAGGCGCCTTGGGCGCACTATTTCTCTGTTGACACTCCGTGTCGTGCACCCATTCTCATGCGCCTTGGGTGCACCATTTCCTCTATTGACACTCCGTGTCGTGCGCCCATTCTGTGCGCCTTGGGTGCACCATTTCCTCTGTCGACACTCCGTGTCGTGCGCCCATTCTGTGCACCTTGGGCGCACCATTTCCTCTATCGACACTCCGTGTCATGCGCCCATTCTGTGTGCCTTGGGTGCACCATTTCCTCTGTTGACACTCCGTGTCGTGTGCCCATTCTGATGCGCCTTGGGCATGTCAGGGATTTGAGCTTCTTTGATTTCTCCATTCTCCTGCTTGTCTATATCTACCTAGGGAAAAGATATATACAACAGTTGTATGTATATATATTTGAGTATTGGTAATTTGATTTTGTTGAGTCCTGAAGGAGTAATGGTATACGACCTATGTTATTTTGTAAGAATTTTTGCAGTACAGAGACTCTTGAGTGTACTTTACGTTTCCTTTCTGCAGGCAAACTTGTGCGAAAAATATTGATTAGGCTCAGTTGGTTTCCTTGTTGTCAAATCAGTAGTTAGCTTTTGTTTATGCCTGATTTTAAATGTTTACCATTGATTGTATACAATTGGAATCGTTTACCTTTATTTATCTTATTCATGTTGTTGATTCATTGAATCCTTGAAAGGTAACTAGTGTATTTACCTCAAATTAAGCTGATTTGGTACAATTTGTTTTTATCACCTTTGTTGGAGTTCCTTGAGTATGGTTAGATATCGTGTGTCCTGGCTCTGTTGAAGTGAGTCACGAATACCATACTTTAAACTCGAATGCATCCAGGATGAGAATAGATATGTTATGGTTCCTTTCTCAGTTTATTCCAGTTTAGATGAGGTGTGCATGTTCATGAATTCTATGTGATTATCTCGGCATAGTCTTAGGGAAACATCAAACGTTTAATGCCATGGAGTCTATTGTTGATCGCGATATAACAGAAGTTCTTTGTTTTCGACCTTGGGTCGAAAATCCTTACTGATGTATAGTAGGGACTAGAAGGGGATGTAGGTTGAAGTAAGGGATTGTTGGCGTGTTTACGTCTTCTGTCGCATGTATATCTATTCATGAGCTTGATTGAACTTAGGAGTCGTAGGCTGCACCTCAACAGGCAATGGCAGTGAATATCCTCTTGTATGTCGCTTCGTGTGGGAGGTCATGCAGAGTCTGTTTGGTAGATAGTCATCACTATTGGCATGTTAGCTCTATCAGTACGGGAGTTTTGCTATATTTGATTTTATCAAAACAGTGGTTCTTCTTGTGGCTCGTCTGACTTCTTCGTAGGAATGTAAGGTGAATGCTTTCCATTTGAGGAGATGGTACAGTCATGAACTTTTGAAGGGAAATATGAATGACTTGTTTTCTTTCTATTCTGTTATGAAAATATATGTCGATATTTTATCTAACCGTTGGAACTGTTTTTAATATATTGATGGAATCATGATTTGTTATGATATTCCTTTTACTGTTGAATGAAATGATCTGTCTGAAGTTTGTTGTTTTTGGAATTCAGATGGATAGATGATTTGGATACTTTCGTTCTTCTTGATCCCTAATATTTTGATGGAATATTTGAGAAGTATTTAGGACTATTCTGTAACGATAATAGAGTTACACGTTTGTAGTCATTTTTGTATTACAAAAGCATAGTCTGAAACATGTATACTTGTTTGGTGAATTGATCTCATTTAAACAGGTTGTTTAATGAAAACAGTTGGTGGATTGCAATTGTTTTAAGAGTTAGTGCTTATCATGCTCAGTTCATCGAACTGACCCATGTTGACAAATTTTGCAGATGGTCGCCGTAAGTGGTAAAAGCATGCAGATCTGACAGGATGTTCAGATTGTTTAACTTGGTTTATGATGAATTCAGTTTGATTTTCTTTAAATGTACTATAAGAGGAAAGATGTTCTTCTTCCGTTGAGTATTGTATCAAGTATGCTGAATGCATAAAATGTATTTGATTAGTTCTGAAAGGAATGGAAATTGATATTTGTTACTTATGTGTTTGTATTCTTATCTTGATAGTTTGACCTTCTTCGGTTCAAATATCTTGAGAGCATTGTTATTATTGTCTAATTTGGAGACTTTGTGATTGTCAATGAAAGCTTGCAAGAGTATGTGACCTATACTTATGATTGTTTAGCAATTCTAGTGTGTTCTATCTAAAGCTAAATTGAAATATAGATCACTGTCTTACTGGAAACTAGGGTTAAAATAAACCTAAACAGAACGCTAAACAAGCTGAATTAAATTATTAATTCCTAGTCTTGATTATGCCAGGACAACATTTAATTGGATTCTTAATCATTATATCTTGATACTAGTAAGTACGATATAAATTCAGTTATGAGAACTGATATAAACCTAAATGGGGTTCAGATGGAAATCTCATGTGAAGTTTATGAGCTATTGTCCAATTTCGTTGATTTAGAATTATGTATATTCTATGAACTCCTTGATGAGACCATAGTCTTAATAACTCCTCATGTAATGGGTTTTATTGAGAAAGGTCATCCTAGATGAGGAATCCAGGATTGGGAAAGGCTAACCTTAGGGAAAGTCTTTTAATATAATTTAACTCAATGTGCGTAACGCTTATTAGTAAGTAGATCTTTTCGAGGTGGATTTAAAGGTTGATGACATAAGACAACTGCAGTGACTTATGACGACACCTTACATTGATCATTAAGATTTACACCTTTAACTCGAACAAGTTACTTTGGGACCGATTAGGAATGTGGTCACATTATATCGCTGCCTAGAGACTCGGGGTATCATGACACACTCGGTTTAACTAGGTTGACCCAATATGTCATCTTATCCCTAGTCCTCGAGTGCATCCATATAATGTTGTCACCTTACTAACTGTTCCCGAGTGATTAACCTTGGGATAGGAGGTGACCATGTCGGTAAAGTATAAGACATTCTACATAACATAAGAATGGGGTGAAGGACGTATTCCGTTGATGAGTATGCCGTTAAGGAATACGAGACATAAGCGATGTTTCAAATCTTTGGCCAAAGTATCGCATTTCTGCGATTGCGTTGACACAGATCACCCGTCTAAGGGATGAGATGCCGATGAATAATGGTAACAATTATTTAGTTAGGTTCTTGATGAGCATTCTGAATCCCATGAATAGGGAAGAGAACCGCAAGAGTGATGTGTGAAATAAAAACGCTAATTCTTATTACTCATGAATAGATCGGTAGATTGCCGAGTCATGGAATGAATAGATCGGAGGTACTCAGAGTCATTACATGACCTACATATGGTTATCTCGTTATATGAATGGTTATTTGAATTGTGAGTTCTAAATTATGTATTTAGAACCGGGAAGCATTTATCAAAAAAAAAAAAAATTGGCTTGTTCTAATGTATAAAATGAGGATGTTACATCTTGGTATCGTGAGCCGAAGGTTGCAGCTCTTAGGCCTATGTGTCCATAATCTTATGAGAACCCGAATTTTCTTGTAAAAATGGTTAGAACAAGGGGGAACGTTGAATAATGCTCCACCCGAAGGAGGGGCGAAACAACCTGTAAACTTGATGAGATCCTTGTTGCCTTATTGACACACAAGAGATCGTTTAATTGTACTTTCAACAAAGCAGGGTGATGGGAATGAGGAGGATGAAGAAGTCGGTAATGACAATCAGCCACCTCCCGAGGACAACCCCAATATGGGTGTTGATGTTAATGCTGGGAATGCCCCTGTCCAACCGAAAAACAAAAAGGCCGAGCGGGCAGAGAACTCACTAATGATATAAAAGGATAAGTCCACCTAAGTATGATGGCACCACATTAGGAGATGGAGCCGAGAACGGCTAAGTGAAATGGAGAAGTACTTTGCAATAAGGAACTTCTTAGAGGAAACCAAAGCTATTTGGGGAGCCTATCAGCTTTCCCACGAAGCATCTTCGTGGTGGGATAGCCGTAAAGTGAACTAAACATTGATGAGACCAATATTACTTGGGATCAATTTAAAGGCTATTTTAGGCAATGTTGGCTTTTACAACTTTTCTATGATCGAAAATGACAGAATTTCAGAACTTAGCTCAAGGAAGCTAACGGTAATTGAATTTTGGGAGTGGTTTACAAAACTCCTCAAGTATGTACCAGTATCAAACTGACGAGAAGTTTAGAATACGGAAATTCATCATGGGATTGAATCCCGTGATAGGGGGAGAGGTCGATGTTCACAGTCCAACCACTATGGAAGGAGTTGTTGAAAAGGCCATAAGGCAAGAATAGAAATTAAAGGCTATTTCTGCTCATAAAGAGGAAGTGCGGAAGAAGACTCCAAATCCTTCTTCAACCTCTCTTGCACTTAAAAAAAGACCATGGAAAAATTTTGGAAACAAGAGTAAGTTTCAGAGATAACAAGAAGAAAAAGCAGTAAATAAGCTCCTTGGTAATGTAAGGATAATTTTGCTAAAAATTATAACAATGGGGCGAAGCCCTATGGAGGACAATGTGACAATTACAAGGTGGAGGCAATTCGAGCCTAAAAAGGGACTGTAGGAGGTCTGCTTGACAATTGTGGCAAAGACCACTACACAAATCGGTGCCCTTTGAAGAAGGATGATCGTGTCATCGTAGCATAAGATACATGCTTTGCAAGAGCGATAAGCAAGATGAAAAGCAAGTAACACCTATAGAAGTTCCTGGTAAGTTATTTGGCATACCATCACTATTCTTTTTTGATACAGAGCTACTTTGAATGTTTTATTTCTAATAAACTTGCTTCTAAACTTAAAATAAAAGCTGGAAAAATGGATAAATCTTGTGCTTTATACGGTATGGTATGGTAACTAACTGTTCATACAAAGTGAGTATGTGTCTTTTTGGGGCAGTCCTTGACTTACCTAATTTCTCCACGGAAGTTGACCTCTATGTTACACCTTTAGGATCGTATGACATTATCATCGGTGTCAATTGGTTAGCTGACCATAAAGCAAAGGTAGATTGCTATGAAAAGAACATAAAATGTTTAGATGATCGATTGGAAACAACAGAGATTCAAGGTGTGAAACGGAAATTTCAGTTAGAAAACTGTCACTATATGCAAATTAAAAGGCTAAGAATAAAGGATGTACCCTTTATGCAAAGAAAGATATCTGAATTTTCAGGAGAAGATGGTGATAACATGAAGCAATTTCCTTTGTTACAAAGTTTGAGGATGTTTTTCCCGAATAATTACTGTGGTTATCACCCAAAAGGGAATTTGACTTCACCATCAAAATCAAACCAGAACATAACCTATTTCCAAAGCACCATATAGGATGACTACTATAGAGTTAGTCGAGCTTAAGGCACAGCTTTGCAAGAACTTTTGACAAAAGGTTTGATTAGACCAAGTGTTTCACCTTGGGGTGCGCCCGTGATATTTGTGAAAAGAAGGATGGAACACTTAGGTGTGTATTGATTATCGGATGTTGAACAAAGCAACAATCAAGAATGTAGATACCCACTTCCAAGGATTGACGATCTATTTGATCGATGCATGGGGAAGTGGTTTATTCTAAGATAGATCTTTGATCCGGTTATCATCGATTAAGGATTAGAGAAGAAGATATTCATAAAACACTTTTCTCAACAAGGTACGGACATTATGAATTCATGGTTCTACCCTTTGGATTAACAAATGCAACCGCAGCTTTTATGAACTTAATGAATAATATCTTTCAAGAATATTTGGACAAGTTTGTACTTGTATTCTTGGACGATATTCTAATTTATTCTAAAAGTGTTGAGGAGCACAATGAGCATTTGAAGATAGTTTTGGGAATATTGAGAAAAAGAAAGTTGTATGGTAAGTTATCCAAATGTTCTTTCTTTGATTCGAAGTTCACTATTTGGGTCATGTCATTAGTAAAGAAGGAATTGCTGTAGATCCTTCAAAAATAGTGGCAAATAACCGAGTGGCCCGCGCTTTAAAGAATGTGCATGAAGTAAGAAGCTTCATGGGTCTTGGCCGGTTACTATAGAAAATTTGTTGAGGATTTTTCTAAAGTAGGCTGCACTTGATAACTTCATTGCAGAAGAAGGATAAGAAATTCATATAGAATGATAAGTGCGAAGTGGCTTTCAAAAGTCCGAGAGACCAGTTGACTTCTCGCACCTATATTAGCGGTACTGCACCCTAATGGGAGTTTTACTATTGTAATGGATGCTTCTGGGAAGGCCTTGGAGGTGTTTTGCTAAAAATGATCAAGTCATTGCATATGAAAGTAGAAAACTCAAGTTACATGAGCTGAATTATGCCCTCATGATTTGGAGCTTGCTTTGTCATTGTTCATGCACTTCAAGTCTGGAGACACTACTTACTTGGGAAACCTTTTGAGTTGGCCATCACTTAGGACTGAAATATATTTTTACTCACCTAACTCAATGCCGAGCAGAGAAGGTGGCTAGAATTTTTATCACAATATGATTTTGATATTAGCTATATCAAAGGGAAGGAGAATAGAGTAGTGATGCTCTAAGTCATAGGAGGCACATTTCTTCTCTTATAACATTAAGAACTTAGTTTAAAGATGAGGTAAAAAGTGCCTCAGAATCAGATGCATACTTTTAGCAAGTAAAAGCAACGCTTGCTGCAGAACCTAATGATGAAAGGTATAAAGGTTTTCATTTTGATAATGAAGGAATCTTGCGTTATGAAAACAAAAGAGTATATGTACTGTGTTGAACGATTTGAGAAAGAATTTGTTAGTTGAATTTCATAATTCACCTTTCTCTGGACACCCGGGTATCACAAAGATGCTTGCTGATTTGAAACAGCAATACTTTTGGAAAGGTATGAAAAAGGATGTCATAAATTTTGTGACCCATTATTTGGAGTGTCGGCGGGTTAAGGCGTAACATATGCACCTCATTGGTATCATATATCCTCATAGCATACCGCAAAGATACAAATGACAAGTAATAACCATGGATTTTGTACAAGGATTACCCATGTCCAGGAATAAACATGATGTTATCCTCGGTAGTTGTAGATAAACCGACTAAGGTAGCTCATTTCATCGCTGAAATCTAAAGGATGATTCACCAGTCTTGGCCAAAATATTCAGTACACAAAATTTTCAGATTACATGGTGTACGAGTAATTGATTATATCGGCGAGGATCCAAGAATGACGCGTCAAGATTTTGGCAAATGCTTAACACAGCTCTTGGCACGAAACTAAACTTCATTCTTGCATATCATCCTAAACGGATGGACAAACCGAGAGGGTAAATCAAGTGTTGGAGGACATGTTTCAAATGTATTGCATGGATCAACAGATAAATGGGAAGAGTATCTTCCATTAGTTGAATTCACATACAACAACACTTATCATTCATCTCTCAAAATGGCACCATTTGAAGCACTTTATGGAAGAAAGTGCGTAACTCTGTTAGTGGGATAGTGTTGAGGATAGAGTGGTAATTGGACCAGAGATTCTCACGAAATGGAACAAAAGTTAAGTTGATTCGTGAACGATTAAAAGAAGCAGCAGATAGACAAAGAGCTATCTTGACCTTAAGCGGGTTGATCGAAGATAACTTTTGGCAAGGCTGCCAAGTTGTCACCTCGATTCGTGGGACCTTTCAAATTGTCGAAATAATCAATCCTGTAGCTTATCGATTAGCATTACCACCGCTTTATCTCACATGCATGATGTTTTCCATATTTCTTTGCTTAAGAAATACGTTTCAGATCTGTCACATGTTTTAAATTGGAATTCCTTGCAGGTCCAAGACCCAGAATAATCGTGGTTAAACCCACACGAGTGCTGAAACTCGCCAATCATTGCATTTAAGAAATCGTGAAATACAACAATGTAAGGTCTAGTGGGACCGGTTTAACGAAGAAAGTGCAACTTGGGAAAATCGAAGAGATGAAAATTGCTTTTCCTTCTCTTTTTCAACAGAATGAAATGAAATCATTGACAAAACATTATTTTATGAACTTATTTTTTTAAAGTATTTATGAAAGCCGATGAAGGAAAACATTATTCAGCCGAATAAAATGTGTAGTGACATTTATTTCTGGAACTATTCAAGTTGGAAAATAGTCGCATTGTTTTGTGAACTAATAAATTGGTTGACCTGAAGGTTAATTGAATATGTAATCATCGGGACGATGAATCTTTTTAGGAGGGAAGCATGTAACACCACGAATCGCTGTGTTACTTCCTCCTGAGCATACAAGTGTTGATATGTGATTTCTTTGTAAAAAGGATGTGTTCCTTTGATTGAGAAGTCATGCTTGATATGTATCTTGTATCTTCTTTGCAGATTGCAGATCTTTGGTAGTCGGAATATGATTGGACTCTTTTATTTCTTTCATTTTACACCTGAGTTTAATCTGACCTCGGAATGAATTATGGAGTTATCCATCTATAAGACCTAGCCTTGGATCAGTGGTATTGATCCAAGTGGTGCTTTAAGTTTATTCGTGATGAATTAAAAATTACGGACCTTGAGCAAAGTTAAAAGTTCTGATGCATCGGGTAAGCTAGTCCGGAGTATAACTTAGGATGATCGTGTTAAATGAATTGGTTCCCGATATCGTGATATATCTGGAAGGTCTTGATCGTGGACCAGGTAATAATTCAGTTACATATATTCAGTAGCCTAATGGCGTACAAGAGTGAACCCTGCTCGAGAATGCATGTTGTAGGTTTTCTTTAAGAGCATATGAAATTTTAGAGCTAATCTGGAATTATTAATGTTAGTAACCTAAAACTAAACTTAACCTAGGGGTTAGATTAGTATTAATCTAACCTAGACCTAGGCTAAGAGTTAATGTTCTAAGTTAGTATCTATGTGCTATGAGGTTAGACTAGGTGTTATCCTAAATCCTAACCTAAGTTACTAACCTAACTATTGAACAAGGAAGAAAAGGGGACATATGGAAAGGTGTGAACCATGGGCGGCAGTTTCTATGTTATTAAATGCATGGATAAGCATGAGGGACAGGTAATTTGGTGGAGGTTTTTAAAACGGCTAACTTGAGCCGACGTGGCAGGTCGCCAAAGTTGGAAATGGTCTTTGATGTGCATTTGTCCATCGCCAACTATGGCGGTCGGTGGCAGTGGAGATTGAGCGGGAAATTGGGAGTAAATGCCATTTATGGACTCGGTCTTCGAGCTCGGATTTCATGGGGAAGCATGCAAAATGGAAAGTTAGTAGTTTATTGGGTTTTGCATGCGCTCCAGTTTTCCTTCTGTCTATTCACTGGTTCTTCGCACCAGTCTTCTTGGTGTTGCATGGCAAGTATGAGCGTAACTAGCTCTTTTCTCTGGCAAGGAAAATATATAAGTCATGGAAAATAGCAAATTTACATTTGGTGGATCTAACTTGGAAAAGAAGGAGAAGGTTCAAGCTCTTTCAAAGTGGTTTGTTTCAAATTTTAAGCAAATATCCGTGCATGTTAGGCCCTAAACTTTAAAAATCTTGCTTTCTTTCAGTGATTTCATTAGAACAACTCGTTCAAATGATTTATGGGTTTAGATGATTTATGGTAGCTACGGGTGATTTTGTTACTGTATCTTCTTGCTGTTCGATTTTTCAAGCTTAACCCTTGATGGGTGTGTGTTGTATTTTGAACTATTGCTCCATTTTATTGTGTTTTACATTCCGGCGTAAGTCTGTGAAACGTATGCTTGAAGGGTACTTATCCTGCTCTGTGAGAACCCGTGCATGTTTCCCTTGCACGGGTTCAAAGCTACATAAGCTTGTTGTTGATTCTTGTCGGAAAAGATACTGATGGACATTTTGTTCAGTTAATTGGACTTCTTTGTAACTTCTGTCTGAGGTTATTAAGGTAGTGGTTACTGAATCTTATTGGGTTTCGCTTTGCTATTTAAAGTTATTTGTGAATGGATAACTTGCATGCGGTAACAAAGATTTTTATTGTGACCGTCTTTGAAGTTATTTTTCACCGGCATTGTGGTTATGGGATGCAACCATTGATATAATGCAATATATATATTTATTGTACTAAACGACTCAGTAGAATCCATTGATTGATTCGTGTATTATGGACCTCTCATTGAAGCTATATGTATATATATTTGAGTATTGGTAATTTGATTTTGTTGAGTCCTCGAAGGAGTAATGGTATACGACCTATGTTATTTTGTAAGAATTTTTGCATGTGACTCTTGAGTGTACTTTACGTTTCCTTTCTGTGCAAACTTGTGCGAAAAAATATTGATTAGGCTCGCTTGGTTTCCTTGTTGCAAAATCAGAGTTAGCTTTTGTTTATGCCTGATTTTAAATGTTTACCATTGATTGCACGATTGGAATCATTTACCTTTATTTATCTTATTATCGTTGTTCGATTCATTGAATCTTGAAAGGTAACAGGTGTATTTACCTCAAATTAAGCCCGATTTGGTACACTCGTTGTTTTTGTCATCATTGGAGTTCCTTGAGTATGGTTAGATATCGTGTGTCCTCGCTCATTGAAGTGAGTCGCGAATACCATACTTTAAACTCTCGAATGCGTCTAGATGAGAATAGATATGTTATGGTTCCTTTCTGTTTATTCCGCTTAGATGAGGTTGTGCATGTCATGGGAATTCTCATGTGATTATCTCGGCATAGTCTTAGGGAAACATCAAACGCTTAATGCCATGGAGTCTATTGTTGACTACGATATAACAGAAGTTCTTTGTTTTCGACCTTGGGTTGAAAAGCCTTACAAAGTGTATAGTAGGGACTAGAAGGGGCTGTAGGTTGAAGTAAGGGATTGTTGGCGTGTTTACGTCTTCTCTGCCGCATGTATATCTATTCATGAGCTTGATTGATCTTAGGAGTCGCAGTGCACCTCAACCTGCAATGGCGGTGAATATCCTCTTATGTCACTTCGTGTGGGAGGTCATGCAGAGTCTGCTTTGGTAGATATTCATCACTATTGGCATGTTAGCTACTTTGTCACAGAGTTTTGTTATATTTGATTTTATCAAAACAAAGGTTCTTCTTGTGGCTCGTCTAACTTCTTCGTAGGCATGTAAGGTGAATGCTTTCCATTTGAGGAGATGGCATACCATGAACTTGTTGAAGGGAAATATGAATGACTTGTTTCATGTAACACCCTAAAATGTTGTTACTTCCTCCGAGCATACAAGTGTTGATATGTGATTTCTTTGTAAAAAGGATGTGTTCCTTTGATTGAGAAAGGTCATCCTAGATGAGGAATCCAGGGATCGGGAAAGGCTAACCTTAGGGGAATGTATTTTAATATAATTTAACTCAATGTGCGTAACGCTTATTAGTAAGTAGATCTTTTCGAGGCGGATTTAAAGGTTGACGGCATAAGACAACTACAGGGTTGTACCTTCGAGAAGATTAGGATCTTCTCGAAGATACCACAATGCAGGTGACTTATGACGACACCCTTTGCATTGATCGTTAAGATTTACACCTTTAACTCGAACAAGTTACTTTGGGACCGATTAGGAATGTGGTCACATTATATGGCTGCCTAGGAGACTCGGGGTATCATGACACACTGGTTTAACTAGGGTTGACCCAGTATGTCATCTTATCCCTAGTCCTCGAGTGCATCCATATAACGTTGTCACCTTACTAATCCGTTCCCGAGTGATTAACCTTGGGATAGGAGGGACTGATAGAAGTCGGTATAAGACATTCTACATAACATAAGAATGGGGTGAAGGACGTATTCCAGATTGACGAGTATGCCGTTAAGAGTACGAGACATAAGCGTGATGTTTCAAATCTTTGGCCAAAGTATCGCAAGTCTTGCCGATTGCGTTGTCTCGAGTCACCCGGTCTAAGGGATGAGATGCCGATGAATAATGGTAACAATTATTCAGCTTAGGTTCCTTAAGACAGAGAATTGCGAATCCTTAATAGGGAAGAGAACCGCAAGAGTGATGTGTGAAATAAAAACGCTAACTCTTATTACTCATGAATAGATCGGTAGATTGCCGAGTCATGGAATGAATAGATCGGAGGTACTACGAGTCATTACAATGCATATGGTTATCTGTTATATGAATGGTTATTTGAATTGTGAGTTCTAAATTATGTATTTAGAACCAAGAAGCATTTATCAAAAAAAAATTGACTTGTTCTAATGTATAAAATGAGGATGTTACAGGGGAGATTCATGAGAAAACCAGTCTAGAGCAAGGAAAGAAGGTATATTTGAATACTTGCATCTATCCCGTGCAGAGAAAGGAGAGGAAGAAGAATTCGAGAGGTCTCCATCTCCACCATGCGTAACCTTGTCAACACCTCCACCTGTAAGGCCTTTCTTTCAGTCTGCAAGGATTCTTAGGAAAATCACAATGGCACAACCAAATCCATATGTAAACTTCATCGTGAAGTAGTCCACTCACCTTGATTTCACAAAACCCGAGCCTCCGATTGTAGCATTAAAGAGCATCTCACATTTCACTGGGAAATCAAACTTCTCTGATGATGTCCAAGATATTACAAATGTCTCAGATAATCCAAAAGATCCATGAGATGGATATTACAGTCAAGCTTCTCACCTCTTCATTCAAAGGGAAAGATTCACAATGGTTTAGGAGTCTTGAAGCAGGCTCTATCCAGAAATGGAACCAGATATGCATGGCCCTTCACAATCAGTTTGGGGAAAAAGGTGATAACTTTTCTTTGTTGGAGCAACTAACAAAAATCAAGAGAGCCCCGAACGAGTAGGTGACAGACTTCAACCTTAGATTCTAGCAAACCTGGGATAGGATTCCAACAACAGTAAATCCCACTAATGAAGGTGCCTCCTATACTTTCTTAGGGCTTTAAATTCTGATATTTCTCTGATGATTCAATCAATGGGGGGCACTACATTACCTACAACACTATAGCCTCTCCATAGGGGTTGAGAACCATTTGATTCAAGCTAGAAAAATCACTCCTAGGCCATCCATGCCTCTGTACCCTAAGTTAGGAAGCTCATATACTAGCCAAGTTCCTACATTAGTTCCGATACCCACCCTAGGAGTCAAAGCTCACCAAGCTTCCACTTCATCATCTAATACCTCTAAAGAGTTCTAGGAAGTGGTGATGAAGCAACTTTAAAACTTTGGGAATGAGCCGGTGAAAATCAAAAGAAACAAACTCGTAGTTCCAGCCATACAAGCCCGTGGCTCAATATCAAGCTAGATCCCGATCATCAGGTGAATAGGCCACCACCACGCACCCAGTAAACCAGAGCGAGAACCAAGGACAACCCCAAGTGCTAGACCTTTCGAGGCCTTATGATCCAAACAAAACTTCGACATCAAGGGCATTGGTTCCTGCACAGAATAATATGGCACCTAAATATGATTGGTGTTTTCCATGTAGTCAGCCACACAACCAATCAACGTGCTTTAATGGTGCTCTAAATCAGGCCTTGATGGTGCAAACCAATATGGTTCCACAAGAACCTGGCCAAGAGGAAGATCAACAACAAGGATCTCAACAAGGTGGCCCCCCAAATGAGACTATGCTTGTCAACTGGCAGGCCGAAGACTTATGTGGGATGAATCAGTTCCCTTCTCAAAGTGTAGCTTCTAATACACGGTCTAAAAAGAGAAGTATTGGAGAGGGCAACCACTGAATTCAGGTGACCCTCAATCTTCCATCACTCCACAAGGTCCTGGTGTTCCAAGTGCAACTCCAAACATACAGAACCAATCCAAGCCACCTCCCAAACCTAGTCAAGCACTAGTTTTAACAGCCCATGTGCAAGAAAGAAATGTGTCTGGGAAGGGGAAACAAAAGGACATCACATTCAATATTATTGAGCAGATGAAAAATACAAGTGTGAACATTTCACTATGGGAGTCACTTGTCATTTCAGGGCAGAGGGATCTATTACTGCATCGCCATGCAAAATTGGTCAAGTTCAAAGCACCCCCTACCTAAAGAGAGAAAGTGCTTACAATGCGGTTCAACCAGGGAAAAACCATGGAGAAAAACATGGTAAAAACATAAGACCTCCTCCTTCGTCTCTTTGATTATTGGAGACAAACCGGGTACAATTGTATGATTGATTCTAGGGCTAGTAGTTCTGTGATGCCCAAAAAATAGTTGATCAGTTGGGTCTCCAATATGAGGTCATCTCTAGAGGAGTAGTCCAATTAGATGGGACAATAGTGACTACTATGGGAATCATCAAGGATCTGAGTCTCACTCTACACGCTTTCCCTAATGTGATTATTTTGCAAAAATGTGTCAATCATAGACCTGCCACCACATTTTGCTTTATGTCTATCCGAGACTTCACTTGCGCAAAATTGGAGGCTACCTGTCTACTGATTGGTCACATATGCTCTTTAGGACAAGGTATGGAGCGAAGGCCACAATCAGATCTGAACCTATTGTTGATTATCATATTGAATCCTATGTGCCTAGCCCAATCAATGTCAACTGCTCATCTTTTGATCAAGAAGACCTCCTAAACAATAATGAAATAGATACCAAGGTGGGATGTATCCCAGACTTGACCCTAGATGAGTGGGCCAACAAAAAACATGCTTTTGACCCCTATAGGGAGATGGAAGAATCTGAACTGGGTGTCTACTACCTACATGAAGAGAATCAACCTCTTCCTGACCTAATCAAGCTAGAATACAAGGATGAAAATGAGGTATGGAAATTTTTCTTTGATGGCTCAAAGAGTAAACAAGGAGCTGGAGGAGGAGCCATGATTGTGTCCCCTAGAGGTATGAGATATTATTCAGCCTTCATATTCCAGTTCACTTGCTCAAATAACACTGCTGAATATGAGGCTTTAGTCCAAGATCTTCATTGGGAAAGGAAGCTGGGAATCAAGAACTTGTAAGTATTTGGTGACGTGAACTGTTGCTAATCAGTCGAGAGGACTTAATACTGTTAAAATGACCTACTCAAAAACAAAAAGAGTAGGGTATGGGATCTCATGGAGGATTTTGAGGCCTTCAATACCGTGTCCATAACCGGAAGGAGAATGAAGTGCGATAGAATTGTAGTAGTTGGAGCAATGTTTGATGTTGTTGACAACATCAAGAGGAATAGAGAACAACGCATATCCATGTGGTTGTGAGGACAACAAAGCTAGATAATAATACATGCTTTGGCGAGTGTGTTTGAGAATGATCAACGATCATTAACTTTCTACAAGAAGAAGCTGAATTCTCACTATAAACCGAGTAGACTAGAGCAGCGATGATGGGAATCATATAGTACGGCTACATACAAACAATCTTCCCAAAGGCTTAGTGACATCGAATATATTTTCAGTCCTAATGATTAGTTCGAAAAGAGAAGGCTAACATGCAGATCAAAGGAGAAGATTCGAGTAAATCCAAGTTAGAGAAGACAAAACACTTCAAATTGGCAAAGTGGCCACAAAACAAGAAAGGTATGAATTCATAAAACTTTTCCAAGAATTTCCTAATGTGTTTGCTTGGAGTTATGAGGACCTAATAAGGTTCAATCCAAAGCTAGCACAACACACAATCGAATGGATCCACTGCTCGGCCCATCGGTAGAAGTAGAGACCGGTCAACCCGCATATAAAGCCTCGATGAAGAAGGAGCTAAACAAGTTGATAGAGAAAACATCAGATATCCAATCAAACACTCAAGCTAGGTTGCAAATCTGGTCCCTGTCAGAAGAAAATGGAGAAATCAGTGTATGTTGACTTCCGTGATTTGAATGAGCCTCCTCAAAAATGCTACCCACTCCCTTCAATGGAGCAGATCTTGCAAGTATTATCTCGGTAAGAAAGGTTCTCCCTCTTAGATGGCTACTCAGGGTACAACTAGATCATGGTGAAAGAAGATGATCAATTCAAAACAACTTTCACTACCAAATGGGGCACTTATGCCTACAAGAAAATGCCATTTGGATTATCCAATGCTGAGCCATTTTTCAAAGGGCAATGGATATGGAATTCAAGGGATGATCAAAAAATAGTGTTGATCTCTCTAGATGACATTACAAGGTGTTTTCCAAGAATGCAAAGCAGACCGCCTTTTCCATATAAGGCGGTGTTCCAACGATGCGGGAGTTTTGGGGTGTCACTTGAACCCCAAAAATGCATATTCTTGCCCATGAAGGAAAGATTCTAGGCCATATCGTATCAAAGGAATGATTGGAAATTTAATCGAAAGAGTTCAAGTAATAAGAGAATTGTCATTGCCAAGTCACAAGAAGGCTTTTCAAATCTTCTTGGGAAAAATCAATTTTTTCGTAGGTTTGTTCCAAAAAAAATTCCCTTGTTAAGCCAATAAAGTTGATGATGAAGAAGAGCTTAACATTCAGGTGAAAAACTGAAGGAAACACAAGTTTTGAGGCTATCAAAGAGGCCATATCAGAAGCCCCAGCTCTTTTGAACGCATATTTTTCCAAATATTTCATATTGGATGCCTTTGGTGGCAGCGACACAATTTCTGCAATCTTGGTGCATCAGAACAAAGAAAGTACATAACAGCCAATTACTTTCTTCAGCCAGAGTTTGGAAGATTATGAGGTGAGGTACTCCTTCATTGAGAAGTAGGTCTTGGTGGTAATCAGAGGATTGAAGAATTTTAAGCATTTGGTTTCAAACAACAAAATCCAACTATTGGTTTCCCATGTGATTAGAGGATTGAAGAAGTTTAAGCATTTGGTTTCAAACAACAAGATCCACCTATTGGTCTCCAATGTAGGAGTTAAAGAATTCCTTCTTAGCAAGGACCTGAATGAGAAGCATGTAGGATGGATCACTCGTGTCATGGAATATGACATTGAGATCAAGGTCACCAAGATGGTCCGTGGGAAGGGGTTATGTGAGCAACTAGCCTCAGGTCAACAAGATGAAGTAGACAGTGAAAAGGAGGATGTTTTTGTTCTACAAAATGATCAAGAAGAAGGGAGAGATGATGTACATGCTCCTTGTTAGACCCAAGACATGGTGCACTTCCTTCAAACAAGCATGTGTCCTCATGGGATGAGTAAAGTAAAAAGAAGGCATTTTAGGCTACAGCCATCCCATATGTTCTTATTGATGGTGTCTTATTCAAGAGGGACATCAATGGCATTCTGTTGAGATGCATTGGGGCAGATCAGGTAAAGAGAGTGCTACAAGAATTCCATGTTGAAGCAGCTGGAGGCCATTTTGCTCCAAGAGTGACAACACTCAAAATAATGAAAGCAGGATATTATTGGCCTAGAGTGTTTAGTGACTACTACACATGGATCAAAAGGTGCAAGAATTGTTCATTCTTCAAAGGAAAGGAAAGGCTAGCAACACTTCCATTGCACCCAATCTTAGTTGACCAACCTTTCATGCAATGGGGATTGGACTTCATTGGAGTCATTAATCCAAACTCAAGCCAAGGTCATAAATGGATCCTGACAGCGACAGATTATTTCACCAAATGGACCGAGGCAGTGCTACTCAAGGAAGCAAATGATTCTAGTATCCTGGATTTCTATGAAGGGATAATGACCAGATTTGGAGCGCCAGCCACCATCATATCAGAAAATGCATTAACATTCATAGGTTCTAAGATCATAGGATGGGCTGTTAAGAATGGGACTTATTTGAGTACTTCATCAAACTATTACCCTCAAGGTAATGGCTAGGCTGAGTCCACAAACAAGAACCTGCTAAAGATCATCAAAATAAATATTGATGAGAATCAGAGGACTTGGCACACAAAGCTCAAAATGGCCTTATGGTCTGATAGAATAATGCCTAAGAGATCTACAGGCATCTCTCCATTCAAGTTCGTCTATGGGAAAGAGGCAGTGTTTCCTATATCACCTGAGTTGCCAGCATTAGAGCTCGTGAAGCAACTATAAATGTCTAAATTGGGACCAGTGGAGGTGAGATATGTGGAGCTGATAGAATTAGAAGAAACTAGAGATCACACTCTCCAAGTAATAGAGAAGAATGAGGCTTCAATAAAGAAATGATTTGACAAGAAGACAAAGGAAAGGACCTTCCAAGAAGGAGACCTGGTTTTGAAATGGGATGAAGATTGAGCAAAACCAGGAAGGAATTCCAAATTTGAAGCCATATGGAGTGGCCCCTATATGATCACAAGATGCAAAAGTAGCAATGCTTTCCAATTATCTACATTGGAGGGTGAAGATTTACAAATTCCAGTGAATGGGATCTATCTTAAACACTACTACTAAAAGGGGAGTTCTCACCCTGTACATATTATTTTAGTTTTCTCTTTCCTCTAAGTGCTTACACACATTGTCTCATTGAGTGTAGATTGCTTTTCTCCTAAGTGCTTTGCACACTCTGCATGTTCCATTTGGAGCATGTATGATTTCAAATTTTGTATATAGTGTGGTGTTGTTTTGTTTCTCTCATGTAGTGTTTGGACTTGGCATTTGGTCAAGATCAGTTTCGGTTCTAATGGGTTTCCATTTGGCCTAGGGGGCCAATTTTCAAAGTTTAAATCAGTATGAGGCTATCACTCATGACTCCATGCCCAACAGATATGACAAGGAAATTGGTCTTTTCATCTAGCAGGCAGATACCCCTGTGAGTCACCAAATTGTTATCCATATTTCACCCCGTGCCAAATATTGGATCGACCATGATCCCGCATAACAAAAAACAAAGTCAAAAGGTAGACAGAAAAGGGCCTCAAAATTGGCTAAGTATAAAGGTGTAAGTGGAGAATGCCAAGTGTTAGTATGGCGTTGTTTCAAGGGGTAAAAGTTACAAAATGGCCCGCAACTCCGCCCAAGGAAAAAGTCAGCATCTGGGCCCGAGTCAAAGCCAAAGCGGGAATCGGAAGAAAGGGGAAAAGATAAATTACGGACCCGTAGGCCTAATTTTTGTTCCAATATGGCTGCCACGTGTCCCATATCAAAAGGGGACCCATTTTTCAAGTTGTTTTCCCACCCTCCTATACGGACCCAATACAAACTTTGAAGGGGCATATATTTTGACTCAAGGCTCGAAATATTGCAAATCTAATGTCGTTGGAAGATCTCGGCCTCACCCATGCCATGGGGTCTGAAACTTTAATTTTGAGGAGCTTAGGTGAAGAAAATGGAGGAAACATCTTCGGGATTTTAATGCGGATCTTCTTGCCTCAACAACCAGATTAGATTTGATCTGTTTCGTCGTTTCCTCTTCCTTCAAGGCATCAAACCAAGGATTGATGTAGTAAAGATAGATTTGGGGAGAGATTTCATTAGAGGCATTAACAGTGGTGGTTGAACTTCAACCTGCTCTTCCCGCTTCTCTCTCTTTCTTCTTTCAGGATTGAATCTATAAATGTGGGGCAAGATTCATTGTAAAGGGTTGGACATTCTTTGTTTTGTAGGCTCCCTTCTCCTCTTAGAAAAGGGATTTGTGGGGTTCAAGCCTTCCATCAAAAATTGCATTACGTTTCTACCTCTTGGCTACTTTGTAATGGACTGTATCAATCTACAGAGAAATAAAACACGTCTGTGATCGATTTTAGATCCTCTCTTGTCTCTTTTTTCTTTCATCTGGTCTCCCATTATATATCTGTCTATTTGTGCTTGTTTATTTTATGCATTTTGTTGGTTTGTGTCTATCAACAAAATAAGTGTTCATCATTCCTTTGGTGCATCACCTTGTAGTTTACCTTTTTTTTAATTTTTGTATTCCTCAATCCTCATCTCTTTGGTAAATTTTATATTAGGATTAAGAATAGAACCTCTGCAAGTTTCTACGTATGCACCTAAACAGAGGAATAAGGAACCAACCTTCAATCTAGAGAGCTTTCCCATTTTACAAGGTCCCACACCTTGGGGAAAGTTCAATGTTATGCAATCACACCAAATGATTCTTCCTTAGAAAAGTAGATCTTTTAGAGCTCGTTTGGGGTTCCTTGATTTCACGTTAACAACTTCATTTGCATGCTCCCACTGATGGAGCATTGACATTGTTTCACCAAATGTAGCCAATAGGGATCTAATATGATCAATAGAATTTTTTCAGCATAATCGCAACCTATGCGAAATCAAGAGCTTCGAAAATAGGGTGTAAACATCTAGAAAACATTTATTAAGACTGGAAAACATGCCAATGAAGAAGACATGATAAATAGTGAAGAATGTGATTGGGCCACATTTTTTATAAAAATAGGTGGTATCTGGAGTAGGCTTGGTAAATATAAACTTGTGGGAATGTACGTGGTTTGATGTAAATTATAGTCGAATGCACAACCATTGGATGGTCCACTATAAGCTACAATACCATCTTGCCTCCATCTACTATAAGAAATAAATGTCGGTGTAAAATTTGATCTGATTCCTTGTCATTCTAATAGAGTAGTATGATGTTATAGCCCTTAGGATTATTAGTCTCCTTAATTTTGAATAAATATTTGAAACTAGCACACCAAGTATAAAGCAATTCAGTAGGTGATCTAATATTATAAAAGTATCCAAGCTTGATCACTTTGATTGTTCTATTACATATTGGTGCAATGTGTAATTAATGCAAGGTGCTCTTTTGATTTCCTTAAATATTTGAATTCCTTCTCTAAATTCTTGTAAATTACTTTTGGAGTAGGGATGTTCTTCCATCATTTACTTATATCATAAATACATTAGAATGCACCTGTGTATCTATATACTTCTTGAATTTAGGCTAGGACATAGCACTAATATGTATGTTGTAGTCACAAAATCACACACTTACTATTACATTTATACCACCAAGAATGTTATTTTATATATGGATCTCGTGTAATGAAAGTATTCACTAATGACTCATCCCCTAGCCTTGTCTTCAGTTAGTCGGTTGTCATTGTCATTTGTATGGTACAATCATCAGTTGTCTACACAGTTCGTAGTCTCTTAGGGAGTCTCAAGTGTCGTAATTTTCTTGATTATCATCTCCGGTTCTTGACTGGGGCACCTAGGGTAGTGTTGGGGCACCCATGGGTGCCCCAGTCCATGATTTTAGGCACCCGGTCCCCGTAACACTTGGGCCTAATTTATCTATTCAAGGTCGGTCTTTATCATTTTCTCATTTATTCCTCTAGGTGCTAGTCGGCATGCCGAGTCATTAGTGTCAAAATTTGAACAAGAGATCCATATTTAAACATAGCATATTAACTATATTATGGGAAAATTATCATCTATCTAGAGATAGCTATCTATTAAGGCAAGAGACTGCATTTGGGCATCTTCTACATCTGCATCACACAAGCATAGGAGGAAAGGATTGCATTCATTCTAATACATCCACCATTTGCATCTTTACATCTAGCTATTTCCCCTACTTTTGTGTCATTGACACTAGGGCACCCTTGGCATATAATTACACACACACGCACATAAAACTATATGGGGTTTGGAATGTAGTGCTTCGCTTAGTTCTAAGTCCACCATTGTGGCAGCTAAGGTCATTCCAACCTATTCATATGCATATTTATTTTTTAGGAATTTGATGCTTTGAATAGGGTTTTGCAGGTAAATCTTCACATCACATTCATAGTGACATCAGTGAAGGTACTGTGATAACTATGTGACAAGGATAAAGACACTGCGAGGACCTTGCAACACTTTTAGATCTAGATCTTGAGATTTTTTCAGACCAGAGCACCCAAATTACAGACCAAGGCACCCGTGGGAGCTCCAATACTTTCCCAGGTGACCCAGTCCATCTAGATTTTCAACTTCTACAATTCCTAGAGCATAACCTCCATATATAGTCCAGTCCACACATCAGTTTGTTTGAGTCCAGCACACTATGAGGTAAGTTATATTCAAGTTATTATCTTATCTATTCTATTTCATTTAAATGCTAAAATAAAATTTTAGCATCTGCATTTTGTCTTATATTGGCTATTTTCAATATTGTTTCTATTTAGATTAACTGAGATAAATTATACATTTTAATTAATCATTTTGGTGAACCCATCTTTTTGAATAGTTTTCCCTAGGATCCAATCATTCCCTAATGGCTAAATATCACTCATCTTCTTTACCCATCATGTCTCACTTTATCGTTAACCCTATTTACGATGAGGCTTCCATAGCTAAGCTCGAGGCTCTATATAGTGTTCCACTTACTACACCCGATCACATTCAACAACACCTCTTAGATGGCCAACAATATATTTGTACTAGTTTTATAGATTATCCTATAGGCATTAGCATTATTGAGGATCCTATAACATTCACTCATTGTACACCATACCATACAGTCACTTGTGATTCTCCTTCTGATCTTTCACAAGAAACTTTAGATGACTCTCTTATTGATTACTTGTTAGGTATTGACAATCATTCACAAGTTCACACTAATTCTTCTATTACTCCAGCCACATGTATAGTTCCTTCTCACAACTCTACCATTTCAGACATTTCTTCTCCAACTATATCTCCTACTAGTTTGCATGTCCCTTTGCATTATGTTGAAGATCCTATTGATAGCCTCCTTAACAACATTACCACTTCTGAGGCTCTATCTGATACTAGTGAGGAAGAGGATAGTCATGGTTCTCCTTCTTTCTACACTGTTGAATGTGAGTCTCCTATTCCATTGTTACGTTCTCCTAACATTGCATATAGTACTATGCATGAGTCACCTCCCTCTATCATTTCTTAATCTCCCACAGTTTAATCTCCTTCTATTACATCATCTACACCTATTAGGTCATCTTATCCTATAGAGGTATCTCCATCGGTCACCTCATCTGTTAAGGTTGTTTTTGATGCTCGTCATACCGTAGCTATAGATACTTCATCTATATCACCTAATATATCTTCCTTGACACCTACTCCTAGTGTGCCACTAGCATCAGAATCTCCTTTGTCACCTCTTAATATTCCTATGATTACTCATAATGGCAAGCTATAAACGCTTAATACTTTGTTCCTATCTTCCACCATTCCTTCACACGACATCATCTCTCTCATGCACGCTCTAGGTCAGCTCCAATCTCAGGTTCAATCCCTCACTTTAGAAAGTAGAGCCTATTATGCGTCCATTGACAACATTTCATTACATAGTAATCGGTCCCTAAAAATATTCATGACTCTGCATTTCCTCAAGGCTTGGTCATGCCTACTTTCACATGTTTTGATGGTATTGATGACCCTCACGCTCATCTTCTACATTACCACTCGCTTATGGCCTCTTATTCCAATGATAGATTGTTACTTAAGGCCTTTCGATATTGTCTTGTTGATGAGGCATTATAATGGTACACTCATCTCCCCTTTGGGTCCATTAGTACTTTCTATGACATTGAGGATGCTTTACTCTGTCATTTCATCATCAAAAATGGCCCTAAAGTCACTTATGATCGCATACCTACTTTACATAAAGGATCCTCTGAACCTATCAAGGATTATATATTACGATTCAATGCTTGCATACATCAGCTCATCTTCCAACATATTGACTTAGAAAAGTAATTTATCTTGTGTCATGGCCTAATTCCTCCACTCAAGCAAAGATTACAATATGATACCCATGAATAATTCATTCTCCTATGTTATAAAGTTATTGACCTAGAAAAATATCTTTTATCATCACATATCATAGAGCCTAGACATACTTCTCCGTCCATTAATTCATCTAGTATTCCACCTGTGCCTCCGGTCAAATATCCAAAGCAATCTCCATCTTTTCCTCACATACCAAACAAAAAATCTCAACCCACTCCACCACCAAAGTGTACTTCTTCTTTGGCTCAGTGGCAAGCTACTACTCCTACCACTCCACCTAGGTCGCGTGAGCCTCTACGTTTCTCTTCTCACACTTGACCACATGATGGGCTGCATGTGTTACTTAATGAGTGATTAATTCACCTACCCTCCAACCAGCATCATCCACAACACCGATTATAACGTCAGCATGACCAACCTTATTGTATTTACCATCACATAAATGGCCATGGGGACAATGATTGTCTCGCCCTTCATGATATATTGCAACTAGAGGATACATGTATTATCTCCTTCGGATCTCATGAGTGGTCTATATCTCCTCTACCACATCAGTGACAACCTATTGTGCTCGAGTCTTCTTTATCTGGTACAGATTTTATAGGTCATTTATTGTCATCACATGCACGTTCTCCACTTCATACGTTGCCTCCACCTTCACATACATTACATCCACCACTTTCTCGGTTACCCACCACTTCATGATGCTATGTTAAATGGGCTCCCACATCCCTTTGCATATCCCATTGTTTCTCTATATGACATTCATCTCAGCACATACACTCATGTTGTATCCATCCCACATGCTTCCACTACTTCACGATGCCTTGGTATTTAGTAGGTAATTGTTATCACCTCACTCCCCGATGACACACTTGTGTTCTTATGGTTCTTATAGGAATGTTGAGGGATTTTTTATAAGAACCTCTCATCACGTGCTTCATCAATTCATCTAGCGCACTTAATCATTTCCCGATGACGCACTCTTGGATATGCAGGTCATACTTGACTACTCAAGGGTCCTATCTAAATGATCTTATTCATTTACAAATTGGGGTTCATCACCACTCCCCTCCTAATTTCATCATACTAGCATGCTATGACTATATTACATTTTCACACATTCATTACGATATGTTCATTTTACTATCTCTATCCATTCTATTATCATGATTACACTAACTACATGTTACACATCCCATGCAATAAATATTTCATCAACCACATTACATTTGTTATCTATTATCATTCATCATACACATTTTTTTCCCCTTTCCCAACATTATAATGTAAATCTACACTAATTAAACAATACATAACATATCTCATACAACAATAAACACCAAATCATACAACACATTACAACATTCATATATAACAACACCAAATTATCATATATAAAAAAATGTGTCCATACATATATCTCAAATATAATTATTGTCACAAAATATGTCTCATCACTGGGGGAAATGCCCCTGTATCATATTATACTATACTAAAAATCAGACCTCATCATCGCTATCACTCTCAGGTGCTGTGAGATCCCTAGAACTAGATGTCTCTCCAATAATGTGACACTATTGTTCATGGCCCCCGTACCTCTCCACCTGCCTCCGCAATAAGGTCATCTCTTCATCCTGATATGAGAACTGACATTGTAAGTCCACATACCATGCAAACACATCTTGGGCCAAGGGACCACCATCTACATCCTCTCTAGCTTGCTCAAGTCTCCTCACGTACCTCATCCCTCTCACCTAGCAGCATTGTACATGTCACCACTGCTATGGCCATTGTTTTAAACAAATAGGCATGCTCGCTCACTATATCATCCATACGCTCTAGTATACCTCTACCTAGCACATCATTTGGTACATTCCACGTCAAGGTGTAGATGAATGTGTCCATGATCAACGACCAATACGCATTACCTTCCAACATGAAATTACACAATGCATTAGACAACCATACAAAACCATATAGGAAAACCATGAATCACATAATGTGCATATACAAATACTTACGCTTAGCTATGGCCACTTCTATGGGATCGATGACATGTCCTACCCCCTCTCCTCCTCCTCCATGTGGTAACTCCATTGGACCTATGAATAAAAGTACAATAATACCCACCGATAAGATGCCCACCATGCACGGTACTCCTCGGTGTAACCCGCATCATTTCAATCAATAGCCTCTATTTTTGGATCCATCTCATCTGGCCTCGATGGTACTAACTACTCTACTATGGGCCCTGGCCTAGCTCTGGCCCTCCTAGGTGATCTAATAGCTCACAACCATATGTACGGATTTGGGGGCACATCTTGAGCCATTCCAAACTGGCGTGATACTCTCTCCATCTGAAAAAGGTCTGCCACATCTAGAAAGTGATCCTCTAACTACATTGTCCTACGAATACATCACAACTTTGTAGCATCCTTGGGCCATCCCCATAATCATGGTATGGTCTCCATATCACTATCTTGGACCCCATCCTATCTATCTGAGCCCTATAGGTATATATGTCCATCTTCCTACCTTGAATATCAACCCACCACCACGTATATATCTCCTCGTTTAGCCTACTCTCCTCGTGGCCTTCCAACTAGTGTCAATATGGTTATGCGCTCATGTACCCAAACATGTAATAGTGCAGTGGTGCCTATCCCTCCACCATGTTCCTCATGTGTAAACCGGTATAGGTCTCTATATAGGTGGGCCAACACACACTGTGCCCACGCATACCTAGTGCCCTCCTTCTCTATCCACAAACATATGTCATGTATCTTATACAAGATGCCTACACCTCCTCCCTCCATGGCTATACATGATGCAATCATAACCACTATAAAATTCTGCAAGCGTGGAACCCTGGACCGCAATATAGCATCCAAACTGATATGGGCCTCGGTAGGTACTCGAGTCCCCACAAAATATTGTCTCACCATTTACATCTATAGCTCCATATCCTCTACTGGCATAACTGTTATCACTGAATCACAACACCTTCCGATTTTCACAAGTGTGTGTGCTTGAGCTCATGGTGTGACTGGGTAACATGGGTACTATATCCAAGTTGTGGGACTTGCTACTTGAGATAGACCTTCAAAGAAAGCTGGTTTTTGCTCCTAAACTACCTGCCACAATCTACTCCTAGTGCAGGAAAAACTATCTAATCCTAATCTAACTTTCCAAGGGACCAGAGAGGGAGAGTGCATGAAAGTAAAGGATACACTAATAACGGTGATACACCAAAAAAGGAGGGTGTGAGAACAGTCTCCAATGTGTGAAAATGGGAGAAAATGCAGATTAGAGAGGGTGATGATAGTTCTCCACAGTCTAATAATAGCATTCACAATACATTTCCATGCATACACAATAATAATAGGTCCCTGCAAGAGCATAAAGTAGACATAAACATCTGTAATAAGATTAGATAGGCGAGGAGAATGCAACAAACAAAGCAAGGGAAAATACATCCACAAA
Organism: Taxus wallichiana var. yunnanensis; assembly: GCA_018340775.1. Lineage (NCBI taxonomy): Eukaryota > Viridiplantae > Streptophyta > Pinopsida > Cupressales > Taxaceae > Taxus > Taxus wallichiana. The sequence continues at coordinate 687,177,745 of CM031236.1, read as the reverse complement.
CTTGAATCTATTGCTTCATTAATATGCATAGTCCAAACTATTACAAAGGAAAGGCCTGGATCACCATGCAAGGAGTCCACTACAAAGGCTTGCAGCACATTGGCTTCACAAAAAAACTGAAATGACAGAGTTTTTCTACTCAAGACTATCCCCCTTTACAATGAGCCCAACATTCCAATTTATAGAGTTTTGGAAGAGAGAGAGAGAAGGGATGTAAATCCTGAAATATAATTTTCAAACAATTAAAAGTCATAATAAATGAGTGTGGTTGGTGTTTTTTGACCTGCAAAATAAATCTCAAGGTGTCCCATAACTTGCAGCAGAAAAGGAATGGCTGCCCATGCTCATTAAATGCCTCTTCAACCACTAATAAAATAATTGTTCAAAACTTGGCACATGTTCCTAAAAATCATCATCAAAACTTCATCAATTTATGAATCTCTCAATTTTTTGTGTCATTCTCAGAGCCATGGTTCCAACGAGACCAATTTTTGAAAAACCGTTGAGAATTACAAAATTTATGGCCTTCTGAGTGTGAGCAGCTATTTTGAGTTTGCCAGGATTTCTTGCATCTTATAGGACTGAGCATTTAATTTTTGGAGCTGGAGATGTTTCTTTTATTTTCACCCACCTACCCTTATTAAAAATAATAAATCCATATTTTTGGTGTAGAGGATGTTGAGCCCTTTCTGAAAAGTCCAATAATGTCAAAATCAAAGCTCCAGATCAAAAGTTATGTCTGTTTTAAGATCAGGGTCAGTCTGTTCCATGCGAGCTCTCATAATCCGCATTAAATTAATTTCCCTTTGCATTGCGGGTATTTCACCCATTTCATGCACACGAGACCCATGGGTCGTTCGGGCCAATCATCTCTGCCATGTCCATCGTTGACTGAGCCAGTGGGCCGTTGACTGCCGCTTTACCCGCACTGCACTCTGCCTCATTTGATGTGCGAAAATCTCAGCTCTGCGGGAACTCATGTCCCCGTGGTACTTGGACCATCCAGGCCCCAAAATTTTCACCTTTACCATCATACACCAGACCCACTTCACTTCTTTTTTAAATCGGTTAAGTCAGGATTTTGGGGAACTTGTGGCCCGATGGAACTTGTGCTGCCTAGGCCGTTGGGACCCGATTTACCCGTAAATCATTGTTTCCTTAGTATTTCGTGCCCATCCAAGGACGATGAACCCTAGTTCAATCCACAGTGTTCCACCCACAGCCTCTAGACTTAATACATTAAAACAAGCCATTTCCCCATTTTTTCAAATTTTAGCAAATTTTCGCTAACTCCTTAGATTTTTCTTGAAAAGGGGAGTTATAGAAAATCAAAAGGAGTTTCCCCCAACATCAAAATTTCTTGTGTTCACCATTAAATAAATTATGCAAGTTACTGAAATCACCTTGGGGTAAATTTCAGATAGCAATAACTTGCACCCTCTCCCCAACAACTAACAATCGTAATATACGATATACATCCTCCAACATAACAGTCATCTCCCCTGTAGGCAACCTAAATGTGTATGTATCTACACACCATCTCTCACATAGTTTATTCAACATGGGCATATTATGGGGCACATCCCCATCCATGCTATGTGTCATAGATCGGCATGATCCATCACATCCCAATCATCATCTAACAGGCCCAATCCAAGCAGCATACTCATATGACGACCACCACAAAACTCCCTTGAGTGGATATACCTCTACACACAACAAAAAAAAAAAAAACGTAATGTTAGCACATTATACAGGTCCAAAAATGCTCGTTCATCACATACACACACACTAACAATCCAATTTCCATCATTATACACCAAATGCACACATTCTGGACCAGGGTGCCCAGATGTAGGATTGGGGCACCCAAGAGTAGGACACCAATGCCCAGATTACCCACACCCCAGGATCAAGAGTAACCTCAATGCTCTTGTCCAAGTCCAAAAAACCAAGAAAATTAAAAATCTCAAAATTGGACAAATTCAATAAAAATGACTACTACACCATACATTTTGTTAAAAACAATGCACTTACCAATTCTGCGGTTGTGCATGACGCTACGGCAATCATCACCCTCTGAAATCAACTAGGACACGCTACTCTCACTTGTGGTATCTTCACTCACTTCATAAATACTATCACAATTGCGTAAACAACAAATGAAGTAACTAAACACTTTTTCACTTTACTATTTATAGTTACTTTTCATCATTTGCTTTATTATAGTCATTATTTCCACAACTAATACACATTACACCATTTTTATCATATCTTGAGCATTTCTACTCTGATTTACACCCCATTTGCAGCATTATTTTTAGATTTCTTCCTACCACCATACTATACACATTACACATGTGTTATACCTCCTTAATATTTTCTACACTTCCATTGATACATTTTCATGTTTTCTATCACATTCCATCTATTTCGTGCTTAATTTCAGCTTAGCGTTCATTCTTTTCATCGCTTCCCCTTTCACTGAAAGGGGGGGCATATCATTGGGGTCATCCTATAATTACTGCTACATCACCATGTGTTTAAACATTACAAATTCGTCACTTTTGAACATTTATTAACCCACTGCGTGACATTTCACCACCAATTCCCTCTAATGACCTAACTTGGGGAAACAAGAATTAAAAATATTTCCACACAATTATTTCACCCTTTTCTATCAATTCCCCCTAATGAATTAACCTAGGGGTAACTTGTATAAAGTCTCTCTATGAGTAGCTAATCAAACAATCGACCAATCAATTAACACATTCAAAATTCTAAAAAAATGAGATCATTCAACCAATAAAAATTCAACAAAATTGGCCTCCCTAATGACCTAGCTTGGGAGTTACGTGCAGCCTCCCTAGATGACCTAACTTGGGAGATTACGTTCATCACCTTTCCTAGATGACCTAGCTTGGAAGACCTCTCTCATTTTGTGCTTGTTATGTTTGTGGAGCCTATTTTCATGTTATAATGTGGTACACCTTCTATGTGTTACACTCGGGTATTTTTATGGCGGTCAGGCTCGCCGCCAAGTGAGTCGGGGTTCGGGGTGAAGCCCCAAGAAAATTTTCATGGGTGGTTTATTAACCCATGGGTAATGGGTAACCGTTATGGGTTGTTTTTGGGCCCATGGTTTTTTGGTCTTTTGCCCATTGTTTTGATACCCACGGTTTTTTTTGCCCTTGGTTTTGATACCCACGGTTTTGTATCAAACTGCTTAAGTAGTTGTCTATTTATATGGTCTTATGCATATGATAGATGTACAAGTAAATGTATTGCATATGTGTTTTGAATTCGGGTGTGAATTCTGTAGAGTTTGTTGAGCATAGCTCCAAACAGATCTGGGTATTGTATTGAGAGAGTGGAGGCTTGTAATAAAATCTGAGCAAGTGATTCTTGGTGGACGTAGCCCAAATTGGGTGAACCACGTTAAATCTTGTCTCTTTGTGTTGTGTTATTTATTCTGCACTTTTATTTGAGATCTATAATATTTTCGCATATTAGTTTCTCTTGTTGCGATTACGTAAGGGATTATTCCGCACATTTTTCTCTTATTTCCTAACAATTGGTATCGAGCCTGGTTTGGTTTCTTTGAAGTGTTGAATCGCGGGAAATTTTTAGCTTGAGTGGGAGCTATGGCGAGATGAAGGAAGATCTAGGGTTGATAAATTCAATGGGAAGAATTTCAGTCTTTGGAAGATGCAGATGGAAGATTACCTTTATCAAAAGGATCTTTATACTCCGCTATCTAAGAAGGTGAACAAACCCTCGAGTATCACTGACAGATGCGTAATGGGATTTCTTTGGATAGGAAGGCACTTGGGAAAATCTGGATGTGTCTTGCATCTTCGGTATTATTTAATGTTTCAAAGGAAAAGACTACAAAAGATCTAATGGATGCATTAGGGAAGTTGTATGAAAAACCCTCTGCCTCTAACAAGATATTTTTAATGAAAAAGTTGTTTAATATGAAGATGTCGAGAATAGTTCAGTAGCATATCATTTAAATGATTTCAATACGGTTGTGAATATGCTAGCTTGATTCTGATAGAATTTGATGAAGAAGTTAGGGCTTTATTAATTGTGCTCTTTACCTAAGAGTTGGAATAGCACAGTAATGTCGGTAAATAACTCGGTTCCAGCTAACTCGAAGTTGAAGTTTGAGGATGTTGTAGGGGTGATTCTAAGCAGGAAATGCAAAGAAAAAAAGCTAGGGAATCTTCTAATTGGGGAATGCTTTGACAGGGAAACTAGAGGGAGACAAAGAATAGAGGAAACCGTGGAAAATCAAAAGATCGGGCAAGGTCAAAATCCAAGAACAAGATTGTATGCTTGAATTTTGGAAAGCACAGGCATGCAAAGAAGGACTGTTGGGAGCTTCGAGATAAGAATAAACAACGGGAAGAAAACAAGGAGGCAAATGTGGCATTGGGTAATGTATGTCAAGATGTTTGATTCTTTCTTTGCATAATATTACTTGAATCTTGGGTTTTAGATTCGGGGCTTCTTTTCATGCTACTCCACATAGGCATTATTTTGTTGATTATGTTCAGGGATTTTGGGCATGTTTTTGTTGGTGATGATGAGCCTTGCAGTATAGTTGGAAAAGGTTCTATTCAGGTTAAGATGCAAGAATGGGAATACATGGCTATTGAAGGATGTCAGACATGTGCCTACATTAAGGAGAAATTTGATATCGGCGGGCAATTGGGAAGTGATGGTTGTCTTATGATATTTACAACTAACTCTTGGAGGTTACTAAGGGTGCTCTTGTGGTGGCAAGAGGTAAGAAGATTGGAACCTTGTATTTAACCACTGATAGTACTAATGATTGTAATCTTGTGGCTTTAGATGCAGATACAACATTATGGCACTATAGGCTCAGTCATATGAGCCATAAGGGCATGGACATCATAAAGAAGAATTTCCTGGATATACAAAAATAGGTTTGGAGTTCTGTGAGGACTGCATATATGGGAAACGAGCGAGTAAGGTTTCTCAAGGTTGGACCTACAAAGAAAGAGAGTAAGTTAGAGTTGGTGCATTCTGATGTGTGGGGCCACTCGGGTATCATCTCTTGGGGTTCAAGTTATTATGTTACTTTTATTGATTGTGCAACAAGGAAAGTTTGGGTTTATTGTATTAGAAACAAATCTGATGTATTTGACACTTTTGTTAAATGGAAAGCCTTGGTAGAGAATGAAACAGTCTTAAGCTAAAATGTCTCAGGTCAGATAATGGAGGGGAGTATTACAGCAATGAATTTAATTATTACTGTTCTAAGAATGGAATCCGTAGGAAAAAGACGGTTCCAGGAACTCCAACGATAGAAATGGGGTATCGAAAGGATGAACAGAACAATAATGGAACATGCTAGAAGCATGAGATTACATGCAGGACTGCCTCTTTCTTTTTGGGAAGAAGCGGTGAGCACAACGGTGTACTTAATAAATGAGAGGACCCTCAAGTGCCTTGGATGGAGGCATACCCGGGAGGCTTGGTATGGTAAGAAAGTTGATTATTCATTTCTTAGAGTCTTTGGATGTGAGGTGTTTAATCATATAGACAAGGATGATAGGACCAAGCTAGAGGCTAAATCAGAAAAATGTACTTTCATTGGTTATGGTGGTGATGACTTTGGATATAAATGTTGGAGTATTAAGGACAAGAAAATCATTCGATCTAGGGATGTGGTCTTTAATGAGAAATTCATGTATAAGCAGCAATTGTAGGAAAATAGGGAAGAATCCAAGAAAGAATATGCAGCGGTAGAGGATCTTCGGATGGGAAAGTGACACATGAATCAATTCAGAACCCCAAACCCCAAACTCCTATATTGAGGAGGTCTTCTAGGGTAAGAAGAGAACCTGAACATTTTTCTCCTTCTCTTTATTATTTATTACTCACTGATAGTGGAGAGCCAAAGAGATTTGATGAAGCAATGTAGGTAGATGCCAAGAAGAAGTGGGAGCAAGCCATGGATGAGGAGCATCAGGCTCTCATGGAGAACCAGACATGGGATTTGGTGAAGCTACCTAAAGGAAAAAAAACATTACAGAATAAGTGGGTGTTCAGAGTCAAAGACGAAGGAGGAAAGAAAAGATATAAGGCCCGGTTGGTGGTCAAGGGGTTTGCACAGAAACAAGGTATATATTTTGATGAGATTTTTTCTCCTGTAGTAAAAATGACTTCTATTAGAACTATTCTAGGAATAGTTGCAGTAGAATACTTGCACTTAGAACAGCTTGATGTAAAGACTGCATTTCTCCATGGTGATTTGGAGGAGGAACTATATATGCAGCAACCAGAGGGCTATGAGGTCAAAGGTAAAGAGGAGATGGTTTGCAAACTGAAGAAAAGCTTGTATGGCCTGAAACAAGCTCCACGTCAATGGTATAAGAAGTTTGATAGCTTCATGATGGAGAAAGGTTATATCAGATGCCATTCTGACCATTGTGTGTATATAAAGAAATTTGAGGATGGAAGTTATATTATCCTGTGTTTGTATGTTGATGACATGCTGGTTGCAGGTAAAAACATGCAGGAAATAAAAGTACTCAAGAAGCAGCTAAGTGAATCCTTTGCTATGAAGGATTTGGGTGCAGCCAAACAAATCCTTGGTATGAGGATATCTTGGGATAGGAAGGAACGGAAGCTGACTTTATCTCAAGAAGAGTACATTAAGAAGGTCTTGGAGAGGTTTAATATGCAGGATGCTAAACCGGTTGGGACTCCTTTGGCAGGCCACTTCAAGTTATCAAAGGAGTAGTGTCCCAAGACAGAGCAGGAAAGAAACCAGATGTCAAAGGTACCTTACTCATCAACAGTTGGCAGTTTGATGTATGCTATGGTGTGCACTAGGCCTGATATTTCCCATGCAATGGGAGCTTTGAGTAGATTTATGAGTGGTCTAGGTAAAGAGCATTGGAAGCATTAAAGTGGATCCTTCGGTATTTGAGAGGGACCATGGGGACAATTTTGTGCTACAGTGGATTAGACACCACTTTACATGGTTATGTAGATTCAGACATGGCTGGAGATGTAGACAAGTATGAGGAGCACAACAGTTATATTTACACCGTAGGTGGGACAACAAAGAGCTGGATTTCACGACTACGTAAGGCCGGTGGATTTGTCAACCACGGAGGCTGAGTATGTTGCTTGCCACGAGAGGAAAGAAAAGAGATGATTTGGTTACAACAATTGCTTGAGGAGTTGGGGCATAAGCAGAAGGAATGTAAGCTACATAGTGATAGTCAGAGTGCTATACACCTAGCTAAGAACTCTGCTTTCCACTCCAGGACAAAGCATATATAGTTGAGATATCACTTCATCAGGACAACTTTGGAGGAAGATAAGTTGAAGTTGGAGAAGATTCATACCAGTCAGAATCCTGTAGACATGATGACCAAGGTGGTCACAAGGGATAAACTAAAGCTATGTTCAGCTTTGGTTGGCCTTCGCAAATGACAGTGAAGGGTTGAGAAGCTTGCTCAGTGGAAATCAGTCTCCAAGTGGGAGATTGTTATGTTTGTGAAGCCTATTTGCATGTTAGAATGTGGTACACCTTCTATGTGTTACACTCGGTATTTTTACGGCGGTCCCATGGGTAATGGGTAACCGTTATGGGTTGTTTTTGGGCCCATGGTTTTTTCGGTCTTTTGCCCATTGTTTTGATACCCACGGTTTTTGCCCTTGGTTTTGATACCCAAGGTTTTGTATCAAACTGATTAAGCAGTTGTCTATTTATATGGTCTTATGCATATGATAGATGTACAAGTAAATGTATTGCACATGTGTTTTGAATTCAGGTGTGAATTCTATAGATTTTGTTGAGCATAGCTCCAAACGGATCTGAGTATTGTATTGAGAGAGTGGAGGCTTGTAATAAAATCTGAGCAAGCGATTCTTGGTGGACGTAGCCCAAATTGGGTGAACCACGTTAAATATTGTCTCTCTTTTTTGTGTTATTTATTCTACACTTTTATTTGAGATCTGTAATATTTTCTGCATATTAGTTTCTACTGTTGTGATTCTATAAGGGATTATTCCACATATTTTATCTCTTATTTCCTAATAGTGCTTGCTTCTAGATGACCTAGCTTAGGATACCTCTCACATTTTTTTCTTGCTTCCAGATGACCTAACTTGGAATCCATCATACATTCTCACGTTGCTTCTAGATGACCTAACTCGAGAGACCTCTCACATTCTGCACTTTCTTCTAGATGACCTAACTTGGAATCCATCATACATTCTCGCATTGTTTCTAGATGACCCAAATTAGAAGTTATCACATTGTGGAAACACCTGTGGAGTGTGGGAAAGAGTTCCTTTCCTATACCACTCCAATGTGGGTCAACCATTTGATTGAAATTATCTGGATCCAAAATCCAAAAAATGATTTGAGTCCATCTGCAGTGGCTAAATCTTGAGGATGTAGTTAGAGAATGGAAAATGAAACACTTTTCTCCCTACACTCTTCCTCTAGCGACAGAGACACCCAAATCCTCTAGTTTTTCATTTATATACAAGTGGTTGGGTCAGGAACTGATCACTCCCTACCCACCTCATCATCATTATACCATGTTCGAAATCATGAATAATCTAACATTTCTATCATCACTCTTATTTAGTGTACTTCACCATCATGCTATGTTTTTCGTTGTGTTGCATGGATCAACACATTGATCAATGGTTCAACATGATTTTATGGTTCTATCGGCACATTTATACTACACATCTACTCATTCTACTATAGCATGGGCTTCTCTAAATTTTCTCGGTATGCATCTCTATCTACTTTATGTTACCGATAATTCTGCTCACCAACATAAAGTGGGGGAAAATGTGTTCACAAAATCACATACTTACTATTACATTTATACCGCCACTTGTATGTTATTTTATATATGGATCTTGCATGGTAAAATTATTCACTAATGACTCATCCCCTATCCTTTTCGTCAGTTAGTCGGTCATCATCGTCATTTTTCTGGTACAATCGTCAGTTGTCTACATGGTTCTGGTCATCTCTCAAGAGAGTCTTAGGTGTCATAATTTCCTTGATTGTCATCTTTGGTTCTTGATTGGGGCACCTAAGGTAGTGTTGGGGAATCCATGGCTCCCAGTCCATGATTTTAGGCACCGTGGTCCCCATAATACTTGGGCCTAATTTATCTATTCGAGGTCATTCTTTTTCATTTTCCCATTCATTCCCCTAAGTGCTAGTTGGCATACCAGGTCATTAGTATCAGATATAAACATAACATATTCACTATATTATGGGTGGACTATCATATATCAAAGGCTAGCTATCTACTAAGGCAAGTGACTGCATTTGGGCATCTTCTAAATCTACATCACACAACTATAGGGGAAAGGGTTGCATTCATTCTATTCCATCCACCATTTGCATATTTACATCTAGTTATTACCCCCTGCTTCTGTGTCAGTGGTGCTAGGGCACCCTAGGCACATAATTGCACACACATGCACACATAACTACATGGGGTTTGGAATATAGTGCAACACTTAGTTGTAAGTCCACCATTTTGGCAGCTAAGGTCAGTTTGACATATTCATATGCATTTTTATTTTTAGGAGTTTGATGCTTTGAATAGGGTTTTGCAAGTAGATCTTCACATCACATTCACAACGACATTAGTGAAGGTACCACGATAACTATGTGACAAGTATAAAGACACTACGAAGACCTTGTAATAGTTTCAAACCCATATCTTGAGATTTTCTATAGATAAGAGTGCCCATATTACAGACCAGGCCGTCTGTGGCACTCCATTCCTTTCCTAGGATCCCCTGTTCAGCCAGATCTTCAACTTCTGTAGTTCCCAGAGCATCACCTCCATATATAGTCCAATCCACACATCAGTTTGTTCGATTCTAGCACACTGTGAGATAAGTTATATTCAGGTTAGTATCTTATCCATTTAATTTAATTTATTCTATTTCATTTAAACACTAAAATAAAATATTTAGCATCTATATTTTTTCTTATATTGGCTATTTTCAGTATTTTTATATTTATATTAACTGAGATAAATTCTACATTTTATTTAACCACATGTTGACACACAAGAAGAAGGAAAATTTGATAAACAAGGCACAATAAACTTAGGGCACAAAGATGGAACTTGAAAGTGCGCGTCCCTAAAAAAATCAAGTATGATAAAGTTACGTTTTAGGAAACACCCAGCTCAATAGGGAAACATGGGGAAGAGAAAGAAAACATGAGACATTAGAGAAGAACATATCAAAAAATGACAAAAAAATAGAAAAACATGCAGATAAAATCTGCTACACCCTTAGTCTTATGGGTTGTATTGGATATGTAGTGTGAACTTGTGGCTTACATAATCTCTTTTCTTATCATATGTAATTCATTTATACTTTCATATGTTTAGTAGGTCAGCCATGGTGTTGGCCATAGCATAGGAAGGGTATATGTAGGTGGTAGTAAGGACTAGTTAATCATCATATTGAGAAGTTGAGTCTTATTGTATGGTTTGGAGTTTCCCCCTCGAAGTGGATAAGCTATTCTACTTGCATATTGTGATAAGTTATCTGCAATTTTGTATTCTTAGGTGTTCTATTATTGTTTTTATTCAGATTTATCCAAGTTATTTCATTACAAGTGGTATCAGAGCTTGATCTCAGCCAAAATTGCATCAAAACCCTAATTGTGAAGGTTCTTCTATATCTCAAAAGTAGTAGCGATGTTTTCTACAATTTTTTTTGTGGTGTTACAAAATTATTCAAGTAAGATCCTCTCCAAATTTCAAGTTTGTTTTGACTTGATTTCAATAATTTATATCAATATTATTTTATTTCATAAATTCACTACCTACGCTACAATTTTGGGAATGTTTATAAGTTTATTGTATTTTCTAAAATCTTTCCAAAAATTATCTAGGGTTAGTTCTCTATGTTTCTCTCTATTCATCCATTAACCTAAAAATACCCCAAGCCCTAAATTTCCACCATGAACCTAGTATCCCAAGACACAAGCCCTACATCATGACATGAAGATCAACTAGAGGCCAAGGTAAGGGTAAAAATCCTATTAAGGAAGATGTGGATTGGGAATATTCAGCTACATGGGGATCATGGATAACCTCCCAACTTGAGGACATGGTAAACAACTACATGAACAATGTGCAAGATGAGTTTGATCATAACTTGATCACAATGAAGGGAGAAATGATGTCAGGATTGGACATTGTGAAGGGTGACATGAAAATGGAATTTTAGTCATTGAAGAAGGAATTGCGACATTTGATCTCATGCCTGAAGTCTGGAAATAATGTCCATGCGAGTTACATGAGATCCTTAAGTAATGCACACTTCGATTCTAACCACACCAATCAGGATGGATCCTTTGCACACATAACTGGATCCTCTAACCAATGAAATGGAATTATTTCAAATGTGGAAATGCATAATTTTGATGGAAAGGATCTGCTCAATTAGATTAACCAAATGGATAATTTCTTTGATCTTCATTAGACCCCATCGGGAAAAAAGGTGACCATGGCATCCTTATATCTAGAACCTGACCAATTCATATGTTATCTTTGGTTATGTGCTCAAAGGTAGAATAATGGTATCAATGTCACGTGGATAGTTTTCCTGAATATTTGCAAGTGCACTATAGTTCTATTATGTCAAATAATTACTTCATCCAATTAGCAAAGTTACGACAAAAAATTTTAGTAAAGGATTATGTTCATCAATTTCAAAATTTATCCTTGCGTGTGGAGAATATTACATAAGGGTGTCTAAATGACCTATTTACTGGGGGTCTTAAGGACCACATTAAGCATGAGGTGCACATGTTTAATCAAATCAAGGTTTTTATTCTATTATTATGGTATATAGGGCAGAGGAAATGTTTTTCCAGAAAAAGGTATACTTTCACTAACATAAAACACTGTAACAGCTTGCCACCACCATACCCTTGGCCAATTAGACTGACACCTCAACAAATTGAAGAAAAAAGAGTAAAAGGGTTATGTTCTAACTGTGACAGAAAATACAAACCACGTCATAAATGTCCCAAGAATAATTTTTTTACATTGAAGGGACGGGTGAGGAGGAAGAAGATGATGAAACATCAAGTGATGAAGTGGAAAAACTAGAGGAATAATCTAAAGAGACCCAAACAACTATCTCATGTCATGCTCTATATGGTATTAGCACTTCAAAACCCTTTAGGTCACGGGTTTCCTTAAGAATCAGAAGGTGACAATATTTATTGATTCAGGGAGCACTCATAATTTCATCAATAATAAGCTGAAAACAAGGCTAAATTTTTGTATCTACCTAAAAATTGAATTTAATGTAATGATTATAGATGGTGGCACAATCCAATGTTTAGGAAAATGTGACAAAATCATACTTATGATAGATGACTACAAAATGGAATCCTCTATGTTCGCTATTCCCATGGATGAAGCTGATATTTTCTTAGGTGTTTGGTGGCTCACAACTTTGGGAAGCATAGAGATAAATTTATAGGAGTTCGTTAGACCCTTGTTTTATTTATGCAAGTTGAGAATAGGATATATTAGAGACAATATTGATGGAAAAATGCGTGAGAAAGGCATCGACTAGATGTGTGAAAGAGATACCGAATGAACAATTAAGTCGTAGAACCAACACATTGCATAGTCTTGCAAACTATGAGGAAAAAGCTTAGGTAGTATAGTGTGATCATCCGCATAGTCAAGGCATGCTACATGAAATGCTCGCAGATACTCTTATGGGTCGCCATCACCTTTGAATATATGTAACTTCGGAGAGAGAAAAATTAGGTGGCAATGGATAAGATTATATGGCAGGTGTGAAGGGAGTATGCAACAATGTTGTAGAATCTAAAGATTGTGTTGTACGCGAGGTGGCCAAATGAAGCTGAAAATTTTGAGTTTGTATGTCTTGATATAAAGATGTCATATCTAGAGGGTTTGAAGAAGAACTAAGGTGCTAAGGAGAAGTACCAGGATGAATGGAAAGAGCGGTGGTTGTAGGAATTGGAGTAGAGACATAAGTAGGGGGAGTAGAGGTCATGATAGTAGAAGGGGAAGCTACAGAATTTGAAGCATCACGATCTCTCTTAGAAATGATTAAAGTGTGCAAGACGTTAGGAAGATGAGTAGGGTTTTCATGCAAAGCTTGGAAAAAGTCACTAATAACGTTAAGTTGATGTTAGTCAACATTGGTATCTACATCATAATACTTTTCACTATCAGTAGCCTCTATTTCATGGAGAGGAATGCAGTGGGAATTATTTAGAGGGTTATCATCCATAAATGTAGTTGTATCAACCATTGACCTAGAAGCACGATGCTTAGATGAGGGGAGCTCACAATATTGGAGGGACCCAAAACAACCACTACGAGTAATGGGCATAAAAGGAAATAAAGATGGAGAAAACCCTATAAGAATGAGTTGTATATGAGGATCCTAAAAGCGTGAATGAATGAGTGGGGTTCACTAGAATGATTAACTAAAAATAGAAAATAAATGGATACTTATGCTTAGTTAATCTAATCTAAGAGGACATATAAAGTAGTAAATAAAAGAAACTACAACAATATGCAAATGTAATAAGTAAGATTAATCTAAGGAAAGTACAAAACCCTAAAGTACGAGAAAGAGATGAAATAACTTAGCTAATTAATGACACTCGCTAAACTATGTTGCAGAGCTTATTGGAGAAAATAAAAGTAGAAATGACTGCAAGAGCCCCTAAAGAGTGTAAATATGGGTTGTTCCTCTAGACTGGAGAAGCTGGAGGAGGACTAGGGTGCATGGGGTTCTCTGGTCTATAATCTGGGCATCCTGGTTTGTGCGGGTGCTCCGGAACTAGTTTTCATAGGTTCAATAGATGATCTGAAACATTCATTGTGTGTCACATTAGACTTGCTGCTCTGCTTCAAATGTCACTGATATACCAAGATGAATGAAAATACATGCAAAACCCTAACAAAGCATCAACTCCTAAAAGATAAATATGCATATGTAAGGGTTGGACTGACCTCAGCTACCACAATAGTGGACTTACTAACTGAGCGTTGCACTACATTCCAGATCCAAATGTATTTATGTGTGTGTGTGTGTGATCATGCCCTAGGTTGTTCTTGTGCCAGTTGCACTTTGTGAAATAACGAGCTAACTATGTGTAGAAAAATGTGATATATGGTGGATGGAATAGAAAAAATCCCTCCCCCTATGTTGTGTGTGATGCAGATGTCCCAAACTTTGTCCCAAGTGATGGAGCTATGTGGATGGAATGATCTCCAATGCAATATATGTATGCAACTCTAGGTGAGTGATAATAGTGATATGTGTTTGGCCTCTCATTATGGTCTCATAACTTAATATTTATAGGGTTCTCTTGATCTACTTTCGTAATTAACCCCAAAAAGGCTGACCACAAGAAAATTCAAATGCTGAAATGGTCATAAAGTGCCCAAAAAATGGAGGGAAAGTTCAATTAAGGATTGGGGTGCCCCTGGTGGGACCAGGATGCCCATGGGCACCCCACTCAAGGTTAAAATGATGGGAACTGACAAAAATGATAGGGCATGTGTGCGGTGGAGGTCGGGAATGATGTTGGAAATAAATACAAATGGCCAAGGGACAGGGGTTAATTAGTACTTTTATTCTCTCAAGAACCTTCTAAATAGTAGTAAGAGACCGGAACTAAAATAACCCAAAGTGCGTGATTTTGTGACTACAAAATCTAACCTTTGTTATAGGGAGGTCTGTGAACATGGTTCAAAACTTTTTACATGTGGGCGTATGTCTTATTAAGTGTTAAAATAGAAGTGTTGAGATAATTTTTGTTCTGAGGAATTTGGATAATTTTCCTCTATGTGAAAAATAAAATTTAATCAAGATAATGGTAAGAAGTTATAACATCAACTTTGATCATTCTATCAAAATCAATATCAAAATATATTAAGTCTTGTTCATCCAACATAGCCTTTCTAGGTGCTTTATGAAATTTTCATTCCCTTTCCATAGAATAAGCTAAGTGAACCAAGGGGAATCCAATTCCTTTCTCCAGTTGAAGCTGAGATATAAAAATATATGTTAATATTAAACTTGGTTTCATAGTTTCCAACACACTAGTATGCGAGGATAACTATTTTATTGTCATGAGTGAACTCTTCAATATTGAAATCTTGCACACATTATAACAAGATAATAGAAAATAGTATGCCAACCAAAAACATAATTTTTTTATTATTGAGATGTTTAGACAAAAAATGAAGGATAACCCCAAAGGAATGATCATTAACATAAACAAAATGCAACTATGAACCCCAATTGATTAATTTCGAATTACAATTGGGTGATAGAAAAAGTAATATAACTTTTCCACCTCATGGTGTATATGGAAACAACATAAGGAAAAATAAATTTGGTAGTGATTTTTAGTTTAAAAACCCACGATTTTGGTAGTGATTTGTAGTTAAAAAAGCTAGTAATTTGCAAGGAAATTAGTAGAAATTTATAAAAAAATATATATATTGTATTATAAATTACAAAAATCTTAATTTTAATATAGAAATGAATCATTTCAAAAAAATTAAGAAAAAATCAAACATACCTTTACACCGGAAATAAACCTATACAAAGTGGATTACAGAAAATATAATAAATCTTCATGTTAGTATTTGCAAAACACATTTTTTCTTGGCACCTATTTAGTAAGATTGTGGCTATAAGGGTTGTGGCCACAATCTGTTGTGGTTGTAGCCCCTATGGCTATGGTTATCCAATGGCAGTGTAGTGGCATACCCATGTCATCAAAAATTGGCCGCAAATCCTATACACCAATTTCTGTCATATATGTGCCACATTGACGCTTTGTAAAAGGGGTTTGCAGTTATCGTTCCATAGTATATCCAAATTTCTTTTAAAATAATTTAAACATTTATTTTATATTTTTGTAAAATATACAATGACATGGGTGTTGTTTTTCATTTTTACCATAACTTTTAGAAACACTTTATGAAAATTGTGTGTGTGCACACACTCGTGTGTGTGCACACACTCGTGTGTGTGCACACACTCGTGTGTGTGTGTGTGTGTTTGTGTCACTATTAAAAAAAATGTGTCAAAAGTGAGCTTAACACAACCCTTTTAAATTCTAACGCTACTTTCAATTTTGGGATATTAAGTGTGTAACAAAAAATAGTTAACTTTATAGAAGTTTACTTTTTAAATTATTAAATAAAAATATATATCTTTTTTCGAAAAATTATAATAAATTATAAAATTATTTTACGCTACAATATTAAATATAATATGTCTTTAAAAAACCTTTTTAATAATTATATCTCATTATCGTGTGTGTTTTGCAAGCGCGCGCATGTGTTTGTGTGTGTGTGTGTGTGTGTGTGTGTGCGTGCGTGCGCACGTAAATTTGTCACTCAATATGCTAGTTTACAAATGTAAACTAGTCTGTTAAAACAAAAGGCACACACACACACACACAACACTCAAAATACTTCATTCCGTATTACATTATTGTAAAATTCTAAGCCAGTGTATCACTTATCATTTCTCAAACTTGTCTAAACTCTCATTTTCAAGAAAATGCATGTAACTTTTATTGATCAAAGTGTTCCACATGTTTTTATACTCACCCACTAAAAACTCGATAAAATTAGAATTTCGAGGGAATACAAATATTGTGGTGGTTATCAATGGTTACACAAATATATTTATGTAGCTTTACATTGTAATGCACTATATACTTGTGAAAATTAATTAAAAAAACTCTCTTCTCCATTTCCACATATACTCTATTTGTTTTATTGTCTGACTATGAACATTAGGGAAATAAACTATATAAATTTCATTTTTTATGTTTCATTATATATTATATTTATTCATACTCACGCTTATGTAGAAAAATAAATAATATTGTTGCAATTTTTTTGTTAAAGATTTTTCTTCATGAGATTCATGAACAAAAATTTATGTATGATACGTGTCTCCTTTCACTTTGCAATGTATGTGCACATGCACACACATACAAAGTATGATTTTAGCATGTTTGGGTATTTTTCTATTATTTTTTTAAATCATGAGTTATTGAAATGTTTGTTGAGTTTTGATTATCCGGATTCATTCTTTCACTCCCTTTCCATTTCTATCATTCTTTTTAATAGGGCCTTCATTTATATTTGAATTATTTTGTAATTTAATAGGTTATATAATTCATTTAATAAACTTGCATGTATCCAGCATCCATTTGGTATTCAGACATTGAAATATTTTACAATCAAGAGATACTCCTAACATATAGAGGATCAAGAAGTATATTAAGCCTTGATTTAAGAATTATAGATCAAGTTATCATTTGAGCATTAATTGAAAGAGGGACGAAAATACACTACATCACACAAGTTTTCTTAGATGATGAATTACTATAATTTTTGGTCTATTATTTGAAGAGCACTAATCCGATAAACTAATAAACAAGAAGATATGTTGAACAAAATATTTAAGATAATCAAAGACAACAAATGACAAAACACAAGATATTTCCTAGGAAACCATTTCAGGAAAAAACCCAGGTAGTAACTTCTCTCTCTTATTGCATTAAATTAATTGTTTACAATATAATAACGTACTTCCAAGTTTTGCTTTACCTCACCAACTGCATCTCCAACTATTTGTAAGCAAAACAGTAAGAAAATGTCAAAGTGGTTTTACAATAAAATGGGTACCAAAATCATGGGCTAATAAACACCCATAACGGTTCCCCATAATTCATGGATTATGACACCACCAATATATATGTATAGATAAAAATAGCATATCTATACTCCCGAAAAAATAGGGATTCCGAAATTTTTTCCACTTGTGGAATAGGTGTACAGTACTCCTAGGTATACAATATACAAAATATACAACACATTCTAACAATATTTTCAATATTATGCATCATTGGGAGCTTTATAAGAATAAAAAATCCCCAAAACACACCATTTTGCTTATAAATTTCTAGATATTGTTTCCTAGATCAGGGAAAGACTTGGTTTTTTATGTTTCATCAAGAGATTGAGGAAAATTAGGCATTTTTTAGAACGCCAAATAAGATGAAAAAAAATATTCAAAACAAATTTTTCATTCTTTAAATTTTCGAGGAGCTTGACTTGATGGTTTGAACATCACGCTAGATTTGGATCTTGATGGCATTATGAATAACTAGTTAATGTTCACACTATTAGTTTAATATTTTTAATAATAATGTACATGAGTAATATATATTTAGTTCGTACCTATATTTTGAGAATAATATTGTTTTTGGTTGAAACAATCCACCTAATATTGGTTTGAGTAATTTGTAGAGATAGAAGATGACTCCATAGTTTAAGAATATCACATTCCTATATATGTGTAAATTGTCATTGACTAATACAATGCAGTTTTTATAATATAATTTATGAACCAAATTTATAGATGGTTTGTAAAAATGTCTTCATTCACCTCGAGGTTTATGGGTTCTCATTTCTTGACCACAAGACCATGGTTTTCAGTGTTATATTTTGATGGTTGTCACCAAATCTCGTGATAATTAAAATACACCTCTAAACCTTGCATGTCACACTTTTATCACTAGTTTTGAAAGCATTAATTATGTTTGAATTATTGTTTTGTGTATTTAGATATAATAAAATAATATAAATATTTGTAATTCAATCTATTTAAAATTTATGTACTTATATCATAGAAGAAGGGAAAAAATTCAAAATGAGACTAGAAGACTACAATCGTAAAATGAACCACTTCACATTTGAAGTGTATGGCTTCTCAACTTGTAACCTTTTTCTTAAAACTACACATATATTTTTGGACCTTATTATAAAATGTTTTATACAAAACCAAAACCGAAAGATGAAAATTATAAACATTAAATAAACAAGAGTCGTGAGCGGCCAATTCCTACATCCAAGAGTTGAAAGAAAGAGGACATAAAATAGATAATAATAAAATAATGTATAAGTATTACATAGGAATGTTTTGTTAAGATTATATTACTATGGGCTCATAGCAATTCTTTGTGACACATACGTTATTCTCAAATGTAACAATAAATATATTAAATTGTTAAAAATGTTATTCAAGAGAAGTTTTAAAATGTTGTTTAAAAATTAGTTACAATTAGTTTTAATGTGTGAAGTATTTGATATATATATTCATAGAATTATAATGTAAAAAAGTTATGATAAAAGTGTTAGAAATTGTAATCGCACGCGACCAGTGCAATGTGAACGTCAAAAGGGATTGGGTGTAGGAATGAAGAGTGGAGGAGAGAGAGCGAGGAAGAAAAGGAGGGAAAAGTGGAAGGTAAGTTTTGGGATGGAACATGACATTACATAAAAACGTAATGGTTGTGATGGGTATGCATGAAAAATAGAGGAGATATTTGTGGAAAGTGTGGAGATGTGAATACAGTAATAAATAGCTTGAAAATATAAATGAATTAATGTAATACAAAAATTGAATGTATAGTAATACGTAGAACAAAAAATATTTAGTTACCCGATGAATGTTTAAAACTATGTCAATGGTTCTCCATTGTTGTCCAACATGAGAATATATGGGGGATAACCAGGCATAACATTGTGGAGGTCTATCCATTATGTGTTTGTCACACTAATAGTTAAGAAAAATTTGGTGGACCTAAGTGCTTGATCATGTACAAAATCTCATATCATTTTTATCTCCAAAATGAGCACGTCCCTCAAAGGTTTGTCCCAAAACACAACAAATTGTCTAGGAGCCCATTTTGGGGGTAATCCTAAAATCTTTTTTGGAGATCCCATATAGTTGGTGGGATGTCGTGCTCAAAATTTTTCTTCATGAATACTATAGTAGTTGCCCGGGTCTTGTGATGCAATATGAGGTTTAGCAAAAAATCTCTAAACCACGAATGTGAACCAAAATGGTCATCCTAGTAGGGTATCAAATGAAGAGCATATTAATACAGTTTGACTTCTATCATGTGTGATTGGTTGAACATGGATTTTCCTACTGGAAAAAAATTTGGAAAAGTCATGGAATTTAAGCATTCTATATTGTATTCATTTATTAGTGAAAGGTAGAGTTGAAGATGCTAAAATGAAGGGAGTTTGATGGTCATGTAGAAGCAAGAACTGTTGAATATCCTCTTTTCATGTACATGTATTTATAATTGATGACATAAAGGCTGAAATTATGATCCTCATGTGTGGATTTGACTAATGACTCGAGGTTTTGGTGTAATGATTCATTACATTTGGTATCAGAGCGACCACCTATGTTTGAATCCCACTAAGTTGGTTACGCCATGTAGTCAGGGCTCGTGGGGTGCCTACACATTGGTAAAGAGGGCCTCGTACGTATGGGAGTGTGGGTACAAACCCAGCCCGAGTCAGTCTCTACGGAAGCATGGTGGGATGTTATGATCCTCATGTGCGGATTTCACCAATTCCTCGAAGTTTTGGTGTAATGGTTCATTACAGAGGATGAGCAGGCCACTGATTTGTGAGATCGAGGATAATCATGGTCACCAATTTATTTGTATTCTTTATAACTATTTAAGGTAGATCTAGTGTGACCCTATTTAGAAAGGAGGAAACATTTTTTGATTATGTCATCAGAGAGGAAAGAGCATCACCATTAATCAAAATATCTCTATAGTATGATCATGGGCATGTTTAAATTACAAATATTTATAGACACAAGACCTATTAATACCTTGTTAGTTGAGCCCCTATCCATTTATGTAAGTATAATGTGTTAATATTGAAGATGGTGTGGAAGTTATTTGGCTATGAAGGAAATGTTTTGTGGGAAACTAATGGTGTGTCACATGTATTTTTACCGCCCCCCATGTGCCTAGCTAACTTGAAAGATTGGATTTACACAGGTGATCAATATTTCTTTCACCTGAGTTAAGGACTTCAAAATGCAAAGTGTATGTTGGAGATCCATATTATTTTAAAAAGAGAAACATTGACAATTATTTTCATATTTTCATTTGTTGTAAGTATACAAGCCTTCAAAGCATCTTATTTTCATGTCGGGATAAATCTGTAGATAGAAAGAGTAGGTGTGGAATGTGAACAATAGATCTATCCTTATTCAAAACCTAAATTTAGTTTCTATAGAGGATGAAAATGTTGGGTATGTAGAATTTATAGGCAGAAGTGAAGGGGTGGTATTCTCAGCATGAAGGTTTGTCATTTGGAAAGGAGGAAAGGAAAATAGAGGAGAGTGGAAATGCATACTATGTGTACAAGGGATGTGGGTGAGATCGATGTTTTGGTTAATTCAGTGGGTGGAAGAAACACAATGCATATTAGGGGAGGATCCTTGGAAGGATGCCCCTATATTAGTTTCTTCTTAATTGTGGAAAATGGATTGAGTGCATGAAGTTTGTGGGAGAAAATTTGTAAACTATGAAGATGTTAACATTGAAGGAAGGAAGGGATGTGTAGGGCTATGAATTTTTTCCTCCATAAAATCTTCTTGGTGAATGGCATCTTGAAATTGTAAAGTTTCTAAAGTAGAAAACAAGGAAAGAAAGTTACACAAGGGCAGGTGGCAAGAAATTGGAACTTTGTGGGTGCAACTACTAAATGTTTCTTTTTGGATGTGGTAACATTTTCATTGTCTGTCATTAGTGTGAGGCCTATTTCAAGCATATATTATCACCTTCAGGATTTTTTCTCTGGATTTGACATTGGGGAGAATGTTTCATACTTGAAAGGATGATTTGTATACACCATTTCAAGTGAGGGGTAAGAAATTGGGTGTTGTTAAGAGACTTGCATACATAAAAATAAACAAAAGAATAAGAGTGCATTATTCACATTATTTACATGAGTAAAATGTGATCTTAAAGGGGCCAAAAAAGAAATTGGTGAGCATTCAACAGGGGCTAAGTTGTAACATCCAATTTTTGTCACTTTGTCTCAATTTTTTTAAAACTTTATGCAGCTGATTTAAATACCCATATATTTAAATCTACATAAACCTTAATGCAATCCATTTCTGATAACTGTCATGAACCATGTGCATTGTATGAGAGAATGTTGAACCTACTCGTTCTCCCTCAATGCTCTATACGAGCCATACATAAAATGTATCCCTTTGGTTCCCCTTTAACAAGATATGATATATAAGTGAAAAACCCCTAAGTGTGTACCTGGGTTCCACCTATGAAATCCACAGGCATCCCATGCTTAGATAATGGTGAAATCTCAACAATGTAATCAGTAGTTACACTACCTTGCGCAAGGTTTCTGAGTCATGTATGCCATGCTCGAATCCATGATGGCACACTCGCCATAGGAATCTTGTCATCTCACCTTATTCACTTGTTTAGTTATATGGATTTGCAGTCATTGATGCTGTAAATAGCTACAAGCCTTGAACAAGGTACAAACCAGTTTAATCTACATGAAGACATACCTCTATGTCATCCTGTGATGCCTATGGGAAAGAAATTTTTCTCGTAACAATACACCTTGTTACTCACCCACATCTCCTCCCATGATGATATCACCATTTGGATACGACCGTGTAGCATATGCAACGAGTTCTCCCACCTAGAGTACTACGTTGGTGTATAGTGTTTGATGTTTTCAAGGTATATATTACCATTAAAGAATAGTTAGGTATTACGACACTTTCTCCATGAATGGGTCATACAGTAAGGTCCGGATTAAGATGATCCTAGGACCCCCAGTTTCTATAACACTTATTTACCTTCCAATGTCCCATATCCAAGTTAACCATTGATAGAAATGATACTATCAAGGTCTATGATCATTATTGCAATTTCAATAAAAATTGTCCCAACCTTAACATTTAGGCTCAAGTTCCCTATTTCATATTCTAGGGATAAATACTTATATAAAGTTAAGTATTTACGAATGATTCATTCCATTTTGTTAAGTTCCATGGGCTATCAAAGCCAACCATCTTTTCAGTTTAAGCACATCACTTTTCTTAATTGTAGCTCATTAAAGAGCGTTCATTTATTTTACTATCTCCAACAAGTAAGATATATCTGGGGTATCCGATATGATAGATTTTATGAACCACTTTCCCATTTACCTTTCCCTGTCATAGCCTTTTTAAAAGATCTCTAATTCTCTTTAGAGATAATTACAGTATTGACCAGGGATGAGATTCAAATGCTATGTTCTTTTTAACTTAGTATGCATGTTCCCATATTACTTCCATTATATCTGACATGCTTATGTGCTCATAATGATGCATCATGGAACAACCCCTAATTAAAAACATTTCATCTCCTTGAGAAAAATATCTCATAACACAATTTATCGTAATTATGCAATTCCCAAAAGTGAAACCATAATCAATATATAGTCATGTTAGATTTCCATAAACTCTTTCTCTTGTTGCTTATGTGTATCGTCCTAGTATAGGACTTAGATTTGATTTCACTTAGAAATCAATATTAAATTATTATATCTTTGATAAGAGTTAGTATAACATGAGTTTATAAAATAACCATAGCACAGAAGTACCTAATTATCATAACCTTTCCATGGTTTCATGATAATCTAGCTACTTTCTTAGTAGCGGCCATTAAGATTAGACAATCTTACTTCTAGATATCTTTTACTGGTTGAGTACATTCTATACAAAACCTTTGGAGAACTTAACACAACTTTACAAGTAGGTTGATATATTGCACTTTATAACGAGGTAGTTATCCATTAGCAACCTCAACTATTTCCAAGTATGCTTAATGTATGGTTCGTTAGAACATGATATTCTTAGGAAAATTCCACCCTTAGTTCCTTATATGTTCCCTAAAATTCACTCATATGTTGTGTGTATCTCTTATATTTAATTTATACTAATGTCTCATTACAATAGTATTGAATACACTAAATACATATAATGATAGATTTCAAACTCATAACACATCATTTGCCAATTACTCTCTTAGAATACAATGTATTACAATTGGTAATCTTCCTTTAATTCCTTCAAAGAGATAAGTACAACTCATGTCTATAAGCATGACCAATATCCTTCATTTAAATGAATAAAACAATTATATTCAGTAGCAAGGCCTTTCCCATTTCCAAGAAGAAGTATTTCATTTAAGAACATTCAAGTCAGTCATATCTTCAAACTTTCCTCGATCAAAATAATATACAAAACTAAATACTTCACCCTTCCTTCTCTACGTTTATCTACAAAATTGTTAGCATGAGTCAGTTCTCAAGAATTGAGCATGATAAGCACCAACTCAATCATAACAACATACTCTACTTAATTATTTCATAGAAATAACCCATATTATTTTTATGAATCAATATTGCAAAGCTTAAGTAGATAAACAATTCTTTCTATAACATGAAAGAAGCAAGCAATTTAATGAACCAAGGAAGAAATCAATTTCAGACTTACTTTTCCATACATCTACTTCATTCACTCAGAAGTAGTGATATAATTCATAAGATACATAAGAATTATAAGTATTCAAAGACTACCATATAAGAGTATCAAGATTTCACTCATGCAATCCCATACTTGCATGCCTGAAATCATTTTACTCAACAATTAAGTAACCATAAAATATCAAGAACACATTCAAGAAATCTCTCAAATCTTCACAACAGATCTAACGAGGATTTCATACACCATAAGGATTGCTAATGGTTCAGCCAATAATACCAAAACATCAAGAGTACTTGGCTAACGAAATATGATATTAGAGCATTTAACCTCGAGGATAAGAGGGTGAGAACATTCATGGCATCCTGCCATATAACAATCAGGTATAACTTGAGTAACAAGTGCTACATATAAAACTTACCTCAACTTAAGCACTTATATGAGCATTCCAAGAATAGAAAAGAGTACACAATTCCTTCTTCAGATATGTTTCATCATATCAAGACCTAATAAATACTAAGGTCTTTAAAAGTCTGGAAGAGAGTAGGCACCATGAGTTGACGAGATAATATAATTGTTACTTAACCCAAAAAGTTCATCTGGACATTTAATATCCCATGAGTTTGCTCAACACGAATTTCAACTTCTAGCAAACCACTTTTTCCTGGTAAGTCAAGACTTCACATGACTCTGAATTTAAGAACGATCTCCTAACCCATTCTACTGAACAAGGTTAGATCATACTGAACTAAATTCATGACACAACCAGAAAGGTCAATAAGGAACTTTCAAAATGTCAAGGAAACCCCATAATTAATAAATGAAACCGAGTACAGTTTGCTATAAGAGGAAGAGTCACTTCCGGGTTTGTTGAGATACCACATAATTCAAATCAGAATCATTACACCCGAGAGGATCTGTCACATCTCACGGACTCAGTTAAAGGACGAATCCAATTATCATCTATTATAAGAGTAGGAGTATATAACTTACCATTTTGTCACAGAATGGATTACCATACAAAATTGATGCCTCCAATTTCTTAATAGAACACATAGTATGAAAATGTGATCAACAAACTTGAAACATGTTAATTACTACAGAGGGGTAATACCACCAAACTTTTACAACCCTGAAGCCAAGAGACTTCCTATTTTTGGGACAACTTTAATCCCCAACCCTACTTAATGACTCAAATTCCAACATCTAAAACATAAAACCAGCTTCCGACAAAAAATGTCAAGCCCATAAAAAGGAATCATCAAAACTCAAGGGGTAGCTCAAGGTCTTTCCCTTAAACCTTCTAACAACTGATTAAATGGTGAGTCGTACTGATGATAATTAATCATCAAACCTTTATTACAGGTTTTGATCTTCGAATAGGTAATCAATAAACCCAACAAGCACAGATAAGAGTGTAAGGGTCAAAGAAATCAAACTCAACTATCATTACCCACTCATACGTTGAGATGAGACGTACCTAATAAAAGGAATTGTTTAACACCTTTTCAACTCGTGAAATCTAATGTATAAACTTCTAGAAGATCAACTCACTTTTTAGGATGGTTTCCTAATGGTCAACAATGAACTGCATCTCTTACAAGAGGAAGGAGATTCTTATTCAAGTCAACATCACTTTCGAACTTAACAAAGAATTGCAAGAAGAACCAAGCTTAGTAATAATAGTGAATAAATTAGCCCACTAAGTATTATACAAGGTTTTTACAGAGAATGTCCATCCTCCGTTATAGAGGCTAAGATGGAACATAAGTGACAAGATTTTAACAAATTGGACTTAACCATCACAATAATCAAATCTCAATATAACCTTTCCGCAACTACCTTTAAACCCCAAGGAGTTGGAATAGTTCCAGAGTTATTAAGAAGCAACAAGGAGATCAACATGAAATAATAGAATGAAGTTTTGGATCTTATACAATCTTAAATTACAAACAAGATAGAACAGTTAACTGTTAGGAAACTCAGCGATTCACTAAGCCATCATAGTGGCTCTAGAGTAGACCATAAACGCCATTCTAAACTACCTATTCAAGGCCAAAGATGCAGACCTTGTAATCATTACAACTATCCTTATTATCTACAACCCGATGATAATATTAAATTCAGTTGTTTTTCTTTAGTGCAAATACTTAATTTAAATAAAACTAGGTCAATTATAAGTACCGACGATGCCTCCTACAAGACCAACACAAATCAGGGCATATATTTATTTAAAGAATCAAACCCAGTTACGTAAATCCAACAAACACTAGGTCAAGGAAAGACATCTATAACAAAAACCCACACGAAAAAATTTCTAGAATACCTCAATATCTTGCTATATTTATTCATATCCATGAAGATATGGGTAACAAATTAAACATAGTTTTCTATAGTATGGGTAGATATCAATTCACAAGCTGCAAGAAGTTTTCAACAATGTTGGCGTATCAGATCAAACCCATTAATCATTATAGCAGCAGTCCTCAAACATCTCAAGAGTGTATTCTTTCCTTAACGATAATAAACCTTATTGAGTCTGTACTTAATTAATCACTTTTAACAACATACATCATGAAGCCAAAGCAATTCGTACTCTATAGAGAAAGTATAAAACGATTCTATATCTCTAAAATTATAAACACAAAATTTCATACAAGGCAAGGTTACTTTTGTGAAATTACTAAATAGAGCAAGAAATTATGAAAATTTCAGAGCGTATCATGCATGTTACGCCGGTGTTTTCTTTCCTTGAAAAATTTCACGATTCTTCAGAAGATCCCTAACTTGGAAGCGAATTCCTTCATCCCCCGAAACACAATGCTTTCACAATATATATGCAATCTAGGGGACTTTGTTGTTCTAAAGATTCAACTAAAGTTTTCTTCAAGAAAACTCACAAAACACATAGTTCTACTTTTGCATGCAGAGCTTCTGCGAGTTTCTAGCCATGAAATGAATCGATACCAAAACTACCCCTTTGTTCCAATCCATCCATATACTTCCCGAGGAAGGTGGGAAATAAAAGACATTAAATGCAGAGTTAATGGAGCTTGCCACCAACTATTCTTAGCTCTCCTTTAAATTTAGCAAAGTCATACTTCATGCCATGTAAGGTGATTTAGATAACTAAAATACTTCACTCCAAAATCAGTTGGCGGAGATAATTAATAAAAAATTAAGGGACTGTGAGTAGAGCTATTAGGTGGTGGGTGCCACCTCATCAATCGTTTGAATTTGAGTAGCCTTATATCATTTTCAAATGACCAACCAATATCTTATACAAATAGAAATTCGGATGTCCTTCCTTAGCATAACTTAAGGCTTCATACAATTTTCATATGCATATACATCCTTTCAAATAGATAAAGTAATGCCCAAGCCAATCTTCTCAACGATAGGTTCATATGTTAAGTTTAGAATTATACCACAAGGATTAGATTGTCTTGTTTTTACATTAGCTAATAAATCTTCAATAGTAGTTACTTGACTACTTTAATCGTTACTTTGTAAATTCCTTTTCGAATATATGTGTGTGTGTGTGTGTACATATTCACATGTATATATATATATATAGAGAGAGAGAGCGTTGATCAAGAAAGTTGTTCATGTATACTCGTAGGAGTTGATGCCCTTAATTCTTAATAATTAAGTCCTTGAATGATGACTATAGCCCTTTATCCCTGGAAATATGATCATGATAGCATTAGTCATCAAATGGGGTAGACTATCAGATGGTCGGTTTAAGACCTATTATAAACCAACAGGAAGTCTTGATCACATTTCAAATTAATTTGCTAAGTGAACTATCAAAATTTTCAAAGCCTCAACATAACTTAGTTATAAAAACTATAATGTTAACAATTTAATAGAGATAAGAAAAAATATCACAAATCACTTTCGAGGATTAAATTTACACCAAGGATTTTATGACATACAACATTACAAACGATGTAATGTCACCTTAGCGAAAATAGTTCATCAATAAGATAGACCCCAGATTAGCAGGGTTCTCATCTAAGGAGATCATCCTTAGCTTATTCATGATATTGTGATTACGTGTTCACATCAAGTTTCCATTTAATTTTTGATATGCAAGGGTGCCAACAACATAGGATAAAACCATTTGTCCTATCATTACTTTGACAACAATAATGAAAGCATGGGGCGTTACATACCTCCCCTCTTAAAAGCATCATCATCCCGATGATGTGGTCCTTGCTAAATAAAATAAAATAATTCCACACAGGATATAAGAATAATTCTTGCAGAATAGTTACTATTCCCGAATTTTATGGTTTTCAGATTCAAAACTTTAAATTCAGTAGTTGCATCAGCTTATCAGACTATAAATAGTCACGTAGTCTAAATTATTTCATGATTACTTCACTAAAGTAAATCATTTTTGTACAATATATATATTTGATATATAGAGGATATAGTAAAACAAGCTTACCTGGTACCTTTTAAGGAAGAACTATTCCTTTCTACTGGGATTACAGCGTATGGATATGTGGTAGTTCATTTAGACAGATCACTTTCCTCAGCTCTATTAAAGACTTTTTGATTTGAGGTTCCAAAACTCTACAACATTGGGTCAAAAAGATAAAGTACCAACATTCATTCGTTCAACTGAACTTGAATATTTCTTATTTTAGTTATCAACTTCCTCAACATATCTTACACTTTTTATCCCCTATAACTAGTCCAAACAAAGAATGTTGTCAACGTGGTTATCCAAGCTTATGGATCTACCAAATTTGTTTATTTAATAGATTTTTTTAACAAATATTAACTCATGACTGAGTACTGAAAACACATTTTCTTGTCCTCAAACAAGAGGTCTTCAAGTTTATAGATGTTTGAGAAAACCAGTTTTGCGAAAACCTCTCAAAGTGTTAAGTAACAAAGTTACCTTATTAGATGTAGACTTTGACATCCACAACATTTTTATTCCGTTGTTAAACCTCCTCGGTGGATTCACAGAATTAGAACTAATCCTAATAATACCAAGGTCATGCAAAATTTCCACTTGGTTTGCATGAGGGTTTCAAATAAGTAGTGTATTGTTTGTAAAACCTTTTTACTTTAATATAAAGAAGTATGTAAACAACTTACTAAATTCTCTTGGAAGCTCTAAACATTCCTCTGACTTACAAGTTGTCGTATCTTTTTCCCGACAATATAAAGCATACGAGTTATGTCTGAAACTCTAAGGGCTTGAAGATGCCATGCAGAGTTACATAGGAACTGTCACAAGAGAGGGATTTCACAATACATCCCTTGATCCTGAACCTGCACATTTCTATAGCAGGGTTCATATTAGTGAAGTATGAATCCCCTTATCTGGGTTCACTGAAAAATACTGGAATCAACCACAAAAACCCATGAAAGTTCATAGTAATTAATAAACTAGAATTTCCACATAGCCACAACACGTCATGATAGGTGAACAGAAGGGAATCATGTCATGATAGGTAATATAAAAGAAATCTTGTCTTGTGAGATACAAGATATTACCAAAAGCTAAATATAACCTCATATGATCTATGCTTTTAGATGAGTCGACCCAGAACGAGCCATCACCAAACCCTTTGAGTATTTTTAAGCGATAGATTTCCGAGCTCCCAGGTTCAAACCTAAGATCCTCCTTTCAATGTGATGATACCCCAAAACTTTGGGTACTTGAGTAACATAACCCAGAAGTAACATATACCAAAATAAATATATATATTACAACCACTGTTAAAAGTCAATAGACAAATTATAATATTTTTAGTTCCTTGGAATTGAAATATTAATTATGTAAATCAAATATTTGATAGAATACAGAACAATCACTCAGATCAATGCTACCTAACCAGACATAAGCTGAAAATTGAGCATTTTTATTCCATATTACTAGAAAGAGTTAGGCTTCACAATTGTTGACCAGTTTTTCATTGAGTACAACAAATCCATATTTTCTTTCTTTTAGTATTGAAGAACACTAATCTCATGGATCTCTTCACAATTTTCTTTGTCTCCTGCTAGGGATACATGTTCCTTTCCTTTATTAACTACCCTTGCAGCATGCTTCATCATTCAGACTTATCCATCTTCTTTAAAGGACATTGGTTGGCATAATGCCCACTGCCACATGTGAAACATCCACCAACAGGTCCCGATTTACCACCTTTAACTTTTCCATTTGCAATAGTATTATGCTTTTTCCTGTAGGTTATCACTGCAAGTTTTTGTGCAAATTTATTTTTGGCAGAACACATTTTCTTGCTATGTTTTTTCCACCAAATTTTCTTAGCATTCTGAGATGAAGAAGAATTATCATTTTTATGTCCCTTTTCATTTTTGTGAGTGGGAGTGTCTAGCAGATTTGGTTTTAGCCCACTGGATTTTCCAAATATCATCTTATCGGAAGAAGATCCATGTTTATCCAATGCTTCCCCCAATTTTGGGTTTAGTCCACCTTTGGATTGGTAAGTCCAAAACTTGCCATCAATGATCAGTTCATTATTTAAATAACTCTCCTGTTGTTTATTAGCAACATACCTAAGTTGTCCTTTGTCCAACTTATCACTTTCACCCATCACCAACTTACTCCAAGGCATCTATCCGGTTCCGGGTATATTGAAGGATTGCAAGAATTTTGTCTAACTTTAGCATCGTTGAAACTGCAACAAAATCAGACTGGTTCTTTCTTCTCGGTTCATCCTTTCCATTTCCATTTTTATTCTGAAAAAATAAAAGTTTTAATTAGCATAAGGACCCATTAAGTCCAAGAGTTACAACCTTCATCTCTGATACCAAAATGTAACATCCAATTTTTGTCACTTTGTTTCAATTTTTTTAAACTTTATACAGCTGATTTAAATACCCATATATTTAAATCTACACAAACCTTAATGCAATCCATTTCGATAACCGTAATGAACCATGTGCAAATATATCGGATAATGTTGAACCTACTCGCTTCTCCTCAATGCTCTATACGATCCATACATAAAATGTATCCCTTTGGTTCCCTTTAACAGATATGATATATAAGTGAAAAACCCCTAAGTGTGTACACGGTTCCACCTATGAAATCCACAGGCATCCCACAACTTAGATAAAGGTGAAATCTTGACAATGTAATCAGCAGTTACACTACCTTGCGCAGGTTTCGAGTCATGTATGCCATGCTCGAATCCATGATAGCACAATCGCCATAGGAATCATGTCATCTCACCTTATTCACTTGTTCAGTTATATGGATTTATAGTCATTGATGCAGTAAACAACTAAAAGCCTTGAACAAGGTACAAACTAGTTTAATCTACACGAAGATGTACCTCTATGTCATCCTGTGATGCCTATGGGAAATAAAGTTTTCTCATAACAATACACCTTGTTACTCACCCACATCTCCTCCCGTGATGATATCACCATTTGGATACGACCGTGTAGCATATGCAACAAGTTCTCCCACCTAGAGTCCTACGTTGGTGTATAGTGTTTGATGTTTTCAAGGTATATATTACCATTAAAGAATAGTTAGGTATTATGCGACACTTTCTCCATGAATGGGTTGTACCTAAGGTCCGGATTAAAATGATCCTAGGACCCCCAGTTTCTATAACATTTATTTACGTTCCAATGTCCCATATCCTTGTTAACCATTGATAGAAATGATACTATCAAGGTCTATGATCATTATTGTAGTTTCAATAAAAACTGTCCCAACCTTAACATTTAGGATCAAGTTCCCTATTTCATATTCTAGGGATAAATACTTATATAAATTTAAGTATTTATGAATGATTCATTCCATTTTGTTAAGTGCCATGGGCTATCAAAGACAACCATCTTATCATTTTAAGCACATCACTTTTCTTAATTACAGCTCATTAAAGAGCATTCATTTATTTTACTATCTCCAACAAGTAAGATATATTTGGGGTATCCGATATGATAGATTTTATGAAACCACTTTCCCATTTACCTTTCCCGTCATAGCCTTTTAAAATATTTCTAATTCTCTTTAGAGATAATTAGAGTATTGACCAAGGATGAGATTCAAATGCTATGTTATTTTTAACTTAGTACGCATGTTTCCATATTACTTCCATTATATCTCGACATGCTTATGTGCTCATAATGATGCATCATGGAACAACCCCTAATTAAAAACATTTCATCTCCTTGAGCAAAATATTTCATAACACAATTTATCACAATTATGCAATTCCTGAAAAGTGAAACCATAATCAATATATAGTCATGTTAGATTACCATAAACTCTTTCTCTTGTTGCTTATGTGTATCGTCCTAGTATAGGACTTAGAGTTGATTTCACTTAGAAATCAATATTAAATTATTATATCTTTGATAAGAGTTAGTATAACATGAGTTTATAAAATAACCATAACACAGAGGTACCTGATTATCATAACCTTTCCATGGTTTCATGATAATCTAGCTACTTTCTTAGCAGCGGCCATTAAGATTAGACAATATTACTTCTAGATATCTTTTACTGGTTGAGTACATTCTATACAAAACCTTTGGAGAACTTAACACAACTTTACAAGTAGGTTGATATATTGCACTTTATAATGAGGCAGTTATCCATTAGCAACCTCAACTATTTCCAAGTATGCTTAATGTATGGTTCGTTAGAACATGATATTCTTAGGAAACATTCCACCCTTAGTTCCTTATATGTTCCCTAACATTCACACGTATGTTGTGTGTATCTCTTACTATTTAATTTATACTAATGTTTGTTACAATAGTATTGAATACACTAAATACATATAATGATAGATTTCAAACTCATAACACATCATTTTCCAATTACTCTCTTAGAATATAATGTATTACAACTGGTAATCTTCCTTTAATTCCTTCAAAGAGATAAGTACAACTCATGTCTATAAGCATGACCAATATCCTTCATTTAAATGAATAAAATAATTATATTCAGTAGCAAGGCCTTTCCCATTTCCAAGAAGAAGTATTTCATTTAAGAACATTCAAGTCAGTCATATCTTCAAACTTTCCTCGATCAAAATAATATACAAAACTAGATATTTCACCATTCTTACCTCAATGATTCAGCTCTCAAAACTAAAACTTACCTCAACTTAAGCACTTATATGAGCATTCCAAGAGTAGAAAAGAGTACACAATTCCTTCTTCAGATATGTTTCATCATATCAAGATCTAATAAATACTAAGGTCTTTAAAAGTTTCTGAAGAGATTAGGAACCATGAGTTGATGAGATAATATAATTTTTACTTAACCCAAAAAGTTCATCTAGACAT
>CM031236.1:687031219-687143859 GCA_018340775.1 Taxus wallichiana var. yunnanensis | reverse complement strand
ATTTTAGTCTCAATCTTTATATACCTGACCAATATTTGAGGAAGATGTGATCGGGTATTTAAAATTATTGATCGTGGTACTTATCTATCAACATCAAATATTTTATTTTGACACTTAAGGCATCTCCCCTATCAAAGCATGGTCAAATGTTCTTTTTTTAGATCACAATCTGATCTAATTTAAGATTGATTGGCATGGGACCCCTCTCAAAGTATCGTTTATTCAATTCATTCTTAATGTATCTTCGTGAGTCACACAGTGGGTTATTCCTCGTATTGTTAAATCTCGGAACATGGAACCACGCGCAAAGATTTTGTTTCTAGATGGATTCGAGTGGTGAAAAGTAGCTGATTCAACGCACCACTCGATTCCTTCACCAATTTGGTAATTAGGTTTCTCGTGTGTGTTAAGTGAGCTGAATCTTCTCTTCGCAAAGAACTTTAGATGATCTTTGTACTCCTTGAGTCTAATCTTTCGACAACCTCGCCTAACCGCAGCCGTCATTAATCAAAAATGTGCAAGGAAAAGCATACTTCTGTCTACCAAAGTGATATTTTTAAAATTGAAAGAGTTTTTTAGAAGTCTTAGGATTTAATTTCCCCTAGTGTTATTTTTAGTTCAAGTGGGAGGAGGTGGAATTTCATTACCTCATTTACATGTTTTCTTACACCTTTCATCGTTCCTCTCTGATGGCGTAATCCTACAATTCTAGTGGCGCTGGTGCTTGGTTATTGGAGTCAGTTTGTCTTCCTTCAGCCTACTTCTCTGAACTCTCTCCAATTTCTATTCTCCCACTAGAATAACCCAAACCTACAAATCGAGGCTGATCCTCTACATGTATCAAGTTAGCATCACCTTGTCCATTTTTACCAAGGCCCTTTCCATTAAATCCCATCTTAACCATTATCTTAGACTAAATTCCTTAGTGTGTTTTTAAAACTAACCCAAAGGAATAATTAGAAACCGAATGAGAGGAAGAAATAAAATTTTACCAACTTACAATGCATTTCGCTCATTTTTCCTACATCTAAAGAGGAAGGTTTTTCCTTCTTATGTTCACACTGGTCAGATCTTTTCCAAGAGGGCATCCTGGTCCGTATTTCTTCAGAACTCTTAACAAAGGTCATCAAATTATTTTTCTCTGCAAGCATCTTGCTGACATACTCCTCTTCTCTCAAGTTATAGAGGATTGTGGCTCGATTTTAACCAAACTATTTCCTCTTCCAAGGAGTAAAAATTATCTCTCAGAAACAAAAATGCTTCCTAGAGTCGCGCTTATGGCTTCAAGCTCATCCAATTGCCCTGCTTTGGATGACTTGCTCATGATTCCCGTTTCCCGCAAAACAACATATAACTCAAAAATCGCACATCGCAAAATAAGATTAACGAATTTCAAAATTTTTGCACACCGAAACCAAATCTAAAAAATGTAATTGAAATGAAAACTAAAATCAAGAGTTTTCACACACACTCGTAAGCTATTCCTCCTTTCTTACTACTCTGATACCAAACATGATCTACAAACAAAAAAAGCTTCAAAACTAACACTTTTAATCATTTCAAAAGATCTTCAATTTTAATCAACTTAAAAAGGATTTTAGACTTCCAAAACCGAGATAAAATCTAATTTAGACTCGAATTCAAACTGAAATTAAGCTTTGTAATTTTACTCAAAATTTCATTGTTTGATCAAAGCCCCAAAATCATTGTTTTATTTAATTGATTTTCAAATTTTATCAATCACTAATTATAGTTTCATCCACATTCATATTCTCGAATTTAAATTACTTCGCAAATATTAAAACTCGAAAAAATAAAAATAGAACACAACACCGCATTGTTTATGAGGTTCGAATTGATGGGAATGGATTCGGATTTACATAGAAATCACAACAAAATCCAAATGATATTCAATAAGTACCTTCACATTCTATCGACTCTACTAATTTTTCCAAAGCTACGAACTCCATTATATAGGAGCCGCATAATAACAACTCTCATAACAATGACTTTGTCTTTACCTCGCAACCTTCTCAAAGATTCTTTTGTCGTGATATGAAACCAATTCTACCCAATGGTTTCAACCATTAATAATAACATTGATGATAAAACAATATCTCATTGTTTTATTATCTAACTTACTAACTTACTAATTTACTAATTACCATATAGTAAATACTATTTACTATATGTAATATTACATTCACATTATAATAATATTATCCATGATAATATTATATTCATCATATCTAATGTTCACACTATACAATATCTCTAACACACCCCCTTAGTGTGAATATGGGGTAAGAGCTCCTGGAAACATCGAATCTGTTTCCGGAGTAATCTATCATTGCCATCGATCTTGTTACTAATGATCATCCTGTCGTATGAACATCTTCATCGACCGATAACCTTCCAACGAAGTACCTTCCACCGGGCGGCGAAAGTTAGAGGATCGTACGTAGATGATTTTCCCCTATAAGCTGAGTCAAGAAATTTGCTTCTTCCACACCAAATAGACACTCAGAACTGTTGTTAGTCTATGTGAACACATTAAAATAAAAACATGAAAATAGTTTCACCCCTTGTTTATAAACACACCACACAACTGAAATAGAACATCACCACATCTGCCTCGCAACCCCATCATCTGTGAATGATGAGAGGATGCTGATTTTCATCCTTCCTCCATTGCCTCCTTCCTCCAACAAGAGAAGAGTCTACCATAGGAAATCCTCGTCACTAGGATAGGAAAGTTCTTCACCTGGGCTGAGTAGGCTTCCCAATCAATTTCTACTTCAGCTAGAGGGGCTTTCGATTTATCATCAAGAAGATCATGAGCTCTCTTTTTACAGCCCAAGATTACATGCCCAATCTCATTACAATAAAAGCATTTTATTTTTCCATGTGAAAGAACCCGCTTTGGTTTATGTTTTTCCTTCTTAGATGAGGAGCTAGGGTTTGTTTTTTACATATAGTACTTCTTCATGCCCTTCATGACTCGCTTTGTTCTAACAATGTAGAAATCACTCCTTCTAGACTAATAAGTAACTTTACTCAAAGTAAATACCATATTTGAGTAACTCTTAGGCATACTATTAAGAAGGATGGCTTTAGCATCAACATCCTTTACATTTTCTTTTATTCCAGCAATTTTATTTAAGAGAGATTGAAACTTACTAATCAAGCTCAACAACGCTTAGATTCTTGTCCATCTTCAATCCATACGTATATTGCTTTAGTGACGCCTTTGTTGTTTCGCTCGATCGAAAATTTTGTCGAGAGACTTCAGATATCATTTTGCATTTTGATAAATCTATATGGTGCAAATAGGATTTAGAAAATCCTAATCCAATGGTCCCCATGGCTCTCTAATCCTTCATGTTCCACTTTTCCAATTCATTTCCTCCAGTGGGTGGAGTTGAATTAGGCTTCACCACATCCCATAGATCCTTCTCTATGAGATGCAACTACATCTGCAGCTGACATGTGTGAAAATCTTGGCCTTCAAACTTATCTATCTGGTTTAGATTAGTCCTTTCCATGATGCCTTTCAAACAATATTGATCTATAGATTGATAATTAAATTTTCTAAAAAAATCGCTCTGCACTTTCTTCCGAAAACAAAAAGTTTATTTTTATTTTTCGCCTGCTTTTTTTCTTATATGTCCACAAATGAAAACTAAATACCGCAAAATTAATTTTACCTGCACCACAGTGATTCTGGTCACTGGCAATCAAACAAGAGTTATCGTGATTTATTCAAGTCACGGGTGATTTATCCTAGTTGGCACGTGATCGCATTCGCAGAGAATCGATCTCATTTGATCGCTTCGCATTTTCCTGCCTGGTCGTCGGCGATTTTCCTGTAACACACGCCCAAAATCTTCAAATCGCACTAAAATTTCCTTTTGCTCTATTAGCTCCCTCCTGCAATTTGATTTATAGAAGAACCTACTCGATACCAAATGATGGGAATGGATCAGATTTATTATGTAAATCACAACAAAATCCAAATGATATTTAATAAGCACCTTCACATTCTATTAACTTTGCTAATTTTCCCATAGCTATGCACTCCATTATAAAGGAGCTACATAATAACAACTCTCATAACAATGACTTTGTCTTTACCTGCAACCTTCTAAAAATCTTTGTCGTATATGAAACCAATCTAACCGAATGGTTAAAACCATTAATAATAATATTGATAATAAAACAATATCTCATTGTTTTATTATCTAACATACTAACTTACTAATTACCATATAGTAAATACTATTTACTATATGTAATATTACATTCACATTTACATTAATATTATCCATGATAATATTATATTCATCATATCTAATGTTCACACTATACAATATCTCTAATAGAATTCCTATGTCCCCGGTTCAGTGGTGAATCGATCCATTAATAATGTTAAATATGTAAACCAATAACCTTTACATTAACCAAAAATGAATCAAACACCCGCAAAACCGTGTTTCAAACCCGTGAAGGACATTAATGGAGCTAGCCTCTATCCTTTACCTTCCCGATCCACTGCAGCTTGTGTCTCCTTTTTCGTTCTACACCTTTATGTGACTTTAAAAGAAAATAACTCTATTACGAAAGCTCCAAATCGAAAAAAATG
Organism: Taxus wallichiana var. yunnanensis; assembly: GCA_018340775.1. NCBI lineage: Eukaryota > Viridiplantae > Streptophyta > Pinopsida > Cupressales > Taxaceae > Taxus > Taxus wallichiana. The sequence continues at coordinate 687,139,217 of CM031236.1, read as the reverse complement.
ATCACACCATCACAATCGCCTCAAAATTATAAGCAAATTTATATATAACTTGAGACCTAGATGAGAGCAAAAGTGCCTCAAAATTCAAGTTTTCCCAATCTACCTCCTTATTGGCTCGACATAGACCTAAAGACTCGTCTTCTATAAAGCTCCATGAGCTATCATTGTATAATCCAAGGAGCCATTAGTGTTGGTCAAGCACTTGGGTTGTTATGCGTGATGTCGAGATTCAAATCCCCTCCTTCTTTTATGCGTCGCTCCTTTTCTTTTTAATCCCACACACCCAATTGCATAAAGGGTGGAGGAAGTCTTTAAAAGATAGGGCGGTTTAGTTTTTAATTGGCTTTTGAACCATTTTAGCCTCTTTGCTTAATGTGGGCCTATGGAATGTGCTAAATTTGGGCACTATGGTTATATGTTATGATTTGTGGCTGTTTGGAGGGATAAGGAGATAAAGCGATGGAGTTAGCATAAAATACATGGCAAATAATATAGTGACGAAGGAGATATTGGTTTGTTTGGATATATACATACACCGAGTTGATAGGATATGAGATATACTTTGTTGTTGATAAGGTAATCCCCAAACTTAGTGGTATATCCTTGAGCTCTCCAAGTTGGATAATAATAAGCCCGAACATAGCAAATAATGTGGCTTGGTAATTAACATGGAAGTCAATATCAAAGAATTACAAAGGTAATAAAATGGAATTTGACCCAAGTAATATAATGTTATATTCAAAATGAACTATGACAATTAAGACCACCTATTGATACTCGATAGGCAAATCGAACTCGTGGTGGCAAGCCACGTGGTGGTTTGAGGACCCACCACGTCGGCGATGATATAATCGTCCTCACAGCGGTCGGGCTCCCTTCCGTTACAAAAGCTGAGCCTCTTGTTTCAACGAATAACTTTTCGCCTGATGAAGACCAGTGGAGTCCAAACCAATACTTCTTTTTTGTCCTCTTTTCTACTTACCCACTGCTAACTGAGCCACTTGGCCAATTGTGCACGTGTCCATGTCACCATGGACCTATTGACCAATTTTGACCTTCTGGTTGACTAAACTTTAACTGGACATATCTTGAGGTCATAGTGTCCTTTTTCTCGCTTCTTTCGATTAATGCCGTCAAAGGTCTCAAATCTCTACTAAACTAGTATGGTTTAGGGAAGTTTAGGGAACATTTGACACTGAAATTGATCCCTTGATCAGCAATGCATAGAAATATAAGCAGTCAACTCAATAACCTTGATTTTCGTTTGACATATTACAATTTCAAGATTCTAATATTTCACTTATGAAACAAAAGAACATGGTTAAGCAAAGGAAAAACTACCTTTTTTTTTTAAAGCTTCATCTCATTTTACATAAAAAGGAACTAATACAAGACAACAAAGACAATACTCTTAATAAAATTTTCCATTTAACATAAATGACTTTTGTAAAGTTTCTTCAATGAGATTTAAAAAGCCAAAAAAGTACTAATACATTGTGAACTATTATGAGAACATCAACAAGATGAAGAAGGCCGAAAGACGCCAATATAAACATACTCTACTATGACAATCAATAAATTTTCCACATTTTTTAAAACATAGTAAGTACCATTAAAATGTTTGAACTCAATGCTTGAATATATGAAAAAGATAACCTGATTTTTCCATTCTCAATGAACACGCCATGGTTAATGTGGAATAAGTGAAATCCCAGCCTTTACCAAGTCATCTCCATCGTGCCCATGGAAGCCTACAATCTTTCCAATGCCACTAGATTCAAATGGAGTTCCAAACTTTGTGCCGTAAGGACCATATACTTTAACATAAGTGGTGAAATTCAAATATGCGATGACAGTATTTCCGCCATTGTCCCTGTAGTATCCACTTATCTTTTTCAATGCTTCATTCTCCGCAAACGTGACCTACAATTCATACCATAAGTGCATATAATAATACATACACTTATATATAGTAAATCATGTTATTAAATAATACAAACACTGATACATAGTAAATCATGTTATTAAATAATAATAATACAAGCACTTGATAAGTATGGAAAACAAGATAAATATATAGTAAATATATGTTATTATAAAATAATGTTATCAATTTAAATTTTAGGGTCTTTCATTATGGATATTTTGATTATTAATTTAATTGAAAAAGGTGTAAAGTATGGAAGTTTATAGGTGGCTTAAAAGGGTTGTAGAGGAAACTCTATGTAGGAAGGAAAACATATGGATGATACAAAACATGAAATAGACAAGCAAATAGAATATTAACACGCATCAATGTTTAAACAAGAATCAAGAAATTATAAAGTAAGTGAAAGAAAAATTCACGATAGACATGTGAATATAACAACTTGGGTGGAAGAAATAATATGACATCAAAGATTTTAATCCAACTTATGACCACGACAAAAATGCCGATTTAGGGGCACAAATCAAATGGAAGTAAAAAATGTTGATGGCCCAATTAAGGACTAGTTCATGCCATATTATGTGTGAAATTAATAGGGGATGTCTCTTAAGAAAGAGGGAGAAGAGAAAATGTGCATGTTTTGCAACAAAGGGGTAGTTTAAATGGAATGACACTATATTGTGCAAGGCACATCATATAATGACATCAAGTATGCAGATAGTTTGAAAGTAGAAAACCTAACATTCTTGTTTGAGTAGGAAAGACTTGTTAAAATAGTGAATCTTTTGGTCAAGATCCAACATTAAAAAATGCACAATGGATTCTATGTAAAACTATTAGGCAGCTATTGTTGTGGCTTTGTACATTTTAGTTGTATATTTTCTTCCCATAGATTGTTTGGTCTCACCAATGTTAAATTATAATCATTCATTCATCATATATATTTTGTAAATTTCAACAATGAATAATAATGATATCAAACTAATAATTAATTTATATAATAAATTAGTAAATATGTTTTTTTTTAAATAAAATATTTAATTTATATGAAAAAAAGAAAAGAAAAATTAAGCATTTCTTTTCATAGTATGGATTTTCCTAAACATACAACATAGAACTGAAGCAAAGAACATCAATACTATTAATACATAATATAGAATATAAAATATAAAATAAAAATAGAAGATAATCGCTAACACATACCATTCTAAGCGCAACAAATTCTTTCTCTTCATTCAATGGACAAATCCATAAAAAAAGAAAATACAAGAGTGGGAACGAGAGATAAATGCAATCCCTCTCCTCTATCATCTTGATGGAAAAATCCAAAAATAAAAAACAAAAATAACAAGTGTCATGGGTAGTTAGAGTACCGCCGTGAAGAGCAGGGAGTAAGTAAGTAGGGCATTTTGCGAGTAAGAGCACTTGCAATGACATGTAACAAATCATTAGGCAGTCGCTGATATCTTTTTTCAGATGTAGTGGTCTATTTCAGATAGTTGTAACTGGAAACTGAAGTCATACAAACAACAATATAGGTAGTTTCTGATATCACTTTTGTTGCAAACATTCTTTTGAACAACTTATATTAAAATGCATGTGAAATGCACTGGTCTATTTCAGTCATTTGCAAGAGGAAAATGAAATAATACAAACAACAACAAAAAATTTCGATAAAAATTACTATGCAGAATTAGGCGTAGGTAATTTGAAGATGCAACAAGGCCAATTACAAGCACTTAGAAATGTAGAAGTCTGTCATTCCATGCATATTAAGCAGAATGTGTTTACAATGTATATATAAAGGCCAATTACAAACACTTAGAAATGTAGAAGTCTGTCATTCCATGCATATTAAGCAGAATGTGTTTACAATGTATACATATAAACATATTGCTTATTGAGTTCTGTTTTAAACTAATGTATGCTATTACAAATTTGATTTTCAGAAATGTTGCGGTGCAGGAAGTGGAGCTTCAGTTTTGGATCTGCAAAACAGATATGAAATACTATTAGAAGTTGGCTTTCATTTGTATTGCAAATGAAATAGGTAAAACATATGTGTGCATGGGGTAACTGATTTACCTTAAAATGATGGCGCTGACAGTGTATGGCTTGAAGATGCATAGCTACTTGCTTTCTTGACTAGAATTGGGGTGGAATGCCTGCAGGACGTGAAAGTGAATATTAGTATGAGTAGAACATATAATATTTGCAATATTGGTGATAATTGAAAAGTAGGTGAAGACAACATACTTTCGTCTGGAGTTATTGTCATGTGTCTGATGATATTTTTTTGTCTATTGTGAAGATGCCATGCAATGTAAAATGTGACAGCTGTTCTATAACAACTTCTTTGTCTTCTATGTATTATGGATATGCTATAGCAGTAAGAGAAGGTAGCAATTCAGTTAGAAGCTTGTTTTTAGCTATGCATTGGATGGTTGTTTTGTCTGCGCTTTTAATGTTGCATAGAAGATGGTGGCAATATCCATATGGGCATTCTTGTTCACAAGCATCGCAGATGCTACGCCCGCATGCACCATACGCTTTGGTGGTAGACGTTCAATAGTCAAGTTGCATTTTCCACAAATTGGTTCGAAGGGGCTGGAGTAGGCCTTTGCGACGGTCAATGTTCCTTCAACCTATGCAACAACAAAAAACAATTTTTGGTGTAAGTTTTTTTTGGAATTGATACACTTGTAATTTGAGTATGCATATATATTCAAATATTCCAACTTATACAACCATTGCCAAACTGTGCAAACAGAGAACAGACAAGAAATAACTGTCTTATAGCTTACATAAGTATGGCCTGTATATCTTATAAACTGTGAGATGCATTTCCAGATATGGGCAGATACTGACATATGACAAAGGCCTTAAATATTATGAAAGTGTTTTCAAAGGCTTCAATTTAAAGTTTAATAAAATTTACATCAAACTTGTAGCTCTGCAATTTGGAAACTAGTCAAAAGGTATTTAGAAAGAAGCAGTTAGGTCAGTTACTTAAAGAATGTCCTCTTAGAAAACTTGAAAATAGTTTACACTAGGTCATATCTAGGAAGCTGAAACGGGCAATACATGTCGTTAGCTATATCAGAGTATACCAGTTTGCTCCATGCAACTACAATTTTAGTAATCTAAACCAACATGTGGATCTCCTGCTAATTAAAAGCTCTAGAATTTAAGATTAACACACTTCTAAGTTCTTAGTAACATGGACAAGACATTGTTTGGGGTTTCTTATTTGGCCTTGATATACATTACTGAGTAATTTAGGTATTGCATAGATTCTAGAGTTTCAAACTTCTTATAGTGCTGGTTCATCTATCACTTTATTGCTGTATTAAATGCGAGGAGTTACAAAAGAGGAGCTCAAGAGGCGATTCACAGAACTTGGGAACTAGTTTTAGGTGAAATCAGAATTGATCAAGTAGCTAAAAATTTGGGTTTCTTTAAAAAGAAACAATGCAAACACTTTAAAAAAATGTTTTTAAGTAGACAACAGTTATAAAACTGTATTTCCTAGCTTGTAAACTCGGATGTCAAGGGCTTTTTTAAAAATTGGAAGCTTGGAAGATTCAGTTTCCAATGTGAACAGAAATTTTTTTAACAATTCATACAAGGCATGTCCAACACTGAGCAAGGCACTACAACATTGGAGAATAAGTGAGATGCTGCTGCAACTTGGAGAAAACATTATCAATGACTGCAGTGAGGCAAAGCAATTGTGAGGAATATGCAGTGAATAGAGATGCAAGCTCTTGTTGACGTGAGCTTGCCTTATTTCAGAAGTTGTGCCTGTGGAAATAGACGGTATTATCTTTATTGCTTTCATTTTGTGCGTAGTTTGCTGGTTTAGACAAACATCAATGTTTAAGGCATGTCTTATAGGATATTTTTAATGTTTCTAATAGTTTACTTGTAAGAACTTGTTTTAGGAAAGTATAAAAAGCTCCTATAAAATCAACTGTTTTCCTTTGGGTATTTTACCATGATCAAGGCTGCAACTGAAAAACACAGTTTGCTTCTCTTCTAGTGGAGGGTCAAGGAATGGAAGGCATGGTTTTGATAATCAATGCCTGCAAAGGGAAATAATTTCTCAATGCCTGATTGACTGGTTTGAACTCTTAGGGATACAGTATTAGGGGTTTAAATGAATGACGTAGACTATTCTAAAAAACCTTGCTCGTCTTCACAGGAATGAGACATGCCCATGCATAAAATGCAGGGAAATGTTTTCATAATTACAAGGGGGGAAAGCTCAACATAGTGGAAAGATATATATACTGCAGAATTTCTCAATTCTGGAAAGAAATATATACTGCAGAATTTCTCAATTCTGGTCTCTTTGTGAATGTGATATTATGTTGTAAAATTTCAGAGTAATAGCTGCAGCAATTTCATGTGGAAAAATAAAGTATGGCAAGGGAAAATTTTACCTGCTACTGATATTATACAGGTGTTTCATGAGTGTTGGCTGCAAAGGAATATTTTTTCTCTAGTAAATTGCTTCTAAGTTTTGCATGCATTAAAACAGTTGGAAAGTATAAGGTTGATTCAAGAATGGCTTTGCTATTAGTACCTTCATTGTTGTAGTCAAGTAGTCAGTAGGCGCCCAGAGATCTTTTTGCTTTTACACTGGTCACAAAAGTGGATTGGGTGCTGCGCAAGCTCTTGTCTGTGCTTTCGCTCCGCTTTGCCAGGTTTTTGAACAAGTATATTGTCTGGTTCTTTCCTTCGGATTTTATTTTCAATGATATGAAAGTCTGCTGCAAGTGTTTGGAAAATATATACCTATCATCCAGTAAGTGAAATAACATTTAGTTTATTTTGTAATGGAACTGCTATTAAATAATTGTTGTAGAGAGTGTGAGGCTTACCCGAGCTTTGTCATTGGGCGAGTTACCATCTGTAATGTCAATGATGAATTGGTTCCCTATTTGTTGGCATGATGTACAAATGGCAGCTATGGTTGTCAATGATAGTGGTCAAAAGAGGAGAGTAGTTGGTGGATGCTTGAATTTGGGATAAACATATGGTGAGGGAAAATACAATCAATAGATTGTATGGTTGTGTTTTTAGTAATTAGCAATATGAAGTCACAATCGCAGTGGTCGTAGTCACTTTTTGGAGCTATAGTAAAGTTTGTTATGCAGATAGATTTTGTGGGATTATGCTAGGCTCATGGGTTTTAATGAAGGGTGCCATAATGTTGGGGCTATTGTCACCGCCTTTTTTTGTCTCTGTGAGGTCCACTCGCAATAGTTCTTTCCTCGTTGCTTGTCGAGGACTGTTTTATATGCAGCCATGATGTCACCCTCAAAAATTTCTCGAATTTGTAGTTGTTGATATCGTCAATAGATATTAGTGTTGGGCTTTCATTCCTCGGTCTACACGTTTTTTCCAGAAGTAGTAAGTCAATTAGGAGTGAATAGCAATAATGTGAATAGAGAATGAAATCTGTAAACAACATACCTCTTTGGTGATTGTTGTGATGGAAGATCAGCCTTGGGCAGTTGAAGTTGCATCTGACATGGTGTCTGCAATGACAAAAGTTCGATAATAAATAGCAGCTTCAAAAAAAAAGACTATGGTTTTAGTTTTGTACACAATACAAGTAGAAGTATCAAATACCTTTTCTAATGCTTTTTGAAGTGTAGTTTGTATTTGCAATTGCTTTTGTAGTATGTAGTTTGCTTTGTTACAAAATTGGAAACAAAATTAAAAGTGCATTATGGTCGGTCCAATATGCATGACTAATTTCAAAGTGGTGATTTTTGTAATATCCACATTTGTCCAAAGATTGGTCTATTTGTTTGTTGTTATCGGTTGTCGCAATGGTCGGGTACAAGGAAAAGGTTTTGTTGATGCATTTCATCATGGAGTTGGGTTTGCTTGGTTTTGTCCTTTGACATGTCAATGTTGAAGTCACCAACTATTATAAGTAGCGTACACATTGTTGTAAAGTAGAGGTGATGTCTTCTAAGAATCTTGTAATGTTTATTATAGCTCAATGGTTTCAAAATATATGTTCGCAACTCCGTATATGTGTATTTAAGTAGCAAATGTCAATTGTAGTACTTTCAATGTGGGGTGTACTAAATGTTGTAATGTTGTGTGGGCTGTTTTTTTATCAGTAGCTCGTAGAAGAAGCCCATGGATATTCATGATAGGGAAAACGTTGAATATTTGCAAGAGAGTTGTATCGGTTGGCATTTTTCCAGTTTGTGTTTCTTGCAAGCAAACTATGTCTGACTGCACTATTGCAAAATCGTGTGTTATGCTCTCATATGTAGTGCTAAGCTTCTGGTATTAAGTGAGCAGATGCGTAAGTGCTCAGGTCATGTTTGTGTGAAATTGTATAATGGTGTCCATTTCGAAGAATGTATAAGCCTATGCATTTCAATTTCTACGTCAGTGGAAAGTACGAAGTTGGTTTGTTGTAGTTTATGTATAAGATACAATGATTCAATATTTTTTACACGTGAAAGTGCTATGTATACAAGGCCATGGAAATTCACTTTGTCGGGGTCCAAAGCAGTGCAGGTATCTATCGGTCCTTGGGCTCTATGTATAGTTCTGGCACAGGCTATTTGTACGGGGAATTGATGCCGAGTAATAGTTTGTTTGCTAATTCGTATTTGTTTTGTAATTCTTGTTATAGGAGTGAAGTGTTTACTAATTTTTCTGTGTACATGGTTTCCATTTTGGCACGTTCGTATTTACCAATGTCAATGTTGTTAAATTCTATCCAAAGTAAATATGGTGTTCCAATTGTAAAAGCTTTGAACATTCCATCTGTGCCATTCACTAGGCCATCGTTTATGTTGTAGTTTCCACCAATCAATTCTATTCGGATGTCTTGTTTTAGCGTTATAGTTTTTCGTAGCACTAGTTTTTGGTAGGTATTAAGTCGGTGTCAGTGAGGTTAAATTCTATGTAGTCAATTGCATTTAATGTGCACATTTCTCCTGGTAAAAGCATAAGCATGTGTTTGTTGTGGTGGTCGACATCAACGTTTTTGTGGAATAAGTATGGGAAGCTTGGGTCTAGTGGCGGGGGTCTGTAGCAATGGTGGTTTAAGTATTGAATTTCTGCATTTGTTTGTGTGCAAGTCCTAATACGGTTTAGGATCGATATGAACATGCAATTTTGTTGTCGCATTACATGGTCCAATTGAAAGCATTTGACGTAGTCTTGCCAAAACGTATATTGTATTGTTTCATTGTTCATGTTTGGTTTTTTAAATAGCCATGAGTCTAGAATTGGTTGTGCTTGGTATAAGTCTCCACAGAAAATTGTGTTCACATTTCCAAAGGGTTTGGTTGGCTTATGCATAATTTCACATAGGCGTTTGTCTATGTTAAATAACATGTGGCTTCCAATTAACGATACTTCGTCAATTAGTAGTATCTGTAACTCACTGTAGCGTTTGGTCATAGTATCTAAAGTATTTGCGTTTAATGGCAACATCTTTGACATTCGGTAAGGTAGCTGGAAAATAGAATGAGCAGTTGAACCATTGACATTGTACGTTGCTTTTCCAGTGTATGCTACGATAATGCCTTTTACTTTTAGAGGGTCGTTATTTAATTGTCTATTGTAGAAGCGGCAGATTGCTTGGTATATTACTTTGCAAAGATACGTTTTGCCTATGCCTCGCACCTCCTATTAAGAATAAATTGAATGACTTACAACTACATCTAACAAACCATTATACTTTCAAGGCTGTAAATGCACATTCCGCTTACTACACACAACCCCTCCGAATATTACATATCTTCAATTATTGCAGACCTGTATTTTCATGAGCATGGTTTCTCAAGGAAAGACAGTCCACTCTTTCATTGCTCACATGTGTGATACAATTATTGCAGCATATAGAAGACATGGTTATCCTCACAAGGCGGTCTACACCTCTGTGCTTCACTATATGCAACAAATAGGCCTTCAACCCAATCAGCTTTACATTTTCCAACATACTCCCAACTTGTGCCAAAATGGGAGCTTTAGAACAGGGTATGGACATCCATCAAAGCATAATGGATAGAGGAATGTGGAAGCATAGACAAGGCACATGAACTGTTTGATAAAATGCCTCAAAGAAATGTGGGCTCATGGAATACCATGATTGCAGGATATGCACAATATGAATTTGTTGAAAATGCATGTGAACTGTTTGATAGAATGCCTCGAAGAGATGTGATCTCAAGGAGTTCCATGATTGCAGGATATGCATAAAATGGATTTCTTGAAAAATCCCATGAACTATTTGATAGAATGCCTCAAAGAAATGTGGTCTCATGGCTGCCACGCAGGATACTGTTGTATTCGCCTTCTCCTATTAATTTTATTGTAACCAATGGTGTATTTGTGTGTTTTAATTTTTTCCGTAAGATTTTTCGTCCATTTGTTTGAGGAAAAGCATTTAGCAAGAGAAAATTTTGATTATTTTGAGACTGTGGATGACTAAGAATTATTTTTAGATGGATGTTTTCATTCACGGGTGTGATCTTGTACTTGTGAGCAACATGTGTTGAGCTTCATGAGCTTGATAGATCTGCATTTGAACCATGGAACTCTTTTGGTTGGTTGTGTTGGGTGGCTTTTTCATATGTGGCATCTCTTTTTTGCATGCCAACTTTGTGTTCATGGTGCCCTTCAAATTATCACCTCTATTTTTGGAACATGAAGCTACTTTTTTTGCCTGCTATCTATCCCTTTTAATTTTATTTTGGGCATTGATTCAAGTGAAAAAAATCTAGTTTACTAATCATTTACATTCACTTCCAATCTCACCTTGAAGAACCTAATTAGAAAATGTACCATCTATTAACTGTTCTAATATGGCTGCACAATCTCATACAGAGATAAATCTGGCATGTCTTGGTCCATAAGCACTATGAAATGCCAATGGTGAGATAATCATCAGACAGCTGTTATATAGCTGTTTCATCTTTCCTGGTGTTTTACAGGATCAAACTTGATGGGCGGGTTGTTCTCTCCATTCAAATATTATTTTCTTCTGACAGTTTATATCTCGCCCTTCTCAGGATATCACAAGGAGCATTTTAGTTTTACAGAACTCAATAGTATTGAGAGAAGTGCTCAATATCTTTCAGAGGAAAATGAGCACAGGCGATTGAGTTGGGCAATGCCCCCAGATAAAGATAAAGATGCAGCTTCAGAGGACAATGATGAAGAATTTCAGGTATCAATAACTGGTAATCAGTTTTTTACATACTTAAAATGACCATTGACCTAATTTTGTTTTTAATATTTATGATTTCTTAGATAACTATCAGTTGTATTCATCTTGCAGGATTCCAAAATCTGGTTAAATCCAAGACGTGCTAACCTTGAGCAGTGTGTTGAACGATCAAAAAGTTACAAAAGTGAGTTATGGTCACCATCAGACTCAAATTTTAAACTCTTATGCCCATTCAATAGCAAAACAAATTCTGTGATATCAGATTGTATGGTAACTTATATATGATTTGTTTACTTCATCTGCAGAGCTTGAGGGCACCACAAATGGGTATATATTAGTCCATGCCAATGGTGGCTTAAATCAAATGTGAACTGGGGTATGACCTCTCTGCTGAGATCCCTGAAAATAATGTTACAAGACTAGCGTAATGTGGCTTTCGGCCACTAAGGAGGGGAAGGGTAAAAGTAGCCCTGTTTAAGACATAGGAAAATGTTTTCAAAGTGATGCAATCATGGCATATACCTATTCACATTTGACATAAGTAATTACTATGCAATTCAATTGGTTGAAAAAAAGTATGTCTGTTCATTTGCTGGAAACAAGTCTTATCTGTAAGAATTAAACCATTACCATGCAGGTGACCTTCAAATGATTAACATCATTTACGATCTGATCAAAATGGAAGCTGTGATATGGATATTTGATTCATTTTGGTGGGTTTACAAATCATTTCAATCGTGGACATGATTTACAAATCACTCAATTATTTCACTGTAGTATTCATCGTGAATCAAACTCTATTAATCCTTGTCAATCTAAATCAGCCTGAACATTATAATGAAACATGAATCCTGAATTAGGTATATGCGAATAACAGACAGTTGATTATGTCCATCCATAGTAGTAGAAAAGAGAGAACTGAGGTCTAGACACCGCATACCTCCTAGACAAGCATGGCGTCTTGATTGGTTCCCTTTCGGCCTTGCTGTGTAAACATACAAGCAACACTGGTGGAACCATTTGAAAGCATCCTCCCGGGAATTTTGCTCATCTGCTCATCTAGTTTTTTCTTCATTTGGCAAGGATGTCATCTTCCTTTTCGGTTTTACCATCTCGTTGCAGTCTTTTCTCGTCCACCTCCCCGTGTTGTCGGATCCCGGAGACATGTGGCTTGTCTGCATGAAATAGGGTTCTTGTTTGCTACCGAAATGTTTTTTTAGAATCTATTTGATTTTCGACCTGTATTTTCATGAGCATGGTTTCACAAGGAAAGATACCCACACTTTCATTGCTCATAGGTGATACAATGATTACAGCAGTACGAGTAAGACATGGTTATCCTCACGAGGCAGTCCACACTGTTTCACCATATGCAACAAATAGGCCTTCAACCCAATCGGGATTTACATTTGCCAACATACTCTCGGGCGTGTGCCAAAATGGGAGCTTTGGACAGGTATGGACATCCATCAAAGCATAAAGGATAGAGGAATTTTGTCAATTGTGGTTGCAAATGTCCCGGTAGACATGTATGCAAAATGTGGAACCATAGACAAGGCACGCAAACTATTCGGCTGAGTAATGGCGAAAAAAAAATGTGGTATCGTGGATGATCATGATTGCAGGATATGCCCAAAATGGATTTGTTGAAAATGTGTTATAATTACTTAGAAACATTCATGCAATTGCAATTGGCAGATGTAAAGACAAATTCCACAACCTTTGTCAAGCATCCTCCCGCCTGTGCCAAAATGGGAGCTTTGAATAGGTATGGACATCCATCAAATCATAATGGATAGAGGAATTTTGACTAATGCATTCTTGAATCGCTCACAGTAGACATGTATGCAAAATGTGGAAGCATAGACAAGGCATGTGAACTGTTTGATAAAATGCCTCAAAGAAATGTGGGCTCATGGAATACCATGATTGCAGAATATGCACAATATGAATTTGTTGAAAATGCACGAGAACTGTTTGATAGAATGCCTCAAAGAGATGTGATCTCAAGGAGTTCCATGATTGCAAGATATGCATAAAATGGGTTTCTTGAAAAAGCCACAAATTTGCTTACAGTTCTGATACCTTGGAAAAGAAAAACAAGGATATATCAACAAGGAACAGGGTGGATGGGTTACTTAACAAATTTAATATTCTAAATACAGTGGAACTGAAAGTAACTAGGAGGAGTTTGAATACTCTTCCTCGGTCTGCCTCCTCATCCGTGACATTTTGCGTACATATCTAACACAGTGGCTTGTAACCACAACGTTAAAAAAAAAACTGCTTTCTATTATGCTTTGATGGATTTCCATACCCTGTTCTAAAGGTCCCATTTTGGCACAGGCTGGGAGAATGCTGGCAAATGTTACGGGGTTGGCTTTTACACCTACCAATTCCCGTTGACAATTCAATCATTGTAAAACCCTTCTTCACCATTCTGCTACAGTTACGCGAGTGTGCTCCTTTCTTGTCATCAAAACTGTAATATACATACCATATTACAACCATAACTGTGCTAAACGGAGCTCTCTCGCTACTAGCCTAAAATCAACGCCATTATGCGTTAAATCAGTCCTGCAAATAGAGATAAATCTGTAACCCTAATAAACTATAGTTCACGATTTTTCCCAAAAGTGACGACCACAAATTTAACTTAGTCAGAGAAACGTCCGCAGAGGCCTTTCCCATAGGGGGAATGCCTTCGGCATAATTATCGACATTCTTGACCGAGAAAATTGACTTGATTCGTTCATGTATAAGACCAAAAAAAACTTACGAGTCTTCATTAAAGTTTTATAGCCATTAACATTTTAACCTTGAAATAGATGCCATTATGTCATATTATATTATTTACTAAAATGATCACTAATCTTGATCCATACAATGTTGCAAGTCATAGTTATAACTTCAATTTTTAATGTTGAGCTATGCATCTAATTTAAAATTTATTTGTACCTTGCATAAGTGTATAAAGTTACCAGCTATTTACATGTATTTGTCAAATGTGGCGTGTACTATTGTTTTCGCCTTGGCTTTATTAATTTATATGGGATCATGCAAAATACAATTTATCCATAGTTTGAGTTAAATTTTTGAATATTGTTTGTACCTTAAACATTTCGTATTATTTCTGTGTTCACTGATTGGTGGAATTTTATTCCTCATTGCCAAACCTGTTTTCTGCGGCCCAGATATCACCTGTTTTTCTAAAGTTTTATTTGCCTCTTACAATTTTCCATGTACTTGGAGGCCTGACAGCTGTTGTGTGGTTGAGTATCCACCTAGTTTCCTGCATGCAATTGCTTGGGGAGAGATGTCTTGCTTTTGTATTTGTTTATCGCATTTTATTTATAAGAACTGTCGAACAAAAGATTGGACAAGAATCAACCCTGGATGGCCGGATGCATCAACAAAGGGGAAATCCGACATTTCAGACGATCGGTAGGCAACAATTATTTACTTCATCATTTAAATTGTTGAATTCATTTTCACGTAAAGTTTAGCAAGTTCAAATGGTAAATGTTTTACGCACAAACGATCTAGGGGATTTGATGCCCAAATCTATCATCTGTAATATCTCACATAATGTATGCAAAAACTTGAGTGGATTGTGAATTCGGCTAAAAATTTGAGCTAATTTCCTTCCTCTTTTGGGGCATTCTTATATAGGTGGATAGTGTTCCAAACTGTAAATTGAATTTTAACTTTTCTTTGTACATAGCTTCAACTTTTGCACTCATGCTTAGTTAAAGATTATTTCTTAGCTTGAATTCCTAAGCTTTTTCTCATAAATTTTATAGGTTTACTACGATTTGGATTTCAAATATAGTTTAATTTTTTTGTCAAATTTTCTCGGATTTTTCTACAGTTTGCACTCGGCAGTATAGCCACATGAAATATTAATTTCATTTCGAACAATAGTTAAACTTTCGGCCTCTTTCCTTGCACGTTTTTTAATTTTTTTGGGTGATTTACATGAAATCTTTTACCTTAATTTTCCACTATTCTACTACACATTTGGTCTAAAATTTTGCACTCTACTACAGTCAGATGATTTCTATATTGAATTTTGAAATACAATTTTATTTTTTGTTGCTTGTTTCTTGATAATTTCACACTCCGATCTTATTTAATTTAGGCATTTGTTTTGTTCAAAATCTTGCTTGCTTACTTAGTGAGATGAATTATGAGCTAGATTTATATTTCAGAATTTTAATTATTTTGCTTCTCTTTGTAGAAAATCTACGGTCTTATACAACAAACAACATGAAAGAAATAAACATAATACTTAAATAACTTGCATAAACATATGAATATTCAAACCAAGATCGCGTGCATAATCTCCATTAATAAAAGCTTCATCATACTCGAGCTTCAGCTTCTTTACAATCAAGTCAGTGTGCATGCAAATTGTGTGCTTTCAATGCACATCCTTCCTTGCTTATGCAGATTTCACACCTTTGTGTGTGCATGCAAAGCAATTACAATTGCTGTTATTTAAATAGAATAACTCACCCACTAACAGCTCTTCAATCGAGCATTCTAAATTTAAACTCATGCTTTAAAACAGCTTGCATGCTATGCATGATTTAAAAATGCATTTATTTGATTTAAATCTAATGATAAAAATAAGATAAAGCTAACTTAACTAAAGCAAACTAAAGCAAGACTAAAGCTAAAATTAGCTTTCCTAAAAAAGCTATAGTTGGAATTAAATATGCATCACATGCATATTTCCAACACTCCCCTTAATTTCAAATCGTAGCTTTCACTCTTCTAGAGTTGTGTTTGCTTTTTCAGATCCGCCATGTGTGATCACATACTCCCAAACAATCTCTCAAATATTCAAAACTTCTTTTGCTAAAGCTTTTGTAAAATGTCCGCAACCGATCTTCGATCTACAAAATTCAAGATGAATTTCCTTGTTGTTTACCTACTCCCGATGAAATGATACCTCGTATCAATATGCTTGCTCCTCTTATGAAAAACATGATTTTTGGACAACGCTATGGCTGAGTTGTTGTCACAAAAATCTGTAGCTTCCACTTGTTTCTCGTTGTAAATCTGTCAACACTCTTCTCATCCAAACAGCCTTGACATACGCTCGCTGTGCCGCTACATACTCGCTTCGCTGAAGATAACGTGACAATGGGCGCTTCTTTGATGCCCATGAAACCACTCCTGCTCCAAAGTGAAAAGTATAGCCGGATGTACTTTTCCGATCATCTATACTTCCAAAGATTGTCACTATCTCAGAAACCAATGAGTTTGAACTCATCTCGAACTTGAATAAAGAATTCCATAATTTCTTGTTCCACGTACATACCTCAAAATTCTTTTTCCAGCCTTGCCAATGTGAATCTTTTGGAGATTCCATGAACCTTGATATGAGGCTTACACCATACATGATATCGTGCCTTGTGGCCGCCAAATACATAAGACTTCCAACCAACTTTTTAAACAATGTTGGATCCACAAATGATCCTTCATCCTCTTTGCTCAACTTCAAACCTACCGCAACCGGTGTCAGGCTTTGGCTTACAATTCAACATGTTAAACCTTTTCAAAACGTCACTTGCATACTTTGCTTGTGAGATAAAAACTTCACCTTCGATTGTTGAACTTCAATACCCAAAAAGTAATGCATAAGACCAAGATCTCGTCATCTCAAACTCCTTCTTCATGGCTGATTTGAATGACTCAGAGATAGATTTCAAAGAATGATCAAATCATCTACATATAAACAAACAATTAAAATTTTACCTTGCTCATTTATCTTGGTGTATAAGGTAGGCTCACTGCTGCTCCTACTGAAACCATTCTCAATCAAATAAGAATCTATTCTGCTGTACCAAGCTCTAGGTGCTTGCTTGAGACCATAGAGCGCTTTCTTCAATCAGATACTTTTCCTTCATGACCTTCAATCTCATAACCTTCTGGCTGATTTACATAAACTTCCTCTTCAAGGAATCCATTTAAGAATGCTGATTTAACATCCATCTGATAAATAGGCCATTTGTTTTGAGCTGCAATTGCTAAAACCATTCTTACCGTATCCAAACGTGCTACTGGTGCAAATGTTTCGTTGTAGTCAACTCCATATTGCTGCGTAAAACCTCTTGCAACCAGCCTTGCTTTGTGCTTCTGTACTTTTCCATCAGCATTGTATTTTGTCTTGTAGACCCACTTGACTCCTATCACGTCCTTTCCTTTTGGAAGATCCATTAGCTCCCACGTTTGATTCTTCTCTATAGCATCAATCTCATCATCCATGGCTTTTTCCCAAACTTCATTCTTTATAGCCTCTTCGTAATATACTGGATCTGCAGCTTGAGAAAATAATGCAAAAACTGAAAATGAATTAGTTGTATCAACATTATAAATCTCACTTAGACTTCTTGTTTTCCGCTGCGTAGGAGCATTTGATGCAGGACTACTTTTTGGTGATGGAGTAGCTTCTGGTGTTCCCTGTGGTGTCTCTTGCATGGTCAAGATGGCTGAAATCTTGGTGACCTCCCGATCAGATGGAGGTGTAGCTTGTGCTACAACTTGTGGTGCATGTCCAAGATTTGTAGATACAGAGCTTGTTGCTCTAAAGTTTCATCTGTCATATCATCATGTGGAATAGATGTTGCTATACTCACTGTTTTTCTATACTTCCATCCCATGCTTCATTCTCAATAAACCGTACATCCTCGCCGATCACAACCTTTCCAAAGGATCGGATTGTACAACTTGTATGCTTTTGTATTCTCTCGAATACCCAACAAAAATACATTTTCCTCCTTTGTTGTCTAACTTCTTCCTTAGCTCATCGTGTACATGTGCATATGCTACACAACCAAAACTCAAATGTGAAACACCGTGTTTCCTATTAGTCCATGCTTGTTGAGGAACCATGTTCCTAACAAGTTTCGTTGACACTGTTCAAAATATAAACAGACGTTGCTACATCGTTTCGCCCAATACTCATTTGGAAGATGTTTTGCCTTCAACATGCTTCTCGCCATCTCCATGATGGTTCTATTTTTCCTCTCTCGCCACACCGTTCGTTGTGGTGTATACCGGTAGTAAACCGCTTGTGTATACCATGATATCTGCAAAATTCATAAACTCATTAGAAACATACTCACCTCCTCTCGTCCGTCTCGAGAACTTTGATGTAGTATCCACTTTGCTTCTCCACTAATGCCTTGAATCGCTGAAATGTATCAAAGGCATTTGATTTATTTCTCAGAAATAAACCCATGTCTTCCTTGTGTAATCATCAATGAATGTCATAAAATAAATAGAACCTCCAATAGAAGCTGTTTCATTAGGTCCACATAAATCAATGTACAATCTCAAGTGGTGCACTTGCTCTTATTGTTTTTGCCAACTCGGGAATGAATCTCTCGTGTTGCTTTCCCAAAATACAACTTCACATACCCTTTCAGGTGTTTTGAATCAATGGCAAACCTTTAACCATATTTTTCTATATAATAAATTCAAACCTCCAAAATTCAAATGTCCATACCTTAGATGCCAAAGCCATGTTTCATCCTTCATAATCGAATGAAAAGTTGATTGTGTTCCTTCAAATATGCGAGACTTGATTTTCATTAGTGCAGACTCATCCGTTTGAGTGCATGACTCAACAAAAGACGGATTTGGCTTAACACATGACTTTGCTGCAAACAGATCTGATTTCTTCTTCTTTCCAGGTTTCAAAATCAATGGAAACATCCTATTGCTGCTCATCTTCACTTTTGCAATCAACTGAGTGCTAGGAGCTTTGTCCACAATCACGCACTCATTGTCTTCCATATAGACTCTGTATCCTTTCGTACTCAGCTTGTCCAATACTCATAAGGTTATGTTTCAAACCTGCAACATAGTAAACATCTTGCATACTTGTTTACTCCCCTGTCTTGTTAGAATACTAACCGTGCCTTTTCCTTTTACAGACACAATATTGTTATTTCCAAGAGTTACATCACTCTTAACCGAATCATCCAAACTAGAAAACAAATCTAGATTACCTGTCATGTGATTACTGCAACCTAGAATCCAAATACCATACATCACATGGACTCTCTTTTGACAAATTACATTCAATAGGGGATAAAGAAGGTATTTCTTCAACAATCCTTGTACATGCAATAAACATAGGTTTAGAAATAGAACTTCCAACCTGATTTTGATTTTGTCTCTCTTGATCATATTGTTTTTCTTGCAATCATAAGCATAGTGCCCATACTTCTTGCAATAATGACACTGAACATGAGACTTATCTTGTCTCGACCATAACTCTGTTTTGATTATGTCCTCTTCCACTTGAGTATGATGAACTCGCTGCCACGTCCCTCTGGATGGACTTCTTCCTCCGCCTGGGCTGAAACTTCCTCTTCTTTTGCCACGACTACCGCCGTCCCGAGATGCAAAAGCCTCGATCTACACTCGCATGTGATCTATTCATCCTCTCTGCTCATGATTGATTAGTGATGCATGCAACTCATCAATAGAAAATCGACTCGCATCCTTAGTTTCTTCAATAGCAAGAACTAACTAAAGGATCAAATTTCGTAGGCAAACTTCTAAGCAATTTTTCAATAATCCTTCGTCCTCAAGAGTCTCACCATGAGATTTGATTTGATTGACTAAGCCAACTACATAAGTAAAAATGATTCTACAGTAATCGAATCTTTCATTGCTAAATTCTCAAAATCTCTACGAAGTAACCGTAGTTTAGCGCTTTTACTTTCTCCTTACCTTGATATGCAACTTGTAAAGTATCCCATGCGCTTTGCTTGACTCGGCTGCCGCCACTCTTGGAAGAATGCTTTCATGCATTGTCGATGAATATAGAAAAGAGCTTTGCCATCCTTCTTTCGTAACTCCTTCAAAGTATCTTTCTCTACTTGAGAAAGTGCAATATACGCCGCCGCATTTCAGGGCTCTGTGTGTACCCATCTTCAACGATCTCCCACACGCCTTGAGATCTCGAATAGCGCCTTCATGGTCAACCCACGCATTCGTAATTCTTTCCATTAAATTGCGTGTGTCTCAGATACCGGATGTAGAAGCCATAGCTTGCTACCAATTTAATAAGTGCTGGAATAACCTCGCTCGATACCAATTTGTAGAAAATCTAAGGCAGCCTTATACAACAAACAACATGAAAGAAATAAACATAATACTTAAATAACTTGCATAAACATATGAATATTCAAACCAGCACGATGTGCATAATCTCCATTAATAAAAGCTTCATCATACTCGTAGCTTCAGCTCTTTACAATCAAGTCATGCATGCAAATGTGTGTGCTTTCAATGCACATCCTTCCTTGCTTATGCAGATTTCACACCTTGTGTGTGCATGCAAAGCAATTACAATTGCTGTTATTTAAATAGAATAACTCACCCACTAATGCTCTTCAACTCGAGCATTCTAAATTTAAACTCATGCTTTAAAACAGTTGCAGATGCTATGCATGATTTAAAACAGATTTATTTGATTTAAATCTAATGATAAAAATAAGATAAAGCTAACTTAACTAAAGCAAACTAAAGCAAGACTAAAGCTAAAATTAGCTTTCCTAAAAGCTATAGTTGGAATTAAATATGCATCACATGCATATTTCCAACACTCTTTTGGTCGAAATTTACACTCTATAACAAGACGATGTGGATAGAGACCCACTGTAGTAAGCACAAGCACGGAATCCTCCAAGCGCTGTTTCAGATGGTTTTCAGCCTTACTATATTCTATAAGAACAATCAAGGCATTAGTAAGGACCAATGAGATCGATTTGCAAATAGCCACGTCGATTTGGTGCTATTGCTGGGTAGAGGGCGGTGTATGTGACCAACACAGGTGCCTTTCTTGCAAAATAGACACAGCAAAGTGGTTTTCATATACTGGCCATCACCGACTGCTAACAACAAGCACATTTTCATATTCTAATAGTTTGCGAGCAATCTCCTCCCTACTCCATTCGCTTATGAAGAAAGATGCCTCTCTCAAGGCAATGAATTTTCCATGGGCAACAAGTAATGACAATGAAGAAAATGGCTACAGAGCTCAAGTCAGTACTAAAAATAGCTTGGATGGGTGCTCTTATTTTCACAAAGTCATGCTCGGAGATTTTTCCCAAAAGCTGGTGACAATTATCCTTCCATACAGTTTTTCTTTCTTACCACTCCTAGATGTATACAATCTATTTTTGGGTTGAAAACTTATTTGCTAGTCTGTTTATTTTGCTGCAGAGTATTCCTGTTGCATTTGTTCCAAAGCTCGGATTCAAAACCAGAGAATATGTGATTTTGGAAGGGCCAAGCCCTCAAAAATTATGGAGAACGAGTACCCAACTGGAGTTTGGCATGGGTGGGAGGAGTTCGTTCAGTATCATGCAATAGAGTTTGGAGATTTTCTAGTGTTCAAGTATGTCTGCAGGTCTTATTTCAAGGTTAGAATATTTGGGAAAAATGGGTTGGAGAAAAATGTTATTAGCTCTGAGAATGTACGCAAGAAATGTTGTGACACTGCCCCTACTAGTCGGTGTCTAGTTGCTTGGTATTCTGACGAGGAGCTGATTTATGATCATGCAGAAGCATGCCTCAAAAAGGGGAAAAAGCACACATTCTCTTCTCATGGTAAGTAGAAGCCTTGTTTATATGTGAATTTTTATTGCAGTGAAATAAGAGAATTTTGCCTAAAAATTGCACCATATTTTATTGCAGGCCACCTTCCCAACGGTTCTAGATATTTTCAACCCTCTCTTCTCTTCTCCGTAAGAAGTAAGTGACAGTTCTAGATTTAAATAAGGTGAAACTTGAACTCATAAACATCAAATACATTCCTTAATACTTATGATTCTTTCAGAAGTTTGCAAGAAGTTGCTTGGTCCAAAAAGGTGCAAAAATTGATTTTATGAAAATAAGAAAATTATTGCCATCAATGCATAGAGCTCAATAAAATATGCACTTTTAGAGAAAACAACACCTGAAACGGAGCCACAGAATGAAAGTTATGGCACATGCAAGTTTTTGCTACTACATCTATAGGACCCGCTCCAAAAATGGCAAAAATTTCTCGTGGTTTTTTCACCAAAAAGCAAAAAAATGCCAAAAAGGAAATAAATTCGTGGGGGACGTCTGGACATCCCCCCACGTTTCCCACGCCCCCAACGCTTCTCGCCCCCGGACGCTTCCCAATGTTTTCGAGACGCCCCAAGGATGTTTCCTTAAAAAAGGAAACGTGGGGAACGTTTCCCCACGTCCCGCATCCTCGGGGCGACGCCCGGGACGTCCCAGACGTGTCAAAACAAGGGGGATGCGTCTCGCGTAACACTGTCTCTTCAACCCAATCAATTTACATTTGCCAATATACTCCCACTGTGGAAAAATGGGAGCTTTGGAACAGTGGCATTTCTGACCATCAAAGCATAAAGGATAGAGGATTTTGTCGATGATGTTGGTTGCAACTACCCTACTAGACATCTATACAAAATGTGGAAGCATACCTAATGCACACATGCACTTTTGAAAGAATGCCTCGAAAAAGATGTGGTATCGTGGACTGCCTAATGGTTTGTTAGATGTAGTTGCAAGTGCTCTAGTAGACATCTATACAAAATGTGGAAGCATACCTAATGCACATGAACTGTTTGAAACAATGCCTGAAAAAGATGTCGATCGTGGATTGCCATGATTGCAAGATATGTATGGATTTTTGCAGGATGCTCTCACTCTTTGATTTAAAACACTTTAGAACATGGCCCGACCATTTAAGATTCATTGGGCAATAAAGGATTAGTAGTGCACCAATCATCGGCGACATAAAGAAAATATTTGCGAATGTGACAATGGAGTTAGGACGAGTTAAAGGTCTAAGGCAAGGCGGCCTCACGAATCCTTAGCTGGGTTCATGGAAAGTCATATGGCGGGCGCATGTGGGAAAAGGACATGCGAGGAGGTACCACGTGGCCCTTCGATGCTTCTTCAAAAATCCAGGGAGTAGTGGAGACCATGGAGTAGCGCGGGGCCTCCACGTGGAGTTCGGCATGGTAGAGGTACCAACTCGCTGATCAAGAAGTGAGCTCGTGGTTGAAGGATGAATCGACATTGAATTTTCAAAAATGGGCATGAGTCGCTGAGTAAGGAAATTGAGTGAAAATGGGAAATGCACGTGGAACTAAAGCCCACACCAAGTCTTTGAGGCATTCTATCAAACAGTTCATGGATCTTTTCAAGAAATCCATTTGTGCATATCTTTGCAATCATGGCACTGTTTGAAATCACACCTCTTCAAGGCATTCTATCAAGCATTCACGTGCATTTTCAATGAATTCATATTGTGCTCATATTGTGCATATCCTGCAATCATGGTATTCCATGAGCCCACATTTCTTTGAGGCATTGTGCCTTGTCTATGCTTCCACATTTTGCATATATGTCTACTGTGCATTCATAACTACATTAGTCAAAATTCCTCTATCCATTATGCTTTCATGGATGTCCATACCCTTTCCAAAGCTCCCATTTTGGCACAGCGGGAGGAGGATGTGACAAAGGTTGTGGAATTTGGCTTTACATCTACCAATTGCAATTGCATGAATGTTTCTAAGTAATTATAACACATTTTCAACAAATCCATTTTGGGCATATCCTACAATCCCGACTATCCACGATACTACATTTTTTGAGGCATTGTGTCAGCAGTTCACGTGCCTTGTCTACGGTTCCACATTTTGCATACATGTCTACTAGGACATTTCCAACCACATCCTCGAAAAATTCCTCTATCCTTTATGCTTTGATGGATATCCATACTGCTCCAAAGCTCCCATTTTGCACAGCCGGGAGTATGTTGGCAAATGTAAACCGATTAGTTGAAGGCCTATTTGTTGCATATGGTGAAAACAGTGTGACTCGCCTCGTGAGGATAACCATGTCTTCTCGTATGTTGCAATAATTGTATCACCCGTAAGCAATGAAAGAGTGGTCTGTCTTTCCTTGTGAAACCATGCTCATGAAAATACAGGTGTCCTGATAATTCAAGATATGTAATATTCGGAGGGTTGTGTCTAGAAAAGAATCAAATTGCTTACTTAGTTGAGAATTTAAAATACAAACAGAGATATTTGGAAATGGACTCATATGAACCGACTTATCTTCAGTAGAAACAAAATTGAAAAATGCATGCATCCAAGTGTTGGACAAAGAAAGACAAACATATGAGTTCTGCACAGTTAAACTTCCATAAATATGCAGTTATGGGACCAAACTATTAAAATTCTGTAGGAAGTAGAATATTAGGTTAAAATCACAGACCTTAGGTTGACCACCTCTAGAACTCCACCCCTCAGGAGCAGTAAAAGACATAGAAGATGCCCATTCACTTAAACTAGCTTTTCCCATGAATCCTCCAGATTTTAACCTCTCCATATCTGCATTTTGAGCCAGTAGGAGAGCATCAGGATTCACTTCAATCACAGCATGGAGTTGTGGATTAAGTTTTTCAATCGTGTGGAGATAGAACTGCTTGCAGTTTCAGTATTTTCATGTTTCTTAGTATTTCAGCTGTAGCTTTCATTCTTTCATCTTTGGATTCCATGATCTTAGACTAAAATTCTTTTTGTCCTCTTGTAACTGAAATGTTTCCCACCATCACAGCAATTGTGGCTGCAAATCCTACTAGTGATGCCAGGCCTACATTTTTATAAAGAATATATAGTTGATTAATTCCCCACTGGTGTGACTTTGCTGGCTTGCATTAATAGATGCAGCCCTTTCCTATAAATGTATGCTGTAAGTTCTGCTCTCAACGACGCCTCCTGCAAATAAATTGTAAATCTCCAAATTAACCTCTAGTGGTCATTTATGATTCCTTTATACATAGAAATAATAATTGTCTTTCGTTTCAGCAATAGCTATTCCGCCGTAAAAGCATGAAATCAAATTGTTTTTGTGGAAAGCAAGTTTTTTTTTGGGATTGTGCCTGTGTGGTAAGCTAAAAATATAAATATGCAAATAAACAAAAACTGAGACTTTAATTTGAACCATATTTAAAAGTTTAAAAAGACCAGTTCACTGTTAAGTGATGGAAGAACGTTTTATTAAAAATTACTCTTTAAACTTCGCCAAAATTGAAATCAAGCTAAGTTTTTTTGGAATTAATACACTTCTAATTTCAGTAGACGTATACATTGACATACATGTCTATACAACTACCGCATATGGAGTCAGTAGAGTAAGCAAAGAAATCTGGGTTGTATTGATGGCTATGTGTAATTACTAATTTGTATTTGAGATGCTTTCAAATGATATAAGTAAATGTATGTTATAACTAAATCTATTGCAATTGGAAGACTCGAATCTTTGGGTCATTAAGCTTTAATTTGGGTTTTCATGTGCAAATTTGTGTCTGCAGTTATTAAGCTTTCATTTGGGTTTTGATGTGTTACTAGAAATTATATCTATCAATTAAGAAAATGCGGATGGGCAATTAGATCTCGCATGATACCACATATTTTTCAGAATTCCTTGAAACAAGCTTCATATGCATTAGGTATGCTTCCACGTTACATCTAACAAATCATTATGCTTTGATGGTTGTAAATGCATATTCTCGCTTACTACTGAGACAACCGCTCTAAAGATTACATATCTTCAATTATTGCACCTATATTTTCACGACCATGGTTCTACAAGGAAAGACAGTCCACTTTTTCATTTCGACCGATGATTAAATGGCATTTTCTACACATGAGGGTTTATTTAAATCGTATTTAAATGTATGTCAAGTGCAGAGTTTTGATAGATGCACTTATTCCTTCAAAAGAGATTATCTAGAGCCACTGGGAAATAGTTAGATCTGCAGCCTGAATGCCCCGAATATAAGGAAAGAAGCTTAAACAAAATAGTGAATGTTAAACAATTGCTCTTCAGGAGCAGCATCAGAATTCTTAACAAGAAAAGAAATGTCCATGATTTTTCTTCGTGGATTGAGAATTTTGAAGGGGCACAAAGGATTGAATTGGTTTGTAAACCGTTTTTTGCTTGCCAGAGGAAGTTGTAACCACCTTTTTGCGAGCTATTTCATTGGAAGCCATTGTTGTGGTTGGAATTCTGGCATGTTGGTGATTTTGGAATTGAAAAATTAATACAAGAGCTTCTCCTTTTTTCTCTGTTTCTTTTTCTCTCTCTGTTATATTTTGTGAATCATTTAATCTAGAACATACTAAGAAACGTGCAAATTTAAAACCCAACACAACGGATTGAAGATTTTATATGGTACTTGAATACACTATGGATGCTCTCCATACAACTCCTACTTGCAATATATATTCTTTATAAAAATGTAGGTCTGTCATCAACCTAAAACCCTGTCTTCTAAATATGAAGTGATTTTTTTTTTGCCTGAACAAATTCCAGCTTTGTTCCTCCTGTAGTATATGCAATGCTAGGGACCTCCAATGATATAGCAGTGGGCACAGTGGCAGTTGTATCGCTTCTCCTTGCTTCAGTGCTTACTGATGAGGTCTCTCCCATACATAATCTTGAGTTGTATATACAATTGGCACTGATTGCTATGAGATTTTAGATTTGGATGTGGATTGTAAATTAAACCCAAAAATAGATTATGTAACAGAGATTGATGTCTTGTATCCAAGGCTATCCACTTTTGATATGTGCAGAAGGTGCAGGGAGATAGATGGAGGCTATGTATTCATCTGGAGATTTTCAGTCCAGTTCAAATGGCAAAAGCCGAGTGCGGTTTAGAAGACATCCCAAGTTAAAATTGTACAAGGCAATCATTACATTTGGGTATTAAATCCTTCACATCTAAAAGACTTACTAATAAAGAAGTGAGGCCTTTAGATTAGATCCAGAGTATCTCAGAACCAATGTAAGCAAAGA
Organism: Taxus wallichiana var. yunnanensis; assembly: GCA_018340775.1. NCBI lineage: Eukaryota > Viridiplantae > Streptophyta > Pinopsida > Cupressales > Taxaceae > Taxus > Taxus wallichiana. The sequence goes on along the minus strand of CM031236.1, from coordinate 687,112,167 downwards.
GATAACACACAGATATGCAACAATAATTAAAAATGATGCAGTATACTTTTTTCCACTAGGTTTAAATGGTCGTTATGCATGGTAATCATTAAATAAAACAAAGTAATCATGTTATTGTACCAGTGATGTAAAACTTTGTGATACATTAAATTGTACCTGCACTTGCTTGCAATCATGGCAAGGGCTCCGGTGCTGAACCCCTCACAGTAAAACAATACTAACTCCTTGAAGTTAGGAAAGGAGTTTGCAAGGATAGCCAGATTGTCATCTATGATGGTCATCCTGTTCAGTGACAAGGTCTCTAGCCACGGATAGGCAGAAGCCATGGATAATACCCACGGATGCAGATGGGCTCCCCAGTTCTTAGGCACCAGGTTGAAATCTACAAATCTGGGTTTTCCCTTCAAGGTCAGAGCTTTAACTTTGGGGAACCTGTTTATAATGGTGCTGGGAGAAGCTGAATAACAGTTTCCTATAAAGACATGGTGGCGACTTGAAGCTTCAACCTTGCACCATGACTTGCAGACCAGAGAAACTAAGTTTCTATCCTTGTGGGTTGTTACGTGGTGGCTTTCTGCAATTTTGAAGACACCTTGGGAATGTGGAATATTTAAGACATCTAACTTAAATGAAGTAGACGAAAGACATTTTATTTTGAATTACTTAAGCAAAACTAGATAGAGATGTTAGGTACAATTACACAGATATTGCAATCATGACCTAGTGTATGGAGCCTCAAATCAACCCATAGAAATAATTTCATAAAATTCATTTTAAAACTGGATTCCCATAGAAACAATCCTCTCAGAAAATTCATTACAAAATTGGAACCTTAAATCCTTGAGATGCCAATGTTCATAAATGACACCGATTTTGAAGGGGTGAAAACGGAATTTTTTAAGAGAAAACCAAATGAAGCTATATTAACCCTTGGAAAACCAAATGGAACTATATTAACCATTGAAAATTGAAAATTCATTTAAAAAACTCAAATGGAAATATATTTTTCTTTTAGAAATTAGAAAGCCCTGATACATCGCCATATTTTTGAATTTGTACTAATATCAATCTACAATACATTTCTCATCATTCATTTCATCGATTCATCATTTAAAGAAACATTTTTAAATTTAAATGCCGTTTTCAAAATATTGTTGTTCACAGAGGGGAATTAAGTCTTAGGCAAACTAGGCAGTTGCCTAGGGTGCCATCAGTCGAGGGCCTCGGGGCCCCCCGAATCTAATTAAACAAAAAAAGTATTTGATTTTCTATTCTTAGTTTTTTGGGGAAAAATTATATAATTTTGTTATGGAGGAACCCGTAGGCCTGGGCCAAATATGACTCTTTACAAAACTATAGGAGCTACATAAACATTTTTGTTTCTTTACAAAACAATGGTGTTTTATTTCAGGAAAGAGTTCATGTCACCTACTTGATATGGCTAAATCAGACTTGTAAGAAGCCTTGTATAAAATATTTTATTTTTTGCATTATGAGCATCTCCTACGACTAATGTATTCCATCCACAGAGTATTTTTCATCCTTCCGTGATAATTTAATAATAGATTTTTATTATTATTTTATTATGACCATGATGTAAATTTAAAAATACAAAAATATAGACATTTTATTTATTTACTTTATGGCAAAAATATTAAATAAATTTTTGAAGAGGGCGCCCACTCAAACTATTGCCTAGGGCGCTCCCAACCTTTAATTCGGCCCTGGAACTTGTTCACCTTCGTTTTCACCAGACATCTCTTCCAACGATTTACCTTTGGGCTCGGGCACCAAGAATGTGCAGAAAAACCCCAGAGCATTTAGTATTGCCAGTAGGGAGAGGGCATTTTTAATGCCTATACCTGTGGGATATCCTTCCTCTGTTTCATCTGCATGCCTGCTTTGTGCCACGTAGAGGAACCCGAAAGCTCCGATAATGGCTCCCAATATCCTGTGACAGGTCGATCTTAATCTTGCTAGAAAGATCTCCGCGGGGACTATGAAAGTTGTGATGTTGGGCCCGAAATTGGCGAAGAAAAATGTTAATGGATACATGACCACGAACACCGTGTGGTCGCCTCCGCAGTAGCCACTCGCGCACTTGTGCCCGCGCCAATGATTGTAAGGGATTGCAAGCACCAACATAAAGACCGTCATAAAGAAGTCGATGAGGGCTACGGTGAACCAGTAGCCGAGCACCGTCGCGCAGAGCGCGATGAGCGACTGCGCGCGAGCCACGCGGTACATTTCCTCGATGGCGTTCATTGTTTTGGCCGCTGGCAGCCATCCGACGGCCGTGTAAATATATTTCTGAAAAAGGTTGGAGCTGTAGAAGGCAATGTCGAGAAGGAACCAGCAGCTTGTTGTGCCCAACAGATGCAGCCCGTGACGCTTTGCAAACTCTCTCGAGAACAGCCCGAATTGCTCCGCACGCGGTGCTGAAGTGGCCGTACTTAGCTACTACAACAGGCAACAACTGCAGAAGGTAAATAATGACACTCCAAGCGTTCATGGGTAAATATTTTCAGAGTTCAAATCAGCTCATGACGATAGTACAGACTCCATGCCCATTGGAAAGATATAGGCAGTTGCTAAGGTTCCATATAGCAGGCTAATGGCCCGTGTGAGTCACCAAACTGTTATCTAATTTCACTACCCTGGTGAAATTAGATAAAAGCAAGCTTATTGTGATAATCATGAAATTAATGGAGATTCACTTCCAGGGAGATAACAAATCTAAGGAATCATCTAAAACATTCCCCCAGCATCTGGAATCCCAAATTTCCATAATTGTCACTAGGGGATTTCAAGAGTTTGCAGGGAATGGAGAAGGTTGAAGAGTCTAAAATGAGTTTATCAAGCTATTGGCCAAACTGATCCATATAACACTCCAGGTTCCCCTGTGAAGAACTGATCTACTCATGATCTAGGACTCATCATCGAGTTATGCAAAATCATCAAAAGAGTGGCCGAGCTACTCATACATTGTTCATCGGGCTGACTGAGGCATATCGGGTTCATAAAGATGACGGACAAGTTGTCAAAAAGGCTCTCAAGTTCATCATCGAGCCATTACATTGTCAAACAAGTTATGCACCATCGAGTTGCTCTGTGTAGACTGAGACCGGTTTTGTAGGAACACACTGAGCTATTTTAGGGAGCTCATGATCGAGCTATAGATGCATTGAAGTGAGTCATGGGAACCGAATCCACGTGAGGCAAACTAAGATTTATATTTTCAAGCACAGAGCCATTCATTTATAATAGATTGAGCTCAAATTTATCCTTGGTGAGTTATGGGTTTGTTGGTCGTCAAATAGGACTTTTAAGAAGAGCAACAATCGGGGGGACAAGAAGTCCCTCCTCTTTAATGGGAGAGGTTCCCTTATTCAAAAACAGACTTATTTACAAATGTACAAAACACGATTTTATGGTTGAACTTGGATATTACGAAAGTGTCTGCGCATGAAGATCATCAATTACAAAAGGACCGAGGAAAAGAGTATGGGAAAGAGCAGTAAAGGCAACATGCGTAATTATAGATATCGAGTAATTCTTTATGTATGCCAAGTTCTGTAATTTGAAACAAGATCATTTGTATTGGATAAGTAAGATGGAATTCAGAGACACAAAGTCTCAGTAAATCACATCCGGTAGAACACAAAGTTTCTCAACATAACATGATTCATTAATCAAGGACACAAAGTTCCTTCTTGGTTGTACAGATCACCGTGCTTGCAAAATTGAAGAATATGCAATTGGTAAGACTAACGAATCAAGACAAATGGTCTTCACAAAGAAAATAAATGAAAGCTCAGAACAACAGAGATCGGATAGACAAAGAATGGGAAAGTCCTCCTGTATTGATTTCTTTATAATCTATTTACACTTCTGGAAAATATGCCAAATTCTTCCTCCTTTTTTTGAATGGCGTGAAGAAGGCCATTATATAGCTTGTAAATCGGTTACATCTTCGTAATGCGTTTCTTTAACCAAGAAGCTTAAAGACCGCCTATCGCAGATACCTCAACTCGTTGCAAAGAAAACGGCAAAAGAAATGGAAGAAGAGGAAAGAATGAGGAGAAGAAGACAGGTGGCGACCATCGAGAGGGACCCACCGACTTCGTAATCCGCGCTTGAAATTCTTTTAACGCCTCCTATGTCTCGAAATCTCATCCTAAAGATGACGGCGTATGTCTTTAAAAAAGAGATGACCAGCGTCTTGAAAGCTTCTTCCTTCGCCAACCGGTGTCCTTGGAATTTGGTCTTGATTGATAGTATCGTGAGCATGCAACTTAAATTCATATTTAGTTTGAAAACAAGATATTCGGGTAGAGCGGGAAAAAACTAAGTATGAATGGCACTTGGTTCACTTGGGACATGTGAGACGCGAATGCGCGAAACGCGCTGCTCGGCCAATTCGGGCGAAACAGGAGAGGACGCACAAAAGCATTTTGGGACATTTGAGGACGAAATGCGCTGAAGCACGCGGTTCGGGTGTTTCGGCCGAAAATGGAACAGAGCGCACTTTTGAAATTGGGACAGTTGGGACAAAATGGCGCGAAGGACGCGGTTCGGGCGAATCGGCCGAAAATGGAACAACTTGCACAATTTAACTTTGGGACAAAAGTTCAAGGACGCGAATCGGGGATTTCGGCCGAAAATGGAACAACTTGCACTTTTGATTTGGGACACTTGGAACGTGAAAGCGCGGCACGCGGTTCGGGCTAATCGCCAAAAAGGGAACAAGCTTGCTAGATTAACTTTGGGACATTTGGGACATGAAAGCGCTAAGCACGCGGTTCAGCGGCGAATCGGCTACCGAAAAGGAACAACTTGCACAATTCAACTTTGGGACACTTGGGACAAAAAGTTCCGACGGGCTTGAAAATGGAACAACTTCGGGATTTCGCCGATCGGGAACAGGGACGCACTTTGAACTTGGGACGGTTGGGACAAAATTGTCCGACAGACCGAAAATCACACAAAATGACCCAAAAACATAGATTTTCTCAATTTCACGGCCTTTTCACACCACCACTCAAATGAGAAAAGACACTTAAACTCAAAATTTTGAAATTTTTACTTTTATCAGAGCGGGGAATTTTGAGTGGACAACAGCTGGCTCCTTCTGGGGATGACTTGGCATAAATTCAAGGAATGAGACAAGGCAAGAACTTAGACAAACTCGGTGAAAGGACCAGTGCCTTATCCATTGGGCAACGGAGTCAAAAACAGACCAATACAGAGGGCAACACACCAAAACAAAAGGAGAAAGGGAAACACGCCAAAACGGAGAAGCAAAAACACTGTACAGAATATACAAAGGGACTCCCTAGTCACCTAGGACTTGAACAACTTGAGATACTGCCCACTATAGGGAAGTGGGAGAGGAGAACCATCCATGTAATCAAGATAGAAAGAATTCTCACCAGCAAAATGTCTGATCTTGAAGGGTCCGAGCCACAGGGAATCAAACTTTCCATGGCTGCCACGAGGTTCATGTCTTTTATCCCATAACAGCACGGTGTCTCCAACTTGGAAATCTCTGAACCTAGCTTTCTTGTCAAACAGGACCTTTACCTTTTGCTGGTGAACAGATATCCTATCGTGAACCTCCAATCTGTCTCATTCGGTTTGTGCAGTACATAATTCTCTTATCCGAGCATCACCTGAAACTAGTATCCTCAATGGCCTTCATTAGGTGCAAGGTGGTAGTTCCACCATCACCTGCAATTGAGCTTCTATTCCATATACCACTTGAAAAGGAGACATTCCAATAGCTCTCTTTGGTGTAATCCTCGTCTACCCAAAGAGCATCATAGAGCTTCTTGTGCCTGGGCCACTGAGACTCATTTACTAACTTTCTTATAATAGTCACCAAATTTTTGTTAGTGGATTCTCTTGCCTATTGCCACGAGGGTAGTAATCAAGAATGAGCCAAAGAAATGCCATACCCATAGCAGAAGTCCATTATCTCGGTTTGAAGAGAAATTGAAGCATTATCATTATAATCTTATTAGGTACACCATACCTTACCAAGATGTTCTCTTTGATGAAGTTGCATACCACTTCGTAAGTAGTGCTCTTGATTGGGAATAGCTTCCACCCATTTGGTGAAGTAGTCTGTGGCAGTTAGCACATGAGTGTGACCAGCACTAGAAGCAGGATTAAGTGTACCAATGAAGTCCAAACCCCACTGTTGAAATGGTTCCTCAATCACAACTGGCTTGAGAGGCAAAGAAGCCAATTTAGGTCTTCCCACAAAGGTCTGACAAGCCTCACATTTTTCAACCCACTTGGATGCATCTCTCGAACAAGGAAGGCCAGTAGTATCCTCCACGAAGTATCTTGTGAGCAGTGACCGTTGATGAATAGTGCCCTCCACATGCCTGATCATGAAAAGCTGAGAGCAACTTTCTCTGCTGTTCCTTGTCCACACACTTCAAAAATCTCCCATCTAAGCCACGCTTGAACAAAGCATTTTCCCACAATACATATCTGCTGACCTCAATTTAACAGTCCTCTTTTCTTTGGCAGTTAAATGAGAGGGGCATTCCCCATAGGTGAGAAAATGGGCGATGTCAGCATACCATTCATCGACTGAGCTAAGGAACAGAAGCGGTAGGAATGTCACTTTCTCTTCCAAAGAACTCGTGTTTGGCTCCTTCAAGAATGAGCTCACAAAGACCTTTTCCACGAACCAACTTGGTCGGTTTGATGTCAATGTCATACTCTTGGACCTTAGCAACCCGGTTCCTCTCTTGGATCCAAATTCTTGCTTTGTGTGAGAATCGACTTGACAGTTGTATCTCGGGACCAATACCATGGAATGAGAGTTGAGGATGTAAAAAGCGGCGCTTATACACTTTGACCACTGCAAAAGCATGCTTCTCCATCATGGTGTATTTCAACTCATGGTCTTTCGAATATAGCTCATGAACGCAATTGGGAGTTCATGCTCATTAGAGTCTTCTTGAGTTAAGACAGCAGCCAAGGTATTATCTGTAGCATAGCAATAGATGATGAAATCTTTGCTGAAATCAGGACAGGCCAAAACTGGAGTTTTAGCGATAGCTCTCTTGATACCTTCAAAGGATTCCTTTCCTTCAGAAGACCAACCAAATGTTTGCTTCCCTTTCATCATCTGAGAAATATTCAAAGTTAACTCTGCAAAATCAGGGATGAATCTTCTCAAAAAATTGATCTTACCGAAGGAGTGCACGCCCTTTTTACTGGTTGGGAGAGGAATTTGCTGGATGGCTTGAACTCGTTCAGGATCAATCTTAATACCATCCTTGGAAACGATGTGCCCTAATAACTTTCCCTCAGTGACACAAAAGACAGATTTTTCTCCGCATCTCTTAGCAGAACTGTCTCTAGGTGATCAAAATGATCCGCTCTTGTCTTGGAAAACACTGTCAGGTCATCAAGATATATGACAATACACTTCCCTTTCAAACTTCCAAAAGCCAGATCCATAGCTCTCTGGAAAGTGGCACCAGCATTAATAAGCCCAAAAGGCATTCTCTTGTAGGCAAAGGTACCCCAAGGAGTAGTGAAAGCTGTCTTGTGTTGATCTGCAGTATCAACCTCTACCTGATTGTATCCCGAGAATCCATCGAGCATGGATAACATCTCGAGATCCTCATATCGCTTGCAAGATTTGATCCATCATAGGTAAAGGATAATTATCCTTGAGGAAGCCCGATTCAAATTTCGAAATCAACACATGATGCGGATTTCACCATTTTTCTTCCCGACAGTGCACAATGTTTGCAATCCATGTTGAATGGTGAATGGGAAAATGATTTTAGCCTTCAACAACTTCTGAATCTCCTGAAAGATGGTGTCAGCTATTTTGGGGTTGTATTGCCTCTGTTTCTGCTTGAAAGGCTTAATTCCAGGCTTAAGAGGAATAGAGTGCTGCATATCTTTTGGTTTGAAAGCTTTCAAATCTTCATAAGAGTAAGCGAGAACATCCTTATACCTTCTTAGAAGATCAATTGATTTTCTCCTCTCATCTGCTGTGCAACATTTTCCAATATTTACTAGCTTAGGGTCATTAGAACTCCCAATATCAATCTTATCATACTCAGCTGATTGTTGAGGTCCAGTAGAAGCTTTAGATTTCACATACCTGTCATGTTTATCAAACAGTTCCTCTAAGCTTACCAATCCTTTAGGAATCTTATTCCCCTTGAGTTTAATGCACCCTTCCTGATCTGTTTCTTCCCCTTGGGTGACTGCTTTGTCAAAGGGCACACTCTCACGAGGTAGGTTGTCACTTCCCTCAAAATACAGTTGTTCGAAATTACCCTTGAGTTCCGGGAAGGAGAGCAAATGTTGATCATCATTGAAAAACTCCGCCAATTATTGGTGTTATCAGCACACTAGGCCGATGGACCATTTCAATAGTGAACTTATCCTGAGAGAAGTCAGGATGGGGAATCAGTAGTGACCCTGAGACAGCTAGTGAATCAGCCCTGTTGTTCTTTTCCCTAGGTATTGCTTCAATAGAGAAAGCATCAAGAAATTCAATGGAATCCCAAACCTGATTCTCGTTAATGCTTCACCTCCCATTTTTACCCGAAAGAGGTTTCGACCTGCTTTACAATCAGCTCTGCATCACCATGAGCCAGAAGATTCTTCACACCTTGTTCTTTGGCCACTTGTAGTCCAAGAATGAGAGCCTCATACTCTGCTGTATTATTAGTATTTTCGAACTGCAACTTAAATGAAAATGGATGAAGGTTACCTTCGGGCGACACCAGCAGACACCGGCTCCGTAACCAGTGAGGAACAACTTCCATCAAACTCTAAAATCCAAACCCCGTTAGGATCTCTAGGGACATTTTTGGGAGTTGGATTTCATCGGGGACATAATCATGTAGTTTCCATATCCCATATCCTCATAGAGTATTTGTGCTTTAGGATCATCCGTTTTTCGCACAATATACTCGGGATTGCTTCTCAGCAAGAACTTCTTCATGTGTCCATTGACAGTATGAGGGCATGTGACCAATCCATTTGAATTTCTCCACCTACATCTTTACGAAGTTCCTACTTAGCAACATTCCATATGAAGGAGGAATATCTCGCTACTAGGATGGTAGCCAAAACTTTCTTCTCAGGCAAAGCAACAAAAGCTACTTGTGCATCTTTAATTCTTCCAACCAGAGGCACTTCCTTACTCTCCATGGAGTAACAAGATCCATAAGTGCGTGTGAGGGTCAGACCTAAGGCATGAGCTACTTTAGGCATGACATTGTCGAGGCTCCCGAGTCAATGACACACCATTCGAGCCTATGACCAGCTATAAGGAGTGTTACATAAAAAGGCTTGATTTTGTCATTAGGCGAGGTGACAGCAGCTACCAGACTAGGCTGTGGTGCAGAAGGAGGAGTGGGCAAAAGGCCTTTAGAGGTGGTCTTAGAATGGGAATTGACAAATTGAATCATTTTAGCAAAAGCTTTGGGATGGGTTTGATAATACTCAGCCTCTGAGATTTGGACCTTGGTCTTTTTCAGGTGATCAACAATATCAAAAGACCCAGAAGTGGACGGGCCATCATCACTTGAAATTCTAGGCTTATCAACTTTAGGAGAAAAAGAAGGAACTTTGCTAGTAGGATTGACAGGACTCACCTTTGGTGCAGATGAAGTAGGGATAGGAGATCCTCTTTTTGCAATTACAGGGATAGTTGCCGGCTGCTCCTTAGATTTCTTGGGGGCTGCGTCACTTTCTCCCTCTGATGTGTCTGCTCTCGAGTCATGACAGCAAATGATTCACTATTCATGTCTGCTACCACTTCATCATAATCATCTCCATCATCAATGCCCTCAGTGGTAAAGAAATTAACTCGAGATCCCTCAAGTTCTTCTGCCTCATCATCAAATTCTTCCACAAACTCTTCGCAAGCTTCATTATCCTCATCATCATCCGGCTCTTCAACTTCACAGGTTGCATTCACAGGAACCTTAATAGGAGGTCCTTCAAGTGCTAGTCTTGTTTGAGAAGCAGGCAAACGATTCCTGGGCTGGAAATTTCTTCTTGGAACATCTGCATAAGGGGCATGCTGAGCCAATTGTTTCTTTATAGCAATAAGATCATTCGCAAGTTTCTGAACTAATGGATCAGTGTTAGGTCCAGGGGTGGAAGAGGAAGAAGCAGCAGACTTAGATTTGGAAGGGTCTCTTCTCAACTTCCCGACATGATTAAATCATCTTCGACACTAACAAATGACCCAGCTTCTTGATCTAGAGCTAAAGTTGCGAGATTAGCCCTTCTTAGTGCATAACTAACTTTGGGCGATTGAGCATTTAGAAAGAAACATTTTTGAATTTGATCAACAGGTCGAGTGTTTGTTGGAATTTTATTTATCAACCTATTGAATCGAGCCACAAATTCTCTCATGGGCTCTTGATGAATCTTTCTTTATTTGAGAAATCTGGGCTAGCAAGGCATGCACATCTTCACGCCGGCTTGAAACGCTTTTCGAACCGAGTTCTCATTGTGTCCCAGTCGGTGATAGCACCAGCCGGAAGGTGGTAGAACCAATCAGCAGCATTATCTTGTAAAGTCTCCACGAACAGTCTTACGGAGACGTCTTCATGTTCAACTCCCAAAACTCCACATGCAACTATGAAGGCTGCAATATGTTCATCAGGATGCACTTTGCCATCACCTTTGAATTTAGGGAAGTTCTTCCGGTTACCTCTGGGTAACTCATGCAAAGGCTGAGTAAGGGCCAGGGGCCCGACACGTTGACCCCATGGCAATGGTGCCGCCATTCTTGGAAAAACGGCTTGGAGAGGGACTGCAACACCAGCAAGAATCAAAGCTTGAAGATTAGGGCTAGCTGGCTCTGAAGGAATACCACCCGTAGGAATTCTGTCTTGAACAGGTGGAGTGCTTGTCGAACGAGTCCTTCTATTTCTTGTCAAGGAAAGGAAAACCTTGTTGCTCCAAAAGTGGAAACCGAGAATCTTCAATACCAAGGGTCCTTCTCCCTCGAGTAAAACGCGGAGTCGCCGAGATCAAAGGATGATCAAAAATTACGAATCGGAATGCGATTTTCCCAATGTGAGTCGCCAAAACGTTGGTCGTCAAATAGGACTTTTAAGAAGAGCAACAAATGGGGGACAAGAAGTCCCTCCTCTTTAATGGGAGAGGTTCCCTTATTCAAAAAAGACTTATTTACAAATGTACAAAACACGATTTTATGGTTGAACTTGGATATTACGAAAGTGTCTACTATGAAGATCATCAATTACAAAAGGACTGAGGAAAAAGAGTATGGGAAAGAGCAGAAAGGCAACATGCAGAATTATAGATATCAGAGTAATTCTTTATGTATGCCAAGTTACAGTAATTTGAAACAAGATCATTTGTATTGGATAAGTAAGATGGAATTCAGAGACAAAAAGTTCTCATAAATCACATCTACTAGAACACAAAGTTTCTCAACATAACACGATTCATTAATCAAGGACACAAAGTTCTTCTTGGTTATACAAGATCACCGTGCTTGCAAAATTGAAGAATATGCAATCGGTAAGACTAACGAATCGAAGACAAATGGTCTTCACAAAGAAAATAAATGAAAGCTCGGGAACAACGAGAGATCGAGATAGACAAAGAATGGGAAAGTCCTTCTGTATTGATTTCTTTATAATCTATTTACACTTTCAGAAAATATGCCAAATTCTTCCTCCTTTTTTTGAATGGCGTGAAGAAGGCCATTATATAGCTTGTAAATCAGTTACATCTTCGTAACCGTTTCTTTAACCAAGAACAGTTAAAGACCGCCTATCGCAGTACCTCAACTCGTTGCAAAGAAAACGGCAAAAGAAATGGAAGAAGAGGAAAGAATGAGGAGAAGAAGACAGGTGGCCAGTCACTGAGAGGGACCCACCGACTTCAGAATCCGCTGCTTGAAATTCTTTTAACGCCTCAGCTATGTCTCAGAAATCTCATCCTAAAGATGACGGCGTATGTCTTTGAAAACAGAGATGACCAGCGTCTTGAAAGCTTCTTCCTTCTGCCAGTTGTCCTTGGAATTTGGTCTTCAGATTGATAGTATCAGAGCCGCAACTTAAATTCATATTTAGTTTGAAAAACAGCATATTCGGGTAGAGCGGGAAAAAACTAAGTATGAATGGCACTTGGTTCACTTGGGACATGTGAGACGCGAATGTGCGAAACACGCGGCTCGGCCGATTCGGGCAAAACAGGGAGAGGACGCACAAAAGCATTTTGGGACATTTGAGACGAAAATGCTGCGAAGCACTGGTTCGGGTGTTTGGTGAAAATGGAACGTAACGCACTTTTGAAATTGGGACAGTTGGGACAAAATGGCGCGAAGGACGCGGTTCGGGCGAATCGGCCGAAAATGGAACAACTTGCACAATTTAACTTTGGGACATTTGGGACAAAAAAAAGTTCGAAGGACGCGAATCGGGATTTCGGCCGAAAATGGAACAACTTGCACATTTTGATTTGGGACACTTGGAACGTGAAAGCGCGAAGTACGCGGTTCGGGGCGAATCGCCAAAAATGGAACACTTGCCGATTAACTTTGGGACATTTGGGACATGAAAGCGCGAAATCACGCGGTTGGGAAGAATCGGTAAAAGGGAACAACTTGCACAATTCAACTTTGGGACACTTGGGACAAAAAGTTCCAACGGGCCCGAAAATGGAACAACTTCGGGGATTTCGGCCGATCGGGGAACAGACGCACTTTTGAACTTGGGACAGTTGGGACAAAATTGTCCGATGAGACCCGAATATCACACAAAATGACCCAAAAACACAGATTTTCTCAATTTCACGGCTTTTTCACACCACCACTCAGACAGAAAAGACACTTAAACTCAAAATTTTGAAATTTTTACTTTTATCAAAGCGGGGAATTTTGAGTGGACAACGGGGTTCAAGGAGGTCACAGACCCGAGTTGGAGTGGATGGAGCAATATCAAGTTTCCCTAGGTTACACAAAAATACTAGGATGTTTGCATCCAAGCATTGTATGTGTTAAGACATTCAAAAGGAGGGGATGCCCACTAAGTTATGTTATACATGACCGAGCCGCCTGCCCTGCGGCAGTGAGTCGTTTCCAAATGAACCCAATGATGATGAGCCGGTCATAAATTAACTCGACCAAATTATTTTTTTATATAAAACCGAGCTCACTTTTGTGGGTGATCCTTTAGACCGAACCTTGTATTACTCATCGGGATATTAGCATATCTTCCAGGATATGCAAAGGAAAACCGGGCTCACTTTTGTGGATCGAGCTATAACGGTGCAATTGGTGATTTGACGCAGAGACTGAGCTATTATAATGGAAGTTGCAGATCATGGTGCGATGGAGTCAGTCGAATTAATGGTCTAATGCAAGGTGACTCGATGAATCCTTAGCTAGGTTAATGACAAGTCGTATGGCGGGCCCATGTGGGAAAAGGATGTGTGAGGAGGTTCCACGTGGCCCCTCGACGCTCCTTCAAAAATCCAGGGAGTAGCGAAGACCATGGAGTAGCGCAGGGCCTCCACGTGGAGTTTGACGCAGAGAGGAACCAACTTGCCGATCAAGAAGTGAGTTGGTGGTTGAAGGACGAGTCGGTATTGACTTGTCAAAAACGGGCACGAGTCGTTGAGTCAAGAGATTGAGTGACAACTACATTAGTTACAATTCAGCTGTGGTGTTAGTATCCCACATTTTGATTTCCCCATAGGCTATAGCCTCTAACCACAAACGCTTATATCCATTATGTGTCTAGTTATAACTATTGAATTTTCAGTTAAAGCTAATAAAAAAACACAATCTTAACAAATTGTTGTATTCTTCCTTCACTTCCGATAGAATTCAAGCTTAATCAATCTTGTTATGAATGTACATACACTATGCTTTTCTAGGTCTTTTCACAGGATGTTTTTCGTTATGATTTGGAAAATAACTACAAGTTCAACATCCATGTCGTAAATAATGATTTATAAATTCCAACTATTGTGAGAATCCTCCACAAATAAGGTATTATAAAATGAAAGCTCAAAAGAGGGCACACAGAGCTTAAAATGTTTTTAGAAAAAGCCAATGACATCAACGTATTCGGTAATTTTTGTATGCTATAAAAACCCATAGCTTGATTTTTAATTTTTTACTACTGCATTATGTACAAATTCCCCTACTGGCCTCTACTGCGAAGCACCCAAACCAATGTTCATTTTTTTTTCAAATGATTTCTGCCTAACCACAGTTGTTGAAGAGTAGTTCACAAAAAAATTGGGCAAAATATCCCAACATTGCTGCAATTGTCTAAGAAACAATTCTATGGAAGAAATACACTAAAAAGAGGCTCTTCCATGTTGGAAATGATACTGAAACTCAATATAAATAAGCAGAAAATTGGTGTGATATAATTAATAACTGGCACAATTTTTTTGGGCAGAATGGAATGTGTGAACATGCAAATAGATCTCGTATGCTCGGGAAAAATAATATTATGGACAAGGGCCGCCCTGATGCAGGTTCACAACTTGTAAATGCGTTGGTTGTTCACAACTTGTAACAGTATAAGCAACTGCAGCCCATACCCAAGGCTGAAAGGAAGTGTTCCATTTTTGTTGCTTCCAATTTGTGTATTTCAAAAAAATTACTGATGCTTGTGCATATGAGATGCTTGACTTTCAAAGAAAACGCATTTAAAAGGCAAGTTCAGAATTTAAAGTTCAACATATGACCTTGAGAGCTTACTTTGGCAGGCTAGGAAATACTGCTAACATCAGACTTGTCTAAGCCTAAGCCTATTCCATTGCTAGTATTAATACTGGAATAAGGGCATGCTATCAAACTGGGTTCTGATTATATGCCCACAACAGAATTTTCCTCGTAACCCCCAAAACTTCTTTCACTAGTAAGAAATTGTTCATAAGGCCGTTAAATGGAGCAATAGAAGAGCCACACACTCGAGGGGTAAAATATTGTAATGTAGGATAAAAAAATTATGTTATTTGTTATTATTTTTTAACCATAAATACTTAAATTATGAACATTTCCATGATTTTATAGTCAGCAGTGAAAAGGATTTTCAGTTTTAGTATTGTTTACATGGTTTTTAACAATCCCTTGAAGATTAGTGAGACCGTATTTGTTTTCCGTATTTATCGTATTTTTTGATCGACCGTCTTTTTTCCATATTTCAAGACCATTGTTTAATACTCTCCATACGAAACTTGCTACCTTGCTTGCAAGCCATTAAGGCTTAAGTAGAAAGAAGATCTTAGAAGAATCTTTGGGAAAGGAGCTCAGAGGAAGCTCAGCAAAGAAGATATCAGAGAAGCTCAAGCGGAGAGCACAAAAGTTTCTCAGTAAAAAACCAAGAAAGAAGACTTGGATATGAAAGTTAAAAGACCAGAGTGAAACAAATTTGAATGAGACTTGAAGGAACTTGTTAAGAGACCAAAGCTTTGGTTGGGGGAAAAGGTACAGTGAGAAAGAGATAGAGGAAGATGGAAGAACTGCCAATAAAGAACCAGAATCAGAAGAAGGAGAGTAACGCAATGAAGAAAGGGTTGATTGATAAAAGTGAAATACAGGATATAAGAGAGAGGATAGATAAGATACAACTCATGGTGGAGCACCTGGAAGAGAATGGCAGGAAAAACATTATAGTAGAAGTAAAGAAAAAGGCAAGATGGACAGTAACTTGTGGAAAGAAGGGAAAAACAGGAGATGATCAAAAATTTGAAAAAATAGATAAAGGTATTGGAGACCCAGTCCAAGAAAGAAGACAGGGGAGAGGAAATCAAGCCTCGAAGTTTTAGTTATTATTTTTTGTGTGAATGTATGTTTGCAGGTACAAATGAAAAAGAAAAATACAGTGCCCAAGATAAATCATTTCTTTTTGAAGAAATGTTAAATGATCTTAAATTATCATCTTCAAAGGTGCAGCAAGAAGAACAAGAGGAAGAGATCAAAGAAGTTCTTGTTATGATAAGCTCAAGCAGGGATGAAGGAGTGATAGATGCATTCGTAGCATCTATTGAAGAAGAAATATGTGAAGAATGGTTGGATGCAAGAAGCCCTTAAGATGGAAAATAAATGAAGGTTATGGATGAAAGAATCAGTCCACAAATAGGTGAAGACAACAGCTTGAAGATAGGAGAGAAATAAATGCAAAATAGGGAACTGCAAGGAGATAATTCAGAGGGGTGAAACAAGGTATTTTAGTTCGCCATTTGGTAAATTTGTTATGTTTTTTACATGGTATTTTTGATCATCACAAATTTATAAAAAATGTGTGGAGAATTCCATTAATGGACTGTGTGAAAACAAACAAGTCTTTTTGAAGGCAAAAAAAAACAGTTATGACATTGCAGCAGGTGTAGTAATGAAAAGCACGGATTTTGAAAAAAGAGGGATAGAAGCAGAAACAAAAATTAAGGTGAAAGAGAATGAAGACCTAATGAAAGATATGTATGGAAGACGTCAACAAAAGTTGCAGGTAAACAAGTTTCATAAAATACTTGTGCAGTGGAAGCAGGTAAATAATGATTACAAAAGGGTAAATTATCATTTAAAAATTCAGTTGAATATGTTGAATGTATATAGAATGAGTAGCATAAAGAAGTATATGAAAATACAAGCATGGAAATATTCAAGTAAGCTTGCAGTTGAAATTAAATGGACTATGAATTGTCCACATGATTGGGGAAAGCATCAGCAGAGGTATCAAGTTTTGCTTAAATTATGGAAGTTAAAATGCATTTTCATTGTTTTTAATAAAGAAAAACAACAGGAAAACAAAATACAAGGTATAATCATGAATAAAGAATTTAAAGGAAATTCAAAATGTGATTTAAATATACAGGTATGCAAGGACAAGTTTATGACGAGAAAGACATTGTAGAAAAACCATAAACAATTTAATGAAGTGAACTACTTTATTGAAGAAGGTATACACCAAACATCAGTTTACATTTGCCAACATACTCCCAGCCTGTGCCAAAATGAGAGCTTTGGAAGAGGATATGGACATCCATCAAAGCATAAAGGATAGAGGAAATGTCCTGGTAGACATGTATGCAAAATGTGGAACCGTAGACAAGGCACGTAAACAGTTTGACAGAATTCCTGGAAAAAATGTGGTATTGTGGACAGTAATGATTGCAGGATATGCCCAAAATGGATTTGTTGAAAATGCATTATAATTACTTACAAACATTCATGCAATTGCAATTGGTAGAAGCGAAGCCAAATTCCACAATCTTTGTCAGCATCCTCGCTGCCTGTGCCAAAATGGGAGCTTTGGAACAAGGTATGGACATCCGTCAAAGCATAATGGATAGAGGAATTTTGACTGATGTAGTCACAACTACCTAGTACACATGTATGCAAAATGTGAAAGCATAGACAAGGCACACAAATTGTTGGGAGCTTTGGAACAGGGTATGGACATCCATCAAAGCATAATGGATAGAGGAATTTTGACTGATGTAGTTGCAACTACCTGGTAGACATGTATGCACAATGTGGAAGCATAGACGAGGCACATGAACAAGAATCAAAATATGTATGAGACTTACTTTAGGCGTGCAAGATGAAAGATTGCAAGGAAACAGTGACAGCAACTGAAGTTAAATTATTAGCACGTGATGAATCAAAGGCAGCCTCATCTACTTGACAATAAGAAGTCTAGACGTCAGTATGTAGTTAGGATCATATCCAGATTTATGGCAGGACCAAAGATGGTGCATTGGTTGGTACAAAATATTTTCTTTGAGGCGTTCTATCAAACAGTTCATGGGCTTTTTATGCATATCCTGCAATCATGGAACTCCTTGAGATCACATCTCTTCGAGGCATTCTATCAAACAGTTCACGTGCATTTTCAACAAATTCATATTGTGCATATTCTGCAAACATGGTATTCCATGAGCCCACATTTCTTTGAGGCATTTTATCAAACAGTTCATGTGCCTTGTCTATGCTTCCACATTTTGCATACATGTCTACCAGGCAGTTGCAACTACATCAGTCAAAATTCCTCTATCCATTATGCTTTGATGGATGTCCATATCCTGTTCCAAAGCTCCCATTTTGGCACAGGCAGGGAGGATGCTGACAAAGGTTGTGGAATTTGGCTTTACATCTGCCAATTGCAATTGCATGAATGTTTCTAAGTAATTATAACACATTTTCAATAAATTCATATTGTGCATATCCTGCAAACATGGTATTCCATGAGCCCACATTCCTTTGAGGCATTTTGAGCATACATGCATACCTATATCCTTACCCTCCACTGTCTCCTGGCTGATAATTTTTTAATTTAATATTTTTTCCTCTTATTAAATTAAAAAAATATCATTTATCTGATAATGACAATTAATAGTTATCTTCAAATAAACTTAAACACACACATAAAATTCCACAAAAATTAACAATCTAAGCCTATCATGACAAAAAGGGGGAAAAAATAATAGAAAAGCTTTATAAGAAACTTCCATGCTATTTCTGTTCAGTATAAGTTTATAACCTCCTCTTCTCCTTTAAAAACACAAGTTGGCAATATCAGTAGTATAAAAGAATTCAAAGTTCTTCAATTCATAATGATCAGAGAATCCTTAGATACAAAGAGGGAAATAACAATGTTCAATAATTCCATAATTCAAATGTGCCCACAGTGTAGGATTTATACCCTCTGTTGTCTTCTTTGTTGAGTATTTCTAGCAAATTGTTAGAATAAAACAAACAAACCAGAGCCATTTGCGGTATCCTATTTTTCATCAGGTTGAAAACTTGTTTGTTGCATATGGTGAAATACCATGACTGCCTTGTAAGGATAACCATGTCTTCTGTATACTGTAATAATTGTATTCCATGAGAAACTGTCTTCTTCTTTTACTTGCTCAAACTCTTTACTGGCATCTATCAAAACTTTGTACTTGACATACATTTAAATCTGTTTTTTACGAAAAGTTGTGTCTAGCAAATGCCATTTAATCACGTGTGCCCAATGAAAGAGTGGAGTGTTTTTCCTTGTGAAACCATGGTCATGAAAATACAGGCCTGCAGTAATTGCAAATATGTAATCTTGGCTGTGTCCACAACCTCCACTTTCTCCTTGGCAAATGTGAGGAGCTGCACATCTTCTCCATACTTGATCAGCTTCATACACCCAACATTTTCCTCTTCTCCTTCAATGGTTTCAACGCTTTTGAAGAAAGAGGGCATGATCTTTGGAAACAGTTTTGAAGGGGCCCTGATGGTATCCTAATACTGCTTTACAGGAACTTTCAATTCCAAATCCAAGCTCAGAGCAATAGCCACGTGAATGAGACAAACCACCCTGTTGCAAAAATCAAATGAGCGTTTCGATAAGGTTTTTCTGACTCCTAAGAAAGTTGCAGTCCAGGCGGCCACTCCTACTACCACAGTTTTTGCTCTCTCCTCAAACTCCATTTGTCTCTCCTGCGGTTGTGTTTTTCTCCTCTCCATGTTCAGTGTCATCCTAAAACCCCTGCAATAATCCATAGAACTTAAAACAATAAAGCAGGGACAAAACAAGAGGAAAACTGTCAAGGTCAAAATTGAAGTTGGAAATGTTGTTTTCTTCAGCAAATCTACGGCATCAAGAAAGGTGGCTAAATCATTTGCATCTCTTTGTTTTCCCTGACAAAGGTTGTGGAATTTGGCTTTACATCTGCCAATTGCAATTGCATGAATGTTTCTAAGTAATAATAACACATTTTCAACAAATTCATATTGTGCATATCCTGCAATCATGGTATTCCATGAGCCCACATTTCTTTGAGGCATTTTATCAAACAGTTCACGTGCCTTGTCTATGCTTCCACATTTTGCATACATGTCTACCAGGCAGTTGCAACTACATCAGTCAAAATTCCTCTATCCATTATGCTTTGATGGATGTCCATACCCTGTTCCAAAGCTCCCATTTTGGCACAGGCAGGGAGGATGCTGACAAAGGTTGTGGAATTTGGCTTTACATCTGCCAATTGCAATTGCATGAATGTTTCTAAGTAATTATAACACATTTTCAACAAATCCATTTTGGGCATATCTTGCAATCATGACTGTCCACGATACCACATTTTTTTGAGGCATTCTGTCGAACAGTTCACGTGCCTTGTCTACGGTTCCACATTTTGCATACATGTCTACCAGGACATTTGCAACCACATTTGACAAAATTCCTCTATCCTTTATGCTTTGATGGATGTCCATACCCTGTTCCAAAGCTCCCATTTTGGCATAGGCTGAGAGTATGTTGGCAAATGTAAACTGATTGGGTTGAAGGCCTATTTGTTGCATATGGTGAAACAGTGTGACTGCCTCATGAGGATAACCATGTCTTCTGTATGCTGCAATAATTGTATCACCTGTGAGCAATGAAAGAGTGGATGTGTTGTAATTACTTAGAAACATCCATGCAATTGCAATTGGCAGACGTAAAGCCAAATTCCACAACCTTTGTCGGCATCCTCCCTGCCTGTGCCAAAATGGGAGCTTTGGAACAGGGTATGGACATCCATGAAAGCATAATGGATAAAGGAATTTTGACTGATGTAGTTGCGACTGCCTGGTAGACATGTATGCAAAATGTGGAAGCATAGACAATATCTTTACATATTTAGCTAATTTTGCATGCCTTCAATAGGTCTGTATATTTCTCGCTAGTTCTGCATTTTCTCAATATTTCTTGAAATTTTGATTACTCCTGACCTGTATGTTGCCATTATTGTCCAATTTTGGTGGACTTATAACGATAATTATAACGACAATAAATTAACATGGAACGATTTTGTTGCAGGCATGATTAGGTATGTTTTTCGCACTGTCACGTGAAAGATTACATCTAGGTTGTCTTTGGTTTGGCAAACGATTTATTCAGGGCTTTTTGATTTGATTGTGAATCCTGATACTGACGCTGCAAATTCATGTAATTCTCTGTTGGATCAAAAGAAAAGGCTGGCTTTCATTTGCAAATCTTATTTTTTTGAGTTCGGCTTGTCTGAATTGACATAAAAGGAAACTGGAGTAAACGTCTAATTTTCTTTAAATATTTCTGTCCTTCTAAAAATTGAAAAGTATCTTTGGTATTAGGTGCTCGGAATCTTTCAGCTTAGTGCCAAGATCTCCATTACATCAACTTTACTGTGGATTCAAATCATGCCTCCTCCCTCCAGTCTGGCCTTTGTAATTGGCATGAATTAAAACTGTCACTCGGCATGAATTTAAGTCTTTTTTAACAGCATTATGTGCAAGATTTACAAATCAATTTCTAATTACTTGTCCAACATGGGTAGGCTAGAATTTGAACCAAGGAACCATCACAATTTGTTGCAGGTATGATTGCTTATGTTGTTTACATTGTCCTATGCAAGATCACATCTATGTTTTCTTTGGTCTGTTCCAAGGCCTTTCCATTATTTGATATATCTTAATTTTGGTGCTGCAAATATAATCGCCAGTAATTTACAATTTATTTGCAGGAGGCGTCGTTGAGAGCAGAACTTACAGCATACATTTATAGGAAAGGGCTGCATCTATTAATGCAAGCCAGCAAAGCCACACCAGTGGGGAATTAATCAACTATATATTCTTTATAAAAATGTAGGCCTCAAGACCAGAAGCCGCGAGAGAACGCCGCTGCAATCTCATTTCTTGCCTCCGCATTTGTCTGATCCATCGCACAGTCCAAGCTCTCTGGTAAGCATATTGACCTCGAAATTTAGGGTATTTGGCGAGATTTACTTATAATTTTGGCGAGGATGCAAGCTCTTTTTCAAGAGATTTTTACAGTTTTAATTTGGTTTGATAAGTCATTTGAGTCATCAAAGATTTTTACCGTTTGTTTTTTGGATCTGGGCTGCTTAGGACGGGAACACAAATTTCTGTTTTGTGTGCTTGAATTTCATGTTGCAGGAGCTGCCACTGGGACGTGAACCTGAGACCTGGCTAAAACAGCTGCCCTTTGATCAAAATTAATTTGTTATATTCTTCTTAGTTTCTCCCGGTTATCTTCACCAGAATATTCTATTAATTTGAAAAACAGCTCCCACCTGATCGTAACAGCCCTGGCCACTCTTTAGAGAATATTATTATACTCTCTGACTCGATTTTCAATTAGGTAGGGAAAATCCTTTGCTCGGTATGCAGCGGTGAGACGTGTAGAATTTTACCCTTTCAATGACTGCGGTGATTCCTTCCGTATGATTTGATGTAATTCCAAGGTCAGCTGGCAAACGCAAGCAAAACCCCTGTTTTAGAATTTGTTTAAGCCAAGCCTTGAACTGTGCATCTTAATAAGCGTAGACTAGCTATTGAGCTGTGAGCCTTATTTTTAGAATCAAAACAGTACAGGAAAAAACCAAAGATAACCACTAAATAAGTGTAGACTAGCTATTGAACCCCGAGCCTTAAAAACTCAAATTTGGTCCCTGATTGTTCCAGCAAGTCCACAATATTGGATTCTTTCAAGCCAGCATAGATTTAAGAGCTTAATATCATGAAGGCATCAATGGGGAGGGGGGATATATTGATAGCAAGCACAAAGATACATGACAGTGCATCGCAAATATTCATATAGCTATGTTGGCATATAAACCTTTACCATGCCTGATAAATAGAATCCCGCTGGTAGCACTTCTGGCATTTTTTGAATAGATCAAATAGCACAACATGTTTTGAATAAATTACATAGCATGTGCATAGTCCATTTACATTTTCCATATGTGATGCAGGCCCACATTGACATGCTCTAGCTTCTACACTTGCAGCTTAGAAAACTTACTTGAGGCATACCATGTCCAGGCTCTAGTGTCAAACTTTTATCTTTGATTCAGTCTGGAGATCCCGTACATAGTACTCACCCGACTGCAGACTCCTTCTACTACATTTTGAGAAGCCAGCTGATGGGTTGGACTTAAAACTAGATTATGTTGGGACAATGCATATCATAGATATACAATATTAAAATCACTGATAATCCATTCATGATTTTAAATAAAGTTGCTTCTCCTGGGTAATATTCATGACTTGCAGACCAGAGAAACTGAGTTTCTATCCTTGTGGGTTGTTACGAATTCAAGCACATGCTTTAGTACTTCATGAGGAAAGGAGGACTGAAGCTCTTCCTCCTCCTCTGTGGCTGTGTAGGCTGATGCTGGTGATGATGATGTTACAATTGTGCACATGAGTTCTAGATCAAGGGGCAGCTTCCTTTCTTCATCCTCGGTAATCCCTGAACAGTTTTCTATCACTTGCCCCATCTTGACACTCTCCTCCTCCTCATCTATATTCCCCATTGAATAATACAGCACAGCACAACCGAGCACATTGTCTTCTAAGAGATGCCCTGTTCTGTTTTCACATATATGTCTTCTTAGTATTGGTTTTTAGTACCAAACAACACCCACATCAATTTAAACCTTTATCAGGTCTTCAAAGAGATTTCACCGCACCTTTTAATGCATGGAAGTGAGATTTTGCCAACACCCACATCAGGTATGAACTGGGGAGGCCGAAAAAGGCAGCAAATGAGAAATTCTAGGGCCAAAATCTGGTAACCCACTTGATAAACAGGGGCCTTCTTAAAAGGCGTACTTTATCATAAAGAAACTTTGAATTGTTACTAAAATATGTCACCTGTTAACTGGTTCGCTGGAAGTATACACCATAGCTCAGTTAGAAAATACCGCCCTTTCCTTTGCTATTAATTCAGTAAAAAATAAACATATCAATACAAAATGCAAATCATTGGTTATTAGTATTGTTGACACCGATTCATTTATGACTTTTGCTAAATTCCCCTTATTTGTAATTCATCTACTAAGAGCCCAGCAAAGTTCTAAACATGATAAGCATTAGAGGAGGCTGACCATCTGATGTATATTGAATCGGCAATACAAATCTCAATATGAATATATGCTTCAAGGTACATGAAAAGCTCGGTATCTTTTTATAAAAACACTATTTTTACCCGCTAACACATGGCAACGTATTTTGAAATCTGTCCTTCACCTGCTTTTCAATTGTCAACAGTATTGCAAAAAACTATATGCTCTACTCATACTAATGCTCACTTTCATTTCCTGCAGGCATTCCACCCCAATTTCAGTCACAGGAAAACTAGCTACGCATCTTCAAGCCATACACTATCAGCACCATCATTTTAAGGTAAATCACTTTCCCTACCCGCACATATGTTTCAGATCTTTCATTTGAAGTACAAATTAAAAACGATTTATAATACTACTCCATATTTCTTTTGCAGGTCTAAAACTGGAGCTCCACTTCCTACACCACAACATTTTTGAACATCCAATTTGTAATAGCATAAACTGTTACTTCTCATCATTTTCTATCACCATAGTTTAATACAGACAACAATAAGCTTTATTTTGTAATTATTCAGGCTATTACAATGCCAACATTTAGCAATAACTTTCTCATTCTTGTTTCAACCTGTTCTTTTAAAAGCATGATCTGCAACAGTAGCTGTTCTAAATGTTTTATGCAAATGCAAATGGAATTTTGTAATTATTCCAGTATTCTATTACATAAGTAATTATTTAATTAAATGTAGCCTTCAATTGTCCTGTTTATAAAATCTGAGTCAATTTTTACCTGCTTTCCTTCACTCTATTCTGTCCTGGTTCTCTTCAAGTCTGAAATTTTGGACCATACCCGTTTTAAGTTTAGCACAGTTCCGGTAACATTCTGTTTATTTATTTAATTTTTTTATTGCGTGAAAAGAGTGTTTAACACCTCTCAATCTGAAATACAGTGCTTCAATTATTATGCAAGGAAAATGACAGGCCCACTTGCTGCGAGATGTCTTCATAGATAGTACAATAGTAACATTTACTACATAAAAATATTTTAAGACTTCAAATTTATATTATTTTCTTACTGCTTTAAATCAAGACAACAAACTACATGATTATGTTTATACTTGTCCAATGTTTCTGTCCAGATTTGAATGGCAATCAGCTATTTTTGGTTTTCCTGAATTGCAAATAACTTTTTCTGAACATTAGATCTAACTGAATTACCATTGAGTAAGCTTCAACTGTGGCATTCTCAAATTCTGCAGAAACAATTACATATAAGTTTTTACATTTTATATTCATCTATTGAAACTTCTTTGTAGACAACAACCTTTGCTTGTTTTACAAACATTGCCACAAGGACACTAGAGCCTCCTGAGATTCTAGAGCCTCTGTAATGACACTAAATGATTAAGTACTATTTTATACAGTAATGTGTCAAAGTAAATCCAAGAAATTCTGATTTAATGGTAACTGAGTAGATTTGTCAGAAACAAGTTCATGAGTATTGCAAACTGTTTGTGTCCCCCATGGTTCTGCTGCCTGCATATCTTATCTACTACTCTACTGTGACAGATTACCTTACCTAATGGCCAACATAACTTGCAATTTACCCTTGCTACTTCCTGCTCATGCCACGGCAGGTACTCTAGCTGCAGCGCAGCCCTTGTTGTTTATTAGTTTGTTAATATGTGTATTGATAGTAATTTTATTTAGCAAGAATCAACGTGTAATGTAAGGAGTTACAAATACAAACCACTCTCATCTTCTATCATTTTCCCACCACAAGTCTTTCCACCCATATTCATGATATCTAAACAAATTCTTCCATCTTGCTTCTTTCATCCTCTTTTTAATTTTTCTAGATAATGAATGTAAGGAGTTAAATTATCTCATATAGTCCACCCATGTTCATGGTAAACAAATTCTTCCAATCCTCTTTTTTAATTTTTCTAGATAAAAAATCTATACATGTTCTGGTAATTATGATTATAATGATGATGAGGTAAGAATCTCAAGAGATGCATACAAAATTTTGTCTAAACTGATCAATTTAGCCTATGTTGATTTCCCTGTAGATAAACCCTTTGAAGCAAGCTCAACTTACCCAGCTCCATCGGCACCATTCCACTCAGATGGTTTCTGTCTAGATCAATTATAGTGAGATTGGAACAATTTCCAATGGAATTTGGTATGTTTCCACTAAGCTGATTTCCCCATAAACTAAGGTATTGCAATCTGGTGAGCTTGGTACCAATTTCCCACAGAATATGTCCGCTTAGTTTGTTCTGATCTAAATCTAATTTATTCAATTCTGACAGATTGGTCAAAGATGGGGGAATGGTTCCTGAAAACTTATTTGTATGAAGATTGAGCAGCTGTAATTGACTGAGCATACCCATCTCAGTAGGAATAGGGCCTTGAAGATTATTTTCACTAAACTCAACACGAATTAAGGCAGATAAATTTCCTAAAGAGGGAGGAATGGTGCCAGATAACTTATTTTTAAAAAGAGAGAGCAACTGTAATTGACTGAGCATATCCATCTCTGCAGGAATAGGGCCTTAGAGATTATTCTCACTAAAGTCGACTTCAGTTAAGGCGGATAAATTTCCCAAAGAGGGAGGAATGTTACCTGTAAGATTGTTTACTCCCAAGTAAAGGGTTTTCAAACTCGAGAGGAGACTGAGCTCAGGTGGAATGCTGCCATGCACTCTGTTAAAGAAGAGATCCAAGTCAAACAAATTGCGGCAACCAGAGAGAGACGACAGAATGGTTCCTCAAATTTCCCGTGGTTCCCTGCAGACGGGAAAGTTGAGCGAGTTGAGGTGGGATTTGACCATGAAGGGCATTGTTAGAGAGATTGAGTGATTGAAGAGAGGAGAGATTCCCAAGCAGAGGAGAAATGGTGCCCTCTAAGCCCATAGAGGATAAATCGAGGGCAACAACAGATTGGGAAATAGGAGTGGTGGTGCAAGTGATTCCAGTCCAGTTGCAGAGGGGAGTATGAGAATTCCAGTTAGAGAGAGAGTTGTTGGGATCAAGTGTGATGCCAACTTTGAATCTCAACAGCCATTGTTGCTATTCAGACGCATTAATATTACTCGGAAAAAGGGGAAACACAAAAACGTCAACCAAAAAGATGCAGGCATGTTAGAATAGAGACGAGGAGGGGCCAATACCGTCACAAGGGTGATTGCTATTGTAGGGAGGAATGTTGAATATATTGTATGTTCTACCAATAACTAATTTGTATTTGAGATGCACTCAAATGATATAAGCAAATGTATGTTATAGCTAAATCTATTGCAATTGGAAGACTGGAATACTGGGTCATTATTGCAAGGATACAAAGAATTTGAATTCTTGTTTTCATTGTATATGTATATGCATGTACTGCAGGTTATTAAGCTTTGATTTGGGTTTTACTGTGTTGCTGGAAATTATATCTATCAATTAAGAAAATGTGGAAATGGATTCTTAAGATTAAATTTAATTAATTTCTTCTTTAATTTGTCTTAAAATTGAAGACAAAATTTATTGACCTGAGGGTTGTTGAAGAATTGATTGTACCTGTACATATTACAATGCAATTTAACCTATTGTATCACTCTTTGAAAGAGTAGATCAAGAGTAAGAATCTCCCATTCAAACGCAGGTCTCCTTGGAGTATGGTCAATCAGGTTTTTTCTCTAAAAATTTAAATGCTTCAAAACATAACGTGGTTAAAGAAATGGATGAAAAGAAATGTGGACTAGAGCACTTGCAACTACATCTAACAAACCATTAGGCAGTCTCTGATACCACATCTTTTTCAGGCATTCTTTGAAACAGTTCATGTGCATTAGGTATGCTTCCACATTTTGTATAGATATCTACTAGGGTACTTGCAACTACATCTAACAAATCATTATGCTTTGATGGCTGTAAATGCACATTCTGCTTACTACACACAACCCCTCTGAAGATTACATATCTTCAATTATTGCAGACCTGTATTTTCATGAGCATGGTTTTACAAGGAAAGACAGTCCACTCTTTCATTGCTCACAGGTGATTAAATCGCATTTGCTACACACAGCTTTTCATAAAAACATATTTAAATGTATGTCAAGTGCAGAGTTTTGATAGATGCGCATAAAGAGTTTGACCAAGTGAAAGAACGAGACACTTTCTCATGGAATACAATTATTGCAGCATACAGAAGACATGGTTATTGTCACAAGGCAGTCACACTGTTTCACCATATGCAACAAACAGGTCTTCAACCCGATCAGTTTACATTTGCCAACATACTTCCAGCCTGTGCCAAAATGGGAGCTTTGGAAGAGGATATGGACATCCATCAAAGCATAAAGGATAGAGGAAATGTCCTGGTAGACATGTATGCAAAATGTGGAACCGTAGACAAGGCACGTAAACAGTTTGACAGAATGCCTGAAAGAAATGTGGTATCGTGGACAGTAATGATTGCAGAATATGCCCAAAATGGATTTGTTGAAAATGCATTATAATTACTTACAAACATTCATGCAATTGCAATTGGCAGATGTGAAGCCAAATTCCACAATCTTTGTCAGCATCCTCGCTGCCTATGCCAAAATGGGAGCTTTGGAACAGGGTATGGACATCCGTCAAAGCATAATGGATAGAGGAATTTTGACTGATGTAGTCGCAACTGCCTGGTACACATGTATGCAAAATGTGAAAGCATAGACAAGGCACGTGAATTGTTTGATAGCTATTTCTTTTCCCTTCCTGCTTTGTCGCTATTTCTTTTCCCTTTCCTGCTTTAGCTATGTGTAGTCAGGGAAATAGAGATAAAATCGGCCACAGATAATGAGATACAGAGAGAGGGTTTCTATCCACTGGTTGGTAAATAGGGCGTGTGACTGATTGTGACCCACATTAATGTTGTCATTATAACACGGTGTATACAGAGGATATTGTTCAAATTAATCTGCCATGCCTGGGATTGGATTGCTGCTTTACATATTTTAACTTCTGCACACATTTGTACATAGGGTATTGCTTAACTTGATCTGTACAAATGTACTTTCATGAGTCCCAATATTCAGATACCAAACATCTATGTATTCTTTGAGCTACAAACAAAATTTTCTTCCTTCTTTTTACACGAATAATGATAACGTCAATGTAGATCCATAGCAATGATTTGTCTATTGTTATATCTGCAATGGGTTTGATTTTTGCTGTTTATATTCAGTAACAGCTTTCATTTCATTTTTCTGTCCTGCCATCTCTTTCCACCTCTTTGCTTGTTATAGGGAACTCGATGATATGGATATGGAAATAATTTAACAATGGTAGCTTCTATCTCAAGCGCAAGGATTTTGAAGAGGTCTACTAATCCTCATGCCGTAATATCAAAGCTAATAAGTCTGTATTTTTCAGAATTCTATATTACTAACATACCTCCTGACCTGTTTTGTGCAAATTTTGCTTTAAATGTCACACTCAGTCAAATGTTCTTGACTTTAAATTCTAGTTGTTCCTATGTTACCTTGGTTTCTTGGAGCAGTATCATATCTTCCTTTTGCTTCTGTATATGATGTGCAATATTGTTATTCTGTAAGGGGCCTGGAGTCCCCACATGTTCAATGCCAATTTTCTCAAGACAGGAAATTTCTTAAAGTGATATCCGTTATGATTACTTCTAGGTGTGTGTTTTTTGACTTCTTTACTAAAAAGGCTTGTTTAATAGCTGGTATTTTCTTCCGACTGTTACTTTTCCCTTTTTCCTCCAAATGTGGTTTAACACCAAGGTCCCAGGCTTTCCAGCCCTTACAACATTCATTCAGCTCATCTCCCCCTCAAATTTTATATTTTTTTGTTTGCCACTGATCTTCTTCAAATGATTCTTCCACTTTGCTGTCCTCAATATCAACTGATGTTGTTATTTCTTGAATACCTAGTTTTACATATTTTTTGCCATTTATTTAATTTTTTTGATTTGTAACAGAATTGAGGACTTGAAATGTTAATATGCACTTCAGAATTTAACAACCTTTTGATTGATAACCAGACTTCTGGTGAAAATTACCTTCTGTCCTTCGGACAAGAATCTCAGGATGTCTACAAATACTGATTATGATCCCAACAAAGAAAATAATGAGAGCAGAAGGAATAGCGCTTACTATTCTCAGATATCTATTGGATCTTCTTCTGTCTCTTTCAGCCTCACAATTGTCATCCCCAACCTGGTTTTCTTGCATGTCTGACTTACTAGTCACCGGACCCTGTAACCATAACAATGAAACAGAAACTCAAAAGTGCCAAAATATGCTTTTGATAAGCATTCCATAAAATCCAATTGCAAGGATATAACCACTCAGAAATGGCTATCCTCATAAAATCTGATGTATGAAGCACTCAAAGATGAACTAGAATCAACAAAAAGTATGGTATTTAAGAGAACAGTAAAAAAACGTTAGAATCTGATCAAACCTCAACATCAAAATACCATTGAAAACAAATTATGCAAAGGATGATTTTGCAGTTAACAACAATTCTACTAGAGGGGTGTTTAAATCATATAGGTTATTTTTACCTTTTTGGATAAGTATGTATTTTTTTTAGCATTGTTATGATTTTATCATTGGTTCCTATTTATTCATGTTTATCTAGTGCAAAGTGAGGACATGTCCATATGGCTAACCAAATGCCCAAAGATACTACCAGAGGTAAAGCTCTAAAGTTGTTAATACTTTTTTTGATACCATTTCTTTAGGAAATCATCGACAGCCTCCCCCTGCCATCCTCTCCTACAACCTGTCATACCTTCCGTGTCTCTCCTGACCTTACCAGTATATGGACATGTAGTTAATAAATTGTCTATTGTTTCAGACCCCTATTTACACAAGGTACACCAAAATTATTTCCTCCACCATGAACCTGCTTCTTTATCTGCACTTAGAAAGATAGCTTTGGTAACTCAGCCTAGCTGCCTACTCTCCCAAAGATGGATTTTTAGACCAGACCAAAGCATTCTCTTCTCTGATTGTAGCCAGGCGCCATTTCAATTTCTCCACATATGCTCCTCCCTGTTCACCTTCCACCTCTATATTCAAATTATAGCTCACAATTGATGCCTTGTTGCAGTCCTCGATAATGTTTTGTCGAAATTCAGATCCACCACTAATGTACAGTCCCTTGCACATTCTTTGCACACTCAATTCTTCTCCTGCCGTGGTCCACTGTGCAATTACCACACTTTATGTTTGTTTCTAATGTGTAATCAATGGCGCAAACTTCAAACTGCCCTGCCACATAGATGATGCCGCAGATTATTCTCAGGCCCCTGTGTCAATTGCTGGAGATTACGTAGCTTGGCACACCTGTTTCATATTCTTTACCATAAAAATTTTCTATTGTAACTGCATATACTTTCCAAAGCAATCACTTAATGCATCTGGATTAATGATGAGATCTGGAACAATACCTTCTATTGTAAAAGGCATATTTTCTTGCTCTTCTATAAAACCTACAACTCCTTTCTAACCATGCATGCTGGAAAAATTATCTCCGAGTGAGGCTGAAATTTGTATCGGAAGGCTGTGGACTCACATTTCAAATTAAAATATCACCACTACATAGGTCTGATGCAATATAAGGCAATCCATCATCATCAAGCTTACCTACCCCGAGGTTTGCTGTGTTGGAGATTTCAGCCATTGAGAGGGAATAATATTCTTGGGGAAGAATCCTGCAATAGTGCACTCAATTCTCCAGATTTCATTGTCAGCCGAATTTCCCCAGTAACAACAGTTCTTATCTCTGTTTTTTGTTCCTGCTGACTGTTCTTTTGATAACGGTCTCATTAGGTTATGCCTCAAGACTAGCTTTGGGTGCTGTATAAGTTTCTCTAAACTAAATAGAGTAGTTCGCTATTTCTTTGGCCAAGCTAATGTACTACAAACGTATTCTGACTTGGGGAATGATTGCCATTATATCCAACTTTTGAGGACCTTAAAAACTTGCAATTTCTGTCCGAATTTGCTTGGTTCTTGAATGAATAGCTATTTACATTGACATTAATTAGAATATGACAAGCAAGGATGTCATATTGATGCTGCTCATATTGGTTACAACAGGCTTATGTGGGAAGAGCATGACAACCTCAGTCTTTACCCATTGTGTAGTTTTTGTTCTGTTCGCCTTCCCAACTAGCATGGACTCTGTAGATTATCTATAGTACAAATAACAGGGAAGGGAGAATTGGACCAAACCTACCTGAAAATTCAATTCCTGATGCTAGCATAAAATAAGATCTCATGGACAACTCAACTTGTACAGTAAAAGTACCTCCTATGACCGCAAATACAAAGCGCTCATAATAATCATCTTAATTGAAAACAGTCTAATTTCAAAGACGTTGAAAATTGCTTGGTACTCATCTCCACAAATCATGAATTAAGTTCAGAAATGTTGAAAGCCTGCAGAAACCCAAAGCAGCTGAAAGGTAGATTAATGACATTCATATTGTGATCTGGTGAGACTTGGTAGTTACAAATTGTGGCGTGTTCCTTGGGGAAAACCCTATTAACTTCTAGTACAAGCTCAAAGAACATAAACTCCCTCGTTGCAGCATACTCATAAGGTGTTGTCTTAAGAAACATTTACCTCTTTTTCCTAATACGTGCATTGACAGCAAAGTAGCAAACAACAGAGCTACATGATACATAGTATAAACAGGGGAAAAACATTGCACTTGTAATCTGTAATTGGTTACAGATTGGCTATTTTTCCCTGATGGGTTTCTCGCTATTGGAGTTGGCTCCCAAAACTGATTACCAGGTAAACTCTCGATTGCCATGTAAGCAAAGTAGCCCCACAAGACTGATGTAGGAACCTTTTTTATAATAGGCACCACATCAACACAGACACCCACAAGAATGGATTGCACCAAATTGCTCATCCACTGCTCTTTGATTCTAACTGGAAGCAATTCATCGACGTGCTTTTTAGGATCAAAAGCATGCCCATTCATTTCAGCTGCAGAGTAAAAAATGACAATATATGCCGCCCTTTCAACAGACATGAAAAGAAAATCAAGTGTTCTGTCAAAAAAAGGCATATCCTTACCTATATAAATGGTTCTAACATCAAGTACAAGTTTGACCAGTTTGAACTTGTGTTCAGAAAATATATAGTCTTATTGACAACAAAACAGCTAACTAAATTCAACAGATGTAAATAGATATTACTGTTGAAATTTCATTCCTTGGCCTGCACATCATTAGAAGAAGGAAGTTAATTAGGTGTGGATAGCAAAAAAACTAAATGTATGCTGCTGTTTGTGTGAAATTGTCCATACCCTGTTCCAAAGCACCTATTTTGGCATAGGCTGGCAGTATATTTGCAAATGTAAACTGATCGGGTTGAAGACCTATTTGTTGCATATGATGAAACAGTGTGACTGCCTTCTGAGGATAACCATGTCTGGTCTTCAATATCTAAGATTCTTGAGCTAATTTGTTTTAAAATTGTCACTTAAGAGTAATCTAAATTATACTTGCTCCAAGACCTAATCAATCTATGTCTGATCATAAAACACTATTCTAGATATAGAAATAGTCTATAACACACGGCCTGAGAAAAACTGACATCTAACTCAATTGTTTTAAAATATATATACTTTTCTATTCATGGTGTACATATTACGCGTAATTGCTAATGCACCAATAGGTTAATGTTATTTTCTTATTTACTGTGTCATATTCAGGTACAATCATCAAAACGTTTGCAGTTGCTGTTACGTTTACATTGGCAATCAGATCATAAGGATCGCCTCATCTTAAAGGTTAGTAGTTTCGCAATTTGCTATACACCTATATATGCTTTTCCACAACAATTTGTAGTAAGAACAATTATCAATCTGATACTTCCTCCGTTATTTAATAAAGCTATTACGCCGGCCAATCGTTCTTTACCCAACATACAAATCTGTTAAAAGTTGAGGCGAAATTTATACTAGAATCTACTTTTGTAGGCATTGAAAATTAATAAGCATTGTCTATGTCTCCTAAGTTTTTTAACGCATCACGAAGCTCGTAAAAGAGGGTAAAAGTCCAAACAGTTGCTGGGGTTTTCAGTTAGTCCCTGTCAAAGAAAATACTAACTTTAAGAAGCAAGTATTGGAGCGTGTTCCTAAATAGATTTACCCTCCATAGTGGAAGTCACTGTCCTACAGACCGTTTGATTTGTATGAGATACCAAAAAGCGGTTAGTTGGCTTACAAACATTACTAAATAGAAAGTGCTCTACAATCCAGAATGGATTCCAACTTTCAATACATTTCTGCACATCTTGTAATAGCAATAGATTAACAGAGCTAGAAATATCCCAAACAGAATTTTTTTATATCTCATTTGCTTCCTTTATTTCCTACCTCAAGCTTTTCTAAGTAAAACTTTCAACTTATTATCATGGCATCTTATAATGTATAAAACCATACAACCATGTATGGATTATCGCAACAAATGTTTTGTCAGAAGTGTGATTATAATGCTTAGTAAAGACATGCATTAGCCTCTGTCAGAGATGTTTGTAGCTTTAATTCTTATATTGGCTCCTCCTTCTAGGGCATCTTAAGAAAATTTCCTTTCTTAGATTTGACGTAATTGTTTTCATTTTGTCATCATAATAATTGTTTAGAGGATAGGCAAAAGGTTTTTAGAACTTGAAACTATGACCTCTGACTATCCGCCACTTGGAATTTTCATGATTACTAATTTGAGGTCATTCTTCCTAGGCAAATACCTAGGTTTTTTGTGGACATAGGTATCAAATTCTCATAACAGCCCAACAAACTGTAAGAAACTCACATTACTTTTTTACATTTGTGAAGGTATGTAACACCATCTACAATATCTTCTCAATTTGATTTAGTTTCATACAATTCATGCACATTTGAATTTTATAAAAGATTACATTAGTTACTATAGCTATTCAACTTAAGGTTACATAAGTCGTTACAAAAATGGGTAAAATTGCAAATCATATAGAAATAAGGTTTAAAAATTTACATGTACTAAAAACAAATTGCAAGCAAGGAAAACAAAGTCACAATAATATAGAAAAACACATTAGGAAATATGAAACAACAACTTGCGAAGCCACTTTGGTTTCCAAATAGTAACAAGACTTCCTACTAATAAAGACACAAATAAAAGGAAGTAATTAATGCTGAAACATATATACCACAAAATATGCCATCATTTGTTGACATTGAAAGTGCATTGCAATATGATCATCTATTTCAAAGTACATCATTCAACTACAACACGGTGATTGTCTTTTTGACACAATTCAAGTATTGTTGCATTTTCAGTATATCGTCAATTGAATTGCGTATGGGTACAATAGACTATTTTAGATCATGCTTAAACAATAGGGACCCAACAACAATATCATCATATGAAAATGAATTGCATGTTGATATGCTTTTCGATTTGCATAGAATATATGAAAAAGACACTTACTTGCATAGGATGCGGCTTTCTGCAAATGAAAATAGAGATGGCATTGAAATAGGGCTATGGGGTGATACATTTTGTATCCATTGGCTGTCTAAATGGCTAAACATTTCAATTTGTATATGGTCACTCACCCACAAAAGAAAATACCTTCACTTTAACAAAGAATCATTGACACCACCATATTCAATATTATTTCACGATAGAAACCCAACTTGTGGCCACTATGAACCTTTGTTCTGTACCATAATAATCCCATGACAAATTGTAGATATCCATACAAAGTTATCACATACTTGTAATGATCTACCTCCTATTTGGAATGCCATTGCTCCTGAAATAGAAAGCTATGGCCTTTTAAAAACACATGCATTTAGTAATGACTGTGGCGAGAGCATGTTTACTGCAATTAGTCTTTTGACAATAGAAAATTTTAATGCAATAGCTCTTCGCCGGTATATGGCACAATCTTTGACTAATGCAATTTTAGGAAAAGATACATATGCAATCAAATGCTTAGAGCTATGCAGCCCAAACTTTGGGCAGCCAATAGAAAATCAAGTTTTCAACCCACAAATATATCTTTCTTTAGTTGGACTACCATATGAAACAAGTGGTATCAAAAGTAGCGATTTATGCTTGTTATGGCTTTCCCATATTTTGCAAGCAAAAATCCAAAAATGGTCAGCAACAACTAAAAGAATTGTTCATGTATATGAATTTTGCCTGCAACCAAAAAGAACCTTTAATGTCATAACATATGAAACAGATACAGTGCATATTCATTATGAGCCATTAAGTCATTTGCATAGAACAAAAATACAATGCATAACAATAGAAAATACAATGACCAATGGAATGCAATTGACAAGAAACAATGAAAGTGGGCCAAACAAGTTTAAGCAACATTCAACATTACCATTTCCTACTACAAAGGCAAATGTAGGCGCCAGTACAAGATTGCACCATTTAAAATCCCAAATAAGAAAAACAAAAGGAAAGGAACAAGTAACTCAACAAGAAAACAAAATAGAAAATGCAATGACCAAACAAATGCAATTAACCACAAGCAGATGAAAATGGCTCAAACAAGTGTAGTCAACATACAACATTACCATTTCCTACTGTAAATGCAAATGCAGATGCTACTATAAAATTGCACCATTTAAAAGCCCACATAAGGAAAACGAAAGGCCAAGAACATGCAATGCAACAACAAAACAAACAAACAGATAAAACAATTACAATATACCTCCGTGCTATAGCAGATATGCCAACACATGCCTGTGCTCTTTGCGAACGTTTCCATTTTAAAAAAGACATAACCATGATTACCAACAATACTATCAATGCTTTTTTGTCTGTATCTAGTGACATATCAATAAAAAAGCTTACATTGGGGGACAAGATATGTAAGCAATGCAATAATGCCATTCAACATCAATTGCTTCCTAAATTTGCTGCTCCTTTCAACATAAGAAGAAATGGAAAAATAGCTTCAGTTCATAGATTAAGCCTTTTAGAAGAAAGACTTGTTGCTTTATGTATGCCATTTGCACAAATAAGGCAACTTGGATACAAAAGACCGAATTTGGTCTTAGTGGAATGCTTATTAATGTGCCTATTGATTTCAACCGGGCACAAGAGGCATTGCCAAAGAAAATAAATGAAACTAAAACAATTGCAATTCAGATAAAAAGAAAGTTGGAATACAAAAGTGCATATCTAATAGGAAATGTTAGGCCTAACTACGTCATGCACGCATTAATGGAACTATGTAAATGTCCCCTGTATATTGACAATCATGTAGTTGTTAATAATGACTGGCAAAGTAACTTTGAAACGCAAGTTGCAGATGTAATAAACAACATTGTAAATATGGAAGAAATAGATTACAATCCTAATGACATTGAGGCTGAACCCATCACAGAATCAGTTGTACATGCTTATGAAAAATGCTTATTGAATAAGAGACCTTCATGAAAATGTTCTTGCAATTGCACCATCAGAAGGATTCAAACCCTTAGGCCTTTTTGAGGACAAATTTTGTGAAGAAATGAGTTTCCCTACTTTATACTATGGAATGCATCATGACAATGATATTACAAAAAGATTCCATTACCAAAAAATAGCAAAATGGGAGCTACTGCATTGTAGAAATGATTTTGTAACTCACACTACCAATCTTTTCTTCAAAGAAATTAAAGTTATCTTGCAACAAGTCTCAAGCTATGCATGGATATGCATACGCAAAGGTCAATTGCAAGGGGAAAAAATATATGCCAAAGATCTTAAAAGCAAATCAGGCGTGTCCAACATCCTTAAATCACAATAGGATTTACAAGTTTAAAAACCATCCGAACTTCACCTGATTATTTAGCAAAGACCGGAAGAACATATTTGCAATGATAAGACAACTAGGTGCACCAACTTTTTTTATTACGCTAACAAGTGCTGATCACCTATGGACACCACTATGCAACGCACTATGTGCTCTATCTGCTAAAAACAAAAGGCATAGCGAAAACATTGACGATGATAACATCGATGCAATTATAAGGAAAAACCTAGTAATTTGTAGTCGTTACTTTAATCATAAGATAAATGCATTTAAAAAATTGATGTTGACTAATGATACTCTATTTGGAAAAGTCTTGGACTTCTTCTTTGTAACAAGAATTCCAAAACCGTGGAAATGAGCATGTGCATTTTATGCTTTGGGTGAAGGATGCTCCTATTTATGGCAAAAGTTCACATGAAGAAATACAAACATTTATAGACAAATATATCTCTACAAATTCATCACTACTTGACATGAATTTGGCAAAAATGCAAACCCACCATCATACGGAAACATGTACAAAACACACAAACTCACATTGCAGATTTAATTTCCCATTACCACCTATGGATAAGACCACAATACTAGAACCTTTAGAAAATACAGATGCCATAACTAAAAACATAGCAAAACAATTTTTCCAAAGCCTACAAACAAAGAAATATAGCCATTGCATAACATTTACTGCATTTCTTGAAGCTCATAACTTAAGTAGGCAAACATATCTTACACTATTACAATCTCTTCTCACTCGTCCTGCCATAATCTTAAAGAGACATCCACATGATATGTGGACAAATGCATTTTGCCGATAAAGTACCAAATATATGGTATGCAAATACAGATGCACAATTCATTTTAGATGCTTATTCAGCTGTAACTTATTGTACATCGTACATGACTAAATTAGGGAAATTAACTTAATGCTTTTCGAGAAAATACGTGAAGATACAAAGAATAATGAAAGTGAAATGCAATTCATACACCGTCAGGAAGTAATAATTACCAACAAATGTTAACATGTAGTGCACATTGTGCTTTTCACGTCGTTGCATTATGGATCTAGAAAAACTATTTTCATAAACACATCTCCAATTACAAATAGGACATTTATTTTAAAAGCTCCTAAGTTGATTACAAAGAACACGACAATTCTAAAAGCGTTTTATGTGCTTGATTAGTGACAAATACAATCTGAGGCCTATATCATTAGAAAACATTTGCCTAGCAGAATTTGCTACGCGTACTATACAAAAATAGTAGTAAATATGAAACGTCGTAAAAAGCTAAAATCATACGTTACATAAGATCTGATAAACATGTCGATCGCGAAAACTATTACAGAGAAAAAATGATGTTGTTCATGCCATTTCGTGAACCAGAAGAATCATTGAAAAATAATTTCGACACATGGTGCTCAGCATTTATTGCCTACCAAACATTGGTAGATGAAAATGAAAACCAATTCATAGCAAAAGTAGATTCTCAATGGGGAAACATAGATACCGCTGCTTACAACATTGAAAACGAGCCCAACTTGACATTCGACTATGAAAATGTAAATGAGCCTAATGGTCCTAAGCACTTTGAACAATATGACATTGGAATGGACCTTCAATATGCCACAAAAAAACAATTTATAACCAACCAAACAATAGATTCAACATAAGCAAAATTCCTTTCTTAATAGACATTGAAGAGTACTTTGCTTTACAACAACAATTAAATGAAGAACAACAAATTATAGTAAAGGATATTAGCACAAAAATTTGTTAGCTCCAAATGACCCATTCCATTTATTCTTAACAAGAGGCGCAGCACTGGGCAAAGCGTACACTACAAAAGTAATATACGAAAGCAATGCTGCGCTTTTACAATAGGCAATTAAATAGTGACCCTCTAAAAGTGAAAGGCATTATCGTAGCATACACTGGAAAAGCAGCGTACAATGTCAATGGTGCAACTGCTCATTCTATTTTCCAGCTACCTTACCAAATGTCAAAGATGTTTCCATTAAACGCAAATACTCTAGAATCTGATGACCAAACAGTGCGGTGAATTACTGAGGATACTACTAATTGATGAAGTATCGTTAATTGGAAGCCGCATGTTATTTAACATAGACAAACATCTACATGAAATTATGCATAAGCCAACCAAACCCTTTGGAAATGTAAACACAATTTTCTGTGGGGACTTATACCAAGCTCAGCCAATTCTAGACTCATGGTTATTTAAAAATCCAATCATGAACAATGAAACAATACAATATACATTTTGGCAATACTATGTCAAATGCTTTCGATTGGACTATGTAATACGACAAAAAAATTCCATGTTCATATCAATCCTTAACCGTATTAGGACTTGCACACAAACAAATGCAGACATTCAATACTTAAACCACCATTGCTATAGATCCCCACCACTAGACGCAAGATTCCCATACTTATTCCACAAAAAGCGTTGATGTCGCCGCCACAACGAGAACATGCTTATGCTTTTGCAAGAGAAATGTGCACATTAAATGCAATTGACTACATAGAAGCTAACCTCATTGGACGACTTAGTACCTACCGAAAAACCCGTCTACTAAAAACTATAACGCTAAAGCAAGACATTCGAATAGAATTGATTGGCGGAAACTACAACATAAATGATGGCTTAGTGAATGGCGCAGATGGAATGTTCAAAGCTTTTTACAACCTGGAACACAAGTTTACTTTGGATAGAATTTAGCAACATTGACATTGATAAATGCGAACGTGCAAAATAGAAACCATGTACAGAGAAAAACTCATTAAACACTTCACTCCTATAACAAGAATTACAAAACAAATACGAATTAACAAACAAAGTATTACTCGGCATCGATTTCCGTCAAATAGCACTTTGTGCGAGGAACTATACATAGAGCCCAAGGTAATGATAGATGAATGCACTGCTTTCGCCCCACAAAGTGAATTTTCATGGCCTTGTATACATAGCACTTTCACGTGTTAAAAATATTGAATCATTGTATCTTATACATAAACTACAAAAATCCAACTTGTATTGTCCATTCGCGTAGAAAGCCGAAATGCACGAAGCTTATACATTCTTTGAAATGGACACCATTATACAATTTCACACAAACAAGCCCTAAGCACTTGCGCATTTTCTCACTCAATACCAGAAGCTTAGCACTACATATTCAGCACATAACACATGACTTTGCAATAATGCAATCAGACATAGTATGCTTACAAGAAACACAAACTGGGAAAATGCCAACTGATACAACTCTCTTGCAAATATTCAACGTTATTCCTATCATGAATATCCACGGGCTTCTACGTGCTTTCTGATAAAAAACACCGCACACAACATTAAAACATTTAGTACACCCCACATTGAAAGTACTACAATTGACATTTGCTACTTGAATACACATATACGAATAGCAAACATATATTTGAAGCCATTAAGCCCACTAATAAACATTACAAGATTCTTAGAAGTCATCACCTCTACTTTACCAATAGATATGCAACTCATAATAGTTGGTGACTTCAACATTGACATGTCAAAGGCCAAAACCAAACAAGCCCAACTTCACAATGAAATGCAGCAACAAAACCTCTTCCTTGTACCAACCATTGCAACAACCGATAACAACACACAAATAGACCAATGTTGGACGAATATGAATATTACAAAAATCACCACTGA
Organism: Taxus wallichiana var. yunnanensis; assembly: GCA_018340775.1. Lineage (NCBI taxonomy): Eukaryota > Viridiplantae > Streptophyta > Pinopsida > Cupressales > Taxaceae > Taxus > Taxus wallichiana. The sequence continues at coordinate 687,070,755 of CM031236.1, read as the reverse complement.
AATTAGCCATGCATATTGGACCGACCATAATGCACTTTTAATTTCATTCCCAGTTTTGTAACAAAGCAAAATACATACTGCAAAAGCAATTGCAAATACAAAATACACCTCAAAATGCATTGGAAAAGGTATTTGTTACTTGCACTTGTACTATGTATATAACTAAAACCATAGCCTATTTTTTGTAGTTGTTACTTACTATGAAACTTTTGTCATTGCAGACACCATGTCAGATGCAACTTCAATTGCCCAAGGCTGATCTTCCATCACAACAATCACCAAAGAGGTATGTTGTTTACAGATTTCATTCTCTATTGACATTATTGCTATCCACTCCTAATTGATTTCCTTCCTCTTAATAATGTGCAAGCCAAGGAATGAAAGCCCAACACTAATATCTATTGACGATGTAAATAACTACAAATTTGGAGAAATTTTTGAGGGCGACATCATGGCTGCATATAAAACAGTCCTTGACAAGCAACGAGGAAAAGAACTGCTGTGAGTGGACCTCACAGACAAAAAAGGCGAGCTGACAATAACTGTCAACATTATGGCACCTTTCATTAAAACCCATGAACATAGCATAATCCTGCAAAAAGCCATCCGCATAACAAACTTTACCATAGCTCCAAAAAGTGACTATGACCACTGCGACTGTGACTTCATATTGCTAATCACTGAAACCACAACCATAGAATCTATTGATTCTATTTGCCCTCAGCATATGTTTATCCCAAATTCAAGCATCCATCAACTACTCTCCACTACTGACCATTATGCAACTGCAACCATAGCTGCCATTTGTACATCATGCCAAAAAATAGGAAACCAATTCATCATTGACATTACAGATGGTAACTCGCCCAATGACAAAGCTCGGGTAAGCCTCACACTCTCTATAACAATTATTTAATAGCATTCTCATTACAAAATAAACCAATTGTTATTTCACTTAATGGATGCCAGGTATATATTTTCTAGACACTTGCAGCAGAATTCCATATCATTGAAAATAAAATCCGAAGGAAAGAACCAGCAATATACCTTTTCAAAAACCTAGCAAAGGAGCGAAAGCATAGACAAGAGCTTGGAGCACCCAATCCACCTTTGTGACCACTGTAAAAGAAAAAAAGATCTCTGCGCAACGCCTCTGACTACTTACTACTGCTACAACAATGAAGGTACTGATAGCAAAGCCATTCTTAAATCAGCCTTATACTTTTCAAATGCTTTAGCACTTGCAAAACTTACAAGCAATTTACTATAAGTCTGTTTTCAATTACCTGTCCCAGTTACTTACCTCACTTGCTACTACTAGTGTGCTTTTTACCCCACTATGTGGTTAGTTTCTGTACTTTTTTATCAGTCTTATATTCGGACGTGAAAGTTCTCATACCATACGATTCATGTACCTGCCTAATATTACAAGTGTAGGTTCAAAAGCTTTAACACCATCAGCACTGCTATGACTTTAGTTGAAACCCCTGCCTTTACTTCCATATGAAGGACAATCATAACGTAGCACAAGCCAATGTTTTTAGTTTTGTCACACTAATATGTATCCTATGGATACAAAGGGAAAAAAGCCAATGTCTGCATTAATGTTCCAATAGTGCCGACTTTTAATTGTCTCCATGTTCTGCAACTTACATGTCCTAAATATTTTCTTGTTTTAGTTCCAACTTTTACAAGTTTGTAATTATGAAATCCACTATCTTTGCAAAACATAGGATCTACGTTTGAGTTGCTTTCTTGATAGTGTCAAAGATGTAATTGTGTCAAAGTATATTTTGTACACACAAAATCCAATATGTGACAAACAGTATTTTTGTTCCTTCCGAATAATGCGAGATGATTAGGTGTATATATACGAGATATTTTGGTTACCGTATTTTCTGCGCATACATTGGATGTCTCAAATAGATCTTTCTTTTGGCATTTACGGTAGAGCTCTCATAATATTCAAATTTCCTTTCCTTGAGATTCACCACCATGATTACGACCATCTCCTTATCATTTTTGTTAATAAATTATCCTTTTGTCATTCTATAGTTTAAGCAGAATGACCCACACTAAAATTTCTATTAGCTTGGATTCAAGATTTATGTAGAGGCTATGATTTTATTTTGTATTTGATTGAGCGGGACATAGTAGAATGTAATCTACTTGTTTGATCACGATTCTTTTTCCTTGCCAGAAAAGAGTCTTTTATTGAGTGCACGTAATCATCTTATAATTGTTGTATATATTTTTCCTCCGCCAGACGCACCAAACGCGGGTTTGGGAGTCGACGGAATCAGAGGCAAATCGCGAAAGCCAGCAGGCGGGAGGAACAGGGCGCAAGGGCATGGCGGAAGGGTTGAGAAGCCCGACACCGGGGCATACATGCGGGATTGCATGGCAGAGAAACAACAAGAAATATGTATGCGGGGCAAAAAAATCCGACGCCCAGGAAACATGTTGCAGGGGCAAAACCCAACGCACAGAGCAGACGCAAATGGAATCGGGTTTTCGGAGCGGAAAATCAGAGGGAAAGAACATGTCGGGGGGGCAGAAAAATCCGGACGCCAAAGGAGATGCCGGGAGGCCTTGAGACCGGCAAGAAAAGACATGTCGGGTGATCTTGAAACCCCATGATCAAAGAATATGTTTTGGGTTTCCAAAACCCGACGCACCTAGCAAATCGGGTTTTCGGGTCGGAAACGCATGATGAAAGAGCATGTCGGGAGCCCACCAAAACCCGACAACAGGAACATGTCGGAAGGTTAAAAAACCCGCCTGCAAAGCAATTCGGGCTTTCGTGGCGGAAAACAAGTCGGGTTTGCACGCCGAAGAAGCATGTCGGGAGTTCTAAAAGGCCCGACACAAGGAAATATGTTTTCGGGTCGCCAAAACCCGAAAAAACAAGGAAATCAGGTTTTCGGGGCGGGAAAACATGGCGGAAGAGCATGGGGCGAAAACACATGTCGCATGAATCCGATCATGCGAGTCATACCTCAGAACCAAAGCAAAGGAAATTTGGTAAATGCGGCGGATGCGGGTTTCGGGAAAACGAGCATCAAACACATGCCGCGGTGTCCTCCAAGCCCGATGCAAATGTTCGAGGGAGTTCCGAACCCGACAGGCGTTGGGGATCTCATCTGCCACCATGGTTGTTGAAGAATTGAATGCAGTTTTGGAGGTGGTTGGGGCAGTTCGAATTCCTCTCTTCTCCCTCTCTTTTCCTCCATATAAAATGTAAGGAGGGGCTGTTTTTAAAAGGTCGAACATTTTTGTTTTGTGCCTCCTCCCTTCTTCTCTTTGGCAGGTGGAGTTGTGGAGCTCAAACCTCCCATTTGAAACTGTAATGCACCTTTGCCTCTGGGCATTTTTTGCAGTGTATTGTATCAACCTTCGGAGCAAATAAATGCATGATTGTGGATGTTTCTCAACCCTCTATGTGTTTCATTTTGCATCCTCCTGATCTTTCACTGTGAATATGTTTATCTGTGCATGATATTGCATTGCATTTCTGTGGTCTGTGTTTAATTGGCAAAACATATGTTCTTCATTCCTCGGTGCATCACCTCCTTAGCTTAGGTTTATTTTTATGCATTTCTCTCTCCCTGTCTCCTTGGTAGTTAGATTAGGTTTTTTGGGGTAAACCTCTGCGTTTTATTGGTGCATCGAGCGGAGGAATAGGGCCGGCCTTCATCAGGAGAGCTTTTCCGATTTCGCGAGGTCCCACACTTGGGAAAAGCTCCATGTTGTGCAATCGCCTTTGGGAGTCTCAAGCGATCGCGTTGCGGAGTCCCGAAGTCTTGTGATTCGACACCACCATGTTTTGGCATGCCGGTGGGACAAGAGGTCATTCCATCAAAATTTGAAGGAGTTTTCATGAAATTTGCACTAAAAATTTGCAAGTTTTTACAAATTTGGATTTTGCACCTCGCAGCTGAACTCGAAATCAATTTTCAAGGGCTTAACTTGCTCAAAGCGAGTCAAAATTTCACCGGTTGGTAGATCATTGTAATCTTCAAAAGGGTATCTTTAGTTTTTGAGATTTTGATTTTCAAAATTTGGGTTTTTAGTGATTTCGGGATTTGGGATCGAGCATCAAAAGCGATAGTGTTTCGGGTTTGGGGATGCATTGCATGGGTCCTATCGGACATTTCGGGATCGAGAACATCAAAAACCTTTCGGGTTTTGAGGATGTCGGACATGTTCAGTTCGACACATAGCAATTCGGGTTTTGTGAGTTGCATCGCATGACTGAGTTCGATTGTGCTTTTCGGGAATCCTTGAGCTGCACTGACATGACATGAGTTCAGTGAAGATTGCATTCCTCGGGTCTTTCAAATTTTAAATCTCGATTTCGATATTGTCAAGTTTGGTGTGTAACTTGGCAACATCGACCTTTTAGAGGCATTTTCAAAAAACACATCTGGCGACTCACACGATCAATGACCCATTTCTCGAGTTCTGAGACCCGTTCCCATCCATTTCCACCCATCTTTCTTTCCATCTCTTTCATTCTTTTCCATTCCATGAAGTTGTGCAACCATGACTTCATTTCCATCATGGAATCCACATCATGACAGTGATATATCACACCTCGACATGTTTTACAAATCCTCCAAATCAGCATTTTGGTCAAGTTCGGGATCAACATGCATACCCATATGAGCAGCGATGCCAAAATCAGTTTGGCTATGGAGCTTTCAAGAGCAAGAATGCGCATGCGATGAAGACAATGAAGAAGAAAATGCAGATCTCTTTGGAGAAAATCCAAAGATGGAGGTGAACATGGTGCAAATCTAGGGCTCGAGGCACAAATGAAAGCATTTGGAATTGGTTGCGAGCACCTTGTCCATGGGTGGGACCTTTTCCGAGGCATTACTGGCTCTCGAGAAGTTAGACTTCATGATTGCAACACTTTGCCATTACTTACTGAGGTGGATTGAAGGAATAGAGGTGTATGAGAGAAGTATTATGCAACCTTGTCGATGGGTAAGCACACCACCTCATACTCTTTCTTTTCCTCCTTCTCAATCTATATCATTTCAGCGGTGTCAAGTTTTAAACTCACCATCTGCTGCCTAAATGTTGAATCCATCCCTCCACCCCCTAGTCTTCCATCCCATCTCGGTTTTTTACGCCCTCTTCTCTTCCAAATCCAAACCCCCTCCACAAGAGCTAAATGAAGTACCTTCCACTCCAAAGAAACAAGAGGTTTCACCGCCTCCACCACCACACAAAATTGTCAAATCAGTTGAGTTTCAACCTATCCCTCCTATTGCATCCCTAATCCATGTTGGGAGGATGAAAATCAGAATGCCAGCCAAGGAAAACCACAGCAAAAAGAGAGTGCCAACAAAGAGGAAGAAATTCAAAGTCTGAAGAGTTGGGCTCTTAGATTTGGGATGACAAAGATCCCCTTGATGGTTAAGCCTACAGAAGAGGCTGGGGTTGGAGAACAAATGGTGGTCAGGACTGATTCTGTTGCAGCAGAAGAAGATGTTGATCTAATAGAAGTTGCACAATCAGCCATGAAAGAGGAAAGCCCTGAAGAAAATCTTGCAGTCCCAACTTGTCCTCTAGAGCAGCAGATCGAAGAGTTTGACTTGACGAACTTCATGCTGGAGGAGGAGCTCATTCAAAAGCAAGATTGCCTTGAGTAATAGAGGAGGAGAAGCTGCTCCAAAGGCAAAAGAAGAGGAGCACATCCTAGTTGTGGAGGAGAAAAGTGCGAGATCGAGGGCTTTGAGCACAAAGCGAGGCTACTGAGGAGAACCTTCGAGTTCTTCTTTCTACTTCACCTCTCCGAGTTCTAGTCTTGAAGAGGAGTTTGATCTCTCAAACTCAATATTGGAGAAGTGAAGGAAACCATGGTGGTCAAGTTGCGAGATCAAGAGGACACCATGGAGGAAGTTGAACAGAGCGGGGGGGACAATGATGAGGCGGTTTACATCAGATTTGGAGGATTGTTTTGATGGAGAAGAACCGGTTGAGTTTTCACCATTCTCTCTTTCATCATCCACATTCCAAACACGAGCTCTTTGTCATGGAGGAGAGCTTTCATTTGCAGCAGCTTTGCATCTTATAGCAGCTCTTTGGAATCAAAATTGGAAGATTTTAATCTTCTATATTCTTCATTGGAGGAAGAGAAAGGGCGGAAGGATTCCACCATTTCTTCCACGTCATCCATCTCGGAGGGTGCAAGAGAACTCCATTTTGGAGTTGAAAATCGGAGAGCTATGGGCATATCAAAGCGGATCGAGACCTTGCCCGATCGGTATTTGGCTTCATTGGAGCCAAAGGAGAAGCAAAACCGGTCATGCTCGCTTGAGCATGAGGGTGAGCTCTGAAGTACGAGGATCAGCTGCCATACCTTTGATCAAATGCGAGCAACTAAAAGAGGTATTGGATTTTTTTGGTTGATACCTTGATGATTTGGTAGAAGACCGACTTCTTGTTGATTTTCCACTCATCAAACAGCCATGATCGAGTGCGAATCAATTGCATGGCTGCCCGATTTTGAAGAAAGGAAGCTATTTTGCTGACGATTTGCGGGGTTTGTTTAGCTTGCCTTTGCTTCCAGTTAGAGTAGAGTAGGTAGGTTTGCTTTCAGCAGAAGAAGTGCTTGTGCACACTCTGCATGTTCCATTTGGGGCATGTATGATTTCCAGTTTTGTACATAGTTTTTGTGGTGTTGGTTTTGCTCTGGCATGGTTCATTGCAGCGGTTTTGGTGAGAACAACTCTTAAGTTCAGTGTGCTCTCAGAGAAGGAGTTGCGGTATCAGGTTCAGGATCGGATATCGGGTTGGTTCAGGATATCGCTTATGACTCCATGCCCAATGGATTGCTAAAAGGCCACTGATCTTCTACCTAGCAGGCAGGTAACCCCGTGAGTCGCCAAATTGTTGTATATATTTCCCCCGCGGCGCGGCAAAGCGGGTTTGGGAGTCGAGCGGAAAGAGCAATCGCGAAAGCGAGCGAAGCGAAGTCGGGGAGGAGGAGGCGGGAGGAACGGGGCGGGGCATGGCGGAAGGGTTGAAAGCCCGGCAAGGGCATACATGCGGGATTGCATGGCGGAGAAAGCAACGAAGAGAAATATGTATGGGGGAAAAAATCCGGCCTTGAGGAAACATGTTGCGGGCCGCAAACCCGAGCGAAAGCAGCGGCCTTGAAATGGAATCGGGTTTTCGGGAGCGGAAAATCGAGAGGAAAGAACATGTCGGGAATCGAAAAATCCGGCCGAAGAAATCGGGGTGGAAGGCGGGAGGCCGGGAGCCAGACCGGAAAAAACATGTCGGGTGATCTTGAAACCCGCCTTGATCAAAGAATATGTTTCGGGTTTCAAACCCGGCGCACCTAGCAAATCGGGTTTCGGGTCGGGAAAGCATGATGAAAAGAGCATGTCGGGAGCCCACAAAACCCACCACACCAAAAGGACATCTTCGGAAGGGTTAAAAAATCCGCGCCTGAAGGAAATCGGGTTTCGGGGCGGAAAACAACATGAAGAAGCATGTCGGGAGTTTAAAAGGCCCGACAAAACATGTTTCGGGGGTCGAAAAAACAAAAATCGGAGTTTTAAAAAACCGAAGAGCATGGGGCGAAAACACATGTCGAGGCACCAAAATCGGGTTCGGGTTTCGGATCGGGAAAACACGTCGGAAGAGCATGAAAAGGAAGCATGTCGAGCCGGTTTCAAGCCCGCATGTCAACCGATCAAATGCGAGGAGTTCGAACCCGACGGGCGTTGGGGATCTCACCGCCACCATGGTTGTTGAAGAATTGAATGCGTTTTGGAGGTGGTTGGGGCGGTTCGAATTCCTCTCTTCTCCCTCTCTTTTCCTCCATATAAAATGTAAGGAGGGCTGTTTTTAAAAGGTCGAACATTTTTGTTTTGTGCCTCCTCCTTCTTCTTCTCTTTGGCGAGGTGGAGTTGTGGAGCTCAAACCTCCCATTTGAAAGCGTAATGCACCTTTGCCTCTGGGCATTTTTGCGTGTATTGTATCGACCTTGGAGCAAATAAATGCATATTGTGGATGTTTCTCAACCCTCATGTGTTTCATTTGCATCCTCTGATCTTTCACTTTGTGAATATGTTTATCTGTGCATGATATTGCATTGCATTTACGTAGTACTGTGTTTAATTGGCAAAACATATGTTCTTCATTCCTCGGTGCATCACCTCCTTAGCTTAGGTTTATTTTTATGCATTTCTCTCTCCTGTCTCCTTGGTAGTTAGATTAGGTTTTGGGTAAACCTCTGCGTTTTATTGGTGCATCGAGCAGGAGGAATAGGAGCCGGCCTTCATTTTTATCAAGACTATTCTATACCATTTTCTTAATGTACTTACTGTTTATTGTTTAAGAGACCATGTAATATCATCCCATGCTCCTCTTTTCTCTCAAATTTTTCCTATTTATATATTTCCATCTTACTATTTACAAAGTAGTCCGATACTTTCAAATAGTAAACGATGAGAATTCAGTCTAAATTATTGATTACCATTTCCGCAACTAACATATACCTATGCATACGACATCTGTTTTGCTAGTTCTGTCATTGCATCTCTATTCACTGCGTGTTCATTGTACGGCCCACTGCACGACCATTTCGCAATTTGCTGCACAATTCTCCTGGCCCATTATTTCCTCCTTTTTATCATTGTTCGCCCACATTCATATTCTGCCTCCCTTTACTTTTCCATTGTCAAATGTACTATACATTTTGTAATCCATCGTACAATATATTAAAATTATACCTCACGATTGATGCCTTGCTGCAGTCGTCGATAATGTTTTGTCCAAATTCAGATTTGCAACTATTGTGCAGTCCCTTTCACATATTCTTGTCTATATCATTGGGTGGAGCCCCCATCACTGCTTTTCCTAGACATTGCAAGCATTTGATCAGTGATAAGGAACGCCCTATGCATCATATGGACGCCTGCATGAATGCCATAACCAGCGCCAGATCTAAATAGATATTAGTCTTTATTTCCACAGCTCCGTTCCACGCTTCCTCTTTTGGTTCTTTTCCTGGTCCATTTCACTATTTGGTTCTGCATTTCAACTTCTGGTTCTTCTCTCTATATGCAGTTTTTTTCTGCTCTCCTCTATGCAGCCTGGAAAATGTATACATATGTACTAAAATTAGAAGTGTACTAATTCCAAAATAAAATTACACTGAAACTTGTTTTCACTGTTGCACAGTTGAAGGAACATTGACCATCGCAAAGGCCTATTCCAGTCCATTTGAACCAATTTGTAAAAAATACAACTTGACTATTGACCGTCTACCACCATTGCATGCAGACATAGCATATTGCAGTAACTGTGAACAAGAATGCCCATATGCATATTACCACCGTCTTCTATGCAACATTAAAAGCACAGACAAAACATCCATCCAATGCATAGCTAAAAACAAGCTTCTAACTGAATTGATACCTTCTCTTACTGCTACAACATATCCGCAATACATAGAAGACAAAGAAGTTGTTATAGAACAGCTATCACACTTTACATTGCATGACATCTTTACAATAGACAAAAATAATATCATCAGACAAATGACAACTACTCCAGACGAAAGTATGTTGCCTTCACCTACTTTTCAATTATCAGCAATATTGCAAATACTATATGCTCTACTCATACTAATATTCACTTTCATTTCCTGCAGGCATTCCATCCCAATTTCAGTCACAAGAAAGCAGCTACGCATCTTCAAGCCATACACTATCAGCACCATCATTTTAAGGTAAATCAGTTACCCCATGCACACATATGTTTCAGCTATTTCATTTCAAATACAAATGAAAGACAATTTCTAATACTACTCCATATTTCTTTTGCAGATCTAAAACTGGAGCTCCACTTCGTACACCACAACATTTCTGAAAATCAAATTTGTAATAGCATAAATTGTTACTTCTCATCATTTTGTATCATCATAGTTTAATACAGACAACAATAAGCTATATGCTTATATTTATACATTTCAAACACATTCTGTTTAATATGCATGGATTGACAGACTTTTACATTGCATCCTAAAGCTGCTTTTGATTCATTGTCATGTGTTCTTTGATTACTAAGTTCATTGAAAAATATATGCCATATAAACATAAGTTGCTTAAACTTGACTCGGGTTGGCCTTGTTGCATCTTCAAATTAGCTACGTCTAAGTGCACTGCATAGTAATTTTTATCGGTATTTGTTCTTTGTTTGTATGATTTGAGGTTTCCTATTGCAAAATGTCATCAGAATGAGACCATTTGCATTTCACATACATTTAATATGAGCTATTGAAAGAATGTCTGCAAAAAAGTGGTATCGGAGGCGCCCCATGGTTCGTTACATGTCATTGCTGAGTCCTCTAGTAGACATCTATAAAAAATGTGAAAACATACCTAATGCACATGAACTATTTGGAAGAATGTACAACATAACCTGACCATTTAAACTTCATTTTTGTTTTACAAGCATGTAACCATGCAGGTTAAGAGGATGAGGACTGTAGATACCAAAATTACTCACACATTGCCCGAGTTAATTACTTTTGCTCTCATATATGTTGTTGTTTGTATGATTTCAGTTTCCTGTTACAAGTTATGCAAAGCAGACCCTTTGCATTTGACATACATTTAAATATGAACTCTTCAAAAGAATGTCTGCGAAAAAAGTGGCATCAGAGATTGCCTAATGGTTTGTTACATGTCGTTGCAAGTGCTCTAGTAGACATCTATTAAAAAATGTGAAAGCATACCTAATGCACATGCACTATTTGGAAACATGTACAACATAACTTGACCATTTAACATGTACCATGCGGGTTAAGAGGATACCTTTTAGACCATTGAGGCCTATAAATACTTTTAAAATTGCCATCTTCTATGTTAATATACCAAAATTACTACTTAAGCACTTCTATATTTTTTTCTGCAACCATGCAGGTTAAGAGGATGAGGCCTGTAGATACTTTAAACTAGCATGCAACCATGCAGATTAATAGGATGAGGACTATAAATACTTTAAAATTGCCATCTTCTATGTTAATATGCATATAAGCCCCCACTATATTTTTTCCCTTGTAATTGCCCTTTGAATATCCATTGTTGAAACAAAGATAACTTTAATTGCTTTGAAGAAAAGATTGGTAGTGTGAGTTGCAAAATCATTTCTACAGTGCAGTAGTTCCCATTTTGCTATTTTTGGTAATGGAATCTTTTTGTAATATCATTGTCACGATGCATTCCATAGTATAAAGTAGGAAAACTCATTTCTTCACAAAATGTGTCCTCAAAAAGACCTAAGGGTTTGAATCCTTCTGATGGTGCAATTGCAAGAACATTTTCCTAGAGGTCTTTTATCGAATGAGCATTTTCATAAGCATGTACAACTATTTCTGTGATGGGTTCAGCCTCAATGTCATTAGGATTGTAATCTATTTCTTCGATATTTACAATGTTGTTTACTACATCTGCAATTTGTGTTTCAAAGTTACTTTGCCAGTTATTGTTAATAACTACATGATTGTCAATATACAAGGGACATTTACATAGTTCCATTAATGCATGCATGACGTAGTTAGGCCTAACATTTCCTCTTAGATATGCACTTTTATACTCCAACTTTCTTTTTATCTGAATTGCAATTGTTTCGGTTTCATTTATTTTTTTGGCAATGCCTCTTGTGCCCGGTTGAAATCGACAGGCACATTAATAAGCGTTCCAATAAGACCGAACTGTGGCCTTTTGTATCCAAGTTGCCTTATTTGTGCAAATGGCATTCGTAAAGCAACAAGTCTTTCTTCTAAAAGGCTTAATCTATGGACTGAAGATATTTTTGCATTTCTTCTTATGTTGAAAGGCGCTGCAAATTTAGGAAGCAATTGATGTTGAATGGCATTATTGCATTGCTTACATATCTTGTCCCCTAATGTAAGTTTTTTTATTGATATGTCACTAGATATAGATGAAAAAGCATTGATAGTATTGTTGGTAATCATGGTTATGTCTTTTTTGAAATGGAAGCATTCGCAAAGAGCACAGGCATGTGTTGGCGTATCTTCTATAGCACGGAGGTATGTTGTAATTGTTTTATCTGTTTGTTTGTTTTGTTGTTGCATTGCATGTTCTTGACCTTGCATTTTCCTTATGTGGGCTTTTAAATGGTGCAATTTTATAGTAGCACTTGTATTTGCATTTGCAGCAGGAAATGGCAAAGTTGTATGTTGACTACACCTGGGTGAGCCATTTTCATCTGTTGCGGGAAAGTGCATTTGTTTGGTCATTGCATTTTCTATTTTGTCTTCTTGTTGAGTTACTTGCTCCTTTCCTTTTGTTTTTCTTATTTGGGATTTAAAATGGTGAAATCTTGTATTGGCGCGTACATTTGCCTTCGCAGTGGTGGATAGTAATGTTGAATGTTGCTTAAACTTGGTTGACTCACTTTCATTGTTTCTTGCCGATTGCATTGCATTGGTCATTGTGTTTTCTATTGTTCTGTGCATTGTGGTTTCTGTTGTTCTATGCAAATGACTTAATGGCTCATAATGAATATGGCATGTATCTGTTTCATATGTTATGACATTAAAGGTTCTTTTTGGTTGGAGACAAAATTCATATACATGAACAATTTTTTTAGTTGTTGCTGACCATTTTTGGATTTTTGCTTGGAGAATATGGGAAAGCCATAACAAACATAAATCGCTACTTTCAATACCGCTTGTTTGGTATGGTAGTCCAACTAAAGAAAGATATATTTGCGGGTCGAAAACTTGATTTTCTGTTGGCTGCCCAAAGTTTGGTCTGCATAGCTGTAAGCATTTAATTGCGTATGTATCTTTTCCTAAAATTGCATTAGTCAAAGATTGTGCCATATACCGGCGAAGAGCTATTGCATTAAAATTTTCTATTGTCAGTAGACTAATTGCAGTAAACATGCTCTCGCCACAGTCATTACTAAATACATGTGTTTTTAAAAGGCCGGAGTTTGCTATTGCAGGAGCAATGGCATTCCAAATAGGAGTTAGATCATTACAAGTATGTGATAACTTTGTATGGGTATCTACAATTTTCGTGGGATTATTATGGTACAGAACAACGGCTCATAGTGGCCACAAGTTGGGTTTCTATCGTGAAATAATATTGAATATGGTGGTGTTAATGATTCTTTGTTAAAGTGAAGGTATTTTCTTTTGTGAGTGACTGACCATATGCAAATTGAAATGTTTAGCCATTTAGACAGCCAATGGATACAAAATGTATCACCCCATAATCCTATTTCAATGCCATCTCTATTTGCATTTGCAGAAAGCCGCATTCTACGCAAGTAAGTGTCTTTTTCATATATTCTATGCAAATCGAAAAGCATATCAACATGCAATTCATTTTCATATGATGATATTGCTGTTGGGTCCCTATTGGTTAAGCATGATCTAAAATAGTCTATGGTACCCATACGCAATTCAAGTGACGTATACTGAAAATGCAGCAATACTTGAATTGTGTCGAAAAGACAATCACCTGCGTTGTAATTGAATGATGTACTTTGAAACAGATGATCGTATTGCAATGCACTTTCAATGTCAACAAATGATGGCATATTTTGTGGCATATATGTTTGACATTGATTACTTCCTTTTCATCGTACCTTTTTTAGGAGGGAGTTTTGTTACTATTTTGGAAACCAAAGTGGCTTGCAAGTTGTTGTTTCATATTTCTTAACATGTTTTCCTAAATTGTTGTGGCTTTGTTTTCGCTTGCGCAATTTGTTTTTAAGCATATGCAAATTTCGAAACCTTATTTCTATATGATTCACAATTTTACCCATTTTTGTAACGAGTTATGTAACCTTAAATTGAACAGCTATAGTAGGAAACGTAATCTTTTATAAAATTCAAATGTACATGAATTGTATCAGACTACATCAAATTGAGAAGATATTGTAGATGGTATTACATACCTTTATAGATGTAACCGTAAAAGTAATGTGAATTTCTTACAGTTTTGTTGGGCTGTTATGGGAATTTGATACCTGTGTCAAAAAAAACATATCATTTGTAAGAACAATGCCCTCAAATTAGTAATCATGTAAATTCAGGAAGATATACAGACACAGTTTCAAGTTCTTAAAACCTTTTGCCTATCCTCTAAACAATTCATATGCATTAGATATGCTTCCATGTTCTGTATAGATATCTACTACGGTACTTGCAACTACATCAACAAGAAACCAAAATCATGGTATTAGGCCAGGTTTTCAATTCCCATGTCAAATGACAAATTTAAAATTATAGTTCACGAAATTGAAACTGTATTTTTATGCACTTTTCAATTTAAAAGTATCTATAGCCCTCATCCTCTAAATCTGCATAGTTGTATGCTCATAAAATAGAAATAAAGCTTAAATGGTCTGGTCATGTTCTAAAGTGTTTTAGTATGTCAAAGAGTGGGAGCATCCATGCGAAATCCATCTGCTGCATATATTGCAATTATGACAATGCCTGATACCACATCTTTTTCACGCATTCTTTGAAACAGTACATGTGCATTAGGTATGCTTCGACATTTTGTATAGATGTCTACTAGAGCAGTTGCAACTACATCAGGCATTCTTTCAAATGCAAGTACATGTAAGAAATCATTATGCTTTGATGACTGTAAATGCACATTCTGCTTACTACACACAACCTGCTCTGAAGATTACATATTTGCAATTACTGCAGGCCTGTATTTTCATGACCATGGTTTCACAAGGAAAAACACTCCACTCTTTCATTGGGCACACGTGATTAAATGGCATTTGCTAGACACAACTTTTCAGTAAAAAACATATTTAAATGTATGTCAAGTACAAAGTTTTGATAGATGCCAGTAAAGAGTTTGAGCAAGTAAAAGAAGAAGACAGTTTCTCATGGAATACAATTATTACAATATACAGAAGACATGGTTATCCTTACAAGGCAGTCATGGTATTTCACCATATGCAACAAACATGGTTTTCAACTTTGATGAAAATAGGATACCGTAAATGGCTCTGGTTTGTTTGTTTTATTCTAACAATTTGCTAGAAATACTCAACAAAGAAGACAACGAGAGGGTATAAATCCTACACTGTGGGCACATTTGAATTATGGAATTATTGAACATTGTTATTTCCCTCTTTGTATCTAAGGATTCTCTCGATCATTATGAATTGAAGAACTTTGAATTCTTTTATACTACTGATATTGCCAACTTGTGTTTTTAAAGGAGAGGAGGAGGTTATAAACTTATACTGAACAGAAATAGCATGGAAGTTTCTTATAAAGCTTTTCTATTATTTTTTTCCCCTTTTTTGTCATGATAGGCTTAGATTGTTAATTTTTGTGGAATTTTATATGTGTGTTTAAGTTTATTTGAAGATAACTATTAATTGTCATTATCAGATAAATGATATTTTTTAATTTAATAAGAGGAAAAAATATTAAATTAAAAAATTATCAGCCAGGAGACAGTGGAGGGTAAGGATATAGGTGTGCATGTATGCTCAAAATGCCTCAAAGGAATGTGGGCTCATGGAATACCATGTTTGCAGGATATGCACAATATGAATTTATTGAAAATGTGTTATAATTACTTAGAAACATTCATGCAATTGCAATTGGCAAGATGTAAAGCCAAATTCCACAACCTTTATCAGCATCCTCCTGCCAAAATGGGAGCTTTGCAGGATATGCCATCAAAAATGGGAGAATTTTGGAACAAGATATGCATCTGCCTGGTAGACATGTATGCAAAATGTGGAAGCATAGACAAGGCACGTGAACTGTTTGATAAAATGTCTCAAAGAAATGTGGGCTCATGGAATACCATGTTTGCAGAATATGCACAATATGAATTTGTTGAAAATGCACGTGAACTGTTTGATAGAATGCCTCGAAGAGATGTGATCTCAAGGAGTTCCATGATTGTAGGATATGCATAAAAATCCCATGAACTGTTTGATAGAACACCTCAAAGAAAATATTTTGTACCAACCAATGCACCGTCTTTGGTCCTGCCATAAATCTGGATATGATCCTAACTACATACTGACATCTAGACTTCTTATTGCCAAGTAGATGAGGCTGCCTTTGATTCATCATGTGCTAATAATTTAACTTCAGTTGCTGTCACTGTTTCCTTGCAATCTTTCATCTTGCACGCCTAAAGTAAGTCTCATACATATTTTGATTCTTGTTCATGTGCCTTGTCTATGCTTCCACATTTTGCATACATGTCTACCAGGTAGTTGCAACTACATCAGTCAAAATTCCTCTATCCATTATGCTTTGATGGATGTCCATACCCTGTTCCAAAGCTCCCATTTTGGCACAGGCAGGGAGGATGCTGACAAAGGTTGTGGAATTTGGCTTTACATCTGCCAATTGCAATTGCATGAATGTTTCTAAGTAATAATAACATATTTTCAACAAATCCATTTTGGGCATATTCTGCAATCATGACTGTCCACGAAACCACATTTTTTTCAGGCATTCTATCGAACAGTTCGCGTGTCTTGTCTACGGTTCCACATTTGTTCATATGTACATAGAGTATCATTTGTATTTGCACATCTAAGAGTATATACACAGCGCTGGTGTTTAAACTACTTCTCACAAGTGGCTATTGGAAATTTCAAGCATTCTCTGACTGAAACAGAAAAAGAAGACAGAAGCGACAATTTTAAAACAAATTGACTCGAGAATCTTAGATATTGAAGACCTGAAATCGGGTACTTTGGGTTAAAAAACATCTTGGCCTAGGGCATTCCTCTTGGTTTCAACCTTATTGGAGGGTTTGGTGCCTATGCATCATGCAATTTTTCTCTCTTGGTGCCTTGGAAGACATTATTCAGAAAAGGCTATAAACTACTATATAGCCTTTCATTCAAAGATTCAGTCTAATGTATTATTTTCTACAAAAAAATAGGAAAAACAAATATAAAACTAAATGTAAATACGTTTCTGAACACCTACTTTCCAGAATTTGAAGGACGGAAACAGTATAGTTTTGTAAATGCTAAAACACAGGTCATAAATGCAGTAGAACAACAGACCTGCAAAGGAAACCTTAAAACCAGGAAAATTGCGTGATCAACCAAAATTATTTGTTAGTTTCCAAGGCAGTGGAGTATGTTAATATATCACTAGCTTGATAAATGACGTGAAGTGCACGATGGAAACGCCGAAGGGGATGGAGTGAAGAATGTAAAAATGAAGAATCGAAAAAGATGGAAAGGTTGAAGGATGTGGCTAATGGTCATAACAGGGCACCCTGTGGAGAGTGCTCCTACAACGTTGGGACCTTGTAGTTTGAGGCAGACTAACTTAAGTATTAAAAAATTTGGTAAAGAAGAGTGGAGGCATATGAAATTGGAAAGACTATGGCCCATGCCTCCAGATGTAGGTACCATTTGATCAAGGTGTTGTTAGAGAAACCAAAAAAGGACCCATTCCTATGTTAGATGAAAGTAAAACCAATATAATTTACAGAAACAAAGTCAATGTAGGTTGTTTAGAATTCTTAGTTTCTTGTCCATTCAAACTTTTGGGTAATGTTCTAATAGGGAGTGTACGATGTAAACATCGAAGGAGATGGAGTGAAGAATGAAAAAATAAAGAAGTGGAATAGAGGGAAAGGATGAGGGGTAATCAAGAATGGGTTCAATGGAAGGGGAGGACATTGAGTTCCAGTGTATCGTTTGTATCTTATAGGTAATATTCATGGTGGTGCAATATGTGTATGAAGAGGACAAACTAAAAAATGGAGAAATTTGAAAAAGTTTCATGTTTGAGACTCAACTGAAATGCATGCATCATACATGTTTCACAGGTCAATGTTTTTGTAGCAAACTTGCTGATTAAAGCTTTATCAGGAAGCCTAATTTGTGTTTTTTGGCCTCTGTAGAAAATAACCCAATTTCCACATTCCAAATATCCCCTTATTCTAAAAGAATCCAATAAAAAATCTTTCTCGAAACTATTATGCCGAATTCCTTCATGATTATATTATGGTTGGTACGATTTTGACCATAATACGAAAGCAAAAGTGCAGTGAAGATCATTACAAGAAGTAGGCAGTTATATATTATGATGAAGAGTCGTGATCTTTCTCGAGATATAAACAAATCAACATTGGTAAGCATCGCACTAGACCTCTACTTCTTCAAGTAAATATCATGTGCTCCTAGATATTGGACAAAATTAAGAATGTAGAAGAAACTTCAGAGATTCTAAACACTTCTAATATCACTCTTTAATCACCATAATTTTCTTATTGAACATACCAATTCCTTTCAAGTTTTTTATTTTGCTGAAAAGCAGCAAGTTGCTCTTCTATAAATTTTTATATTGCAGCATGAGCATGGACAAGCACCAAAGCTTTCTTGAGGATCCAAGAATAATGTTATAATCCTGTAGAAATGTGATGCCTTCTACAAGAGTAGTCAACGAAATTAATTCACTGTTACTATTACATGAGAGGTAAAAATCTATGAAATGCAACTTTTTATGGCTAACTTCTCACGGAATTTGTAAATCATAAACAGATTTCATTTCCTAGAACTCAAAGAGTCAACGAACTCTTGGAACATGGGAAAGCATAGATCATCCTCTATTCTAGAGTTTCTATCTATGAAGTTAGAAACTTGTGTCAGTTCGTTAATAATACAAAGCTGATATGAAAGATAGTTAGAATTCAATAAGGGCTAGTGTGTGAAAAGAATGCATGTAAAGGAAAAACTTAATAAATAAAAGTAGTGATGTTTACCTTTGACAGTTCGAAATAGAAATGAGTTAATTGAATTATTTTGCAATGTTGTTGTGCCCCAACATCTATAATTGTAAAAGATCTCTTATGTAATAACAATGCAGCAAATATATCAGTAAATAATAGGCTTGCAATTTTTTTTTTTTTTTACATGTCTTATATCTTTGTGCTGACCTTGGTCTTTGTTGGTTTCCCGAATCTCTTTCTTTCAGATTTCATAGGGGCAGTAAGGAATATGACCAACCTTTCCTCTTAATATAGGTGATCTGGTGATATGGTTTCCCAAGTAGGCTGGCAACTCAGATGAGTTTTATGAAGCAAGGTAGTTCTACTACAGGGCTTACATCTCAGCTGGGTGATATGAGCATGCCAGAAGTTGTTGACAAGCTCAGAATGCTTGCGGGATCTTTGGCTGAGAGATTGGGTAGGAGTAGCTCAGATGATGGTATTTAGACAACGGGAGTGGAGTCCAGCCTTATATCCCAGATTTTCAAGTTGGGTCCTGGGACAAAGCAACAATCATTTATGAGAGCTTTGCAGACATGCTAAATAGGATATCCTTTTCCACAAGAAAGCAAGCTAGAGATCTGAATGGGAAAATTTTGCTACCTTTGAGTATGACAGAGTCCTTGGTAAGCATTTATGAAAATTTAAAATTACAAGGTTCCATGGTTTTTGTCTTGAGTTCATGAATGGGCTGGTTTTTAGCCCTGACAGTAAATGTGAGGTTTGTTGGATGTTTTAGTCTAGGTTCATTTTTTCCCTAAACCTTACAGTCTAAAACAATTTGATGTTTCCTTCTTGTATGTTTAGCTCCATTGCACTCTAAAACAAAGTAGAGTTTCACGTTAATTGTAGCAAAGACTCCTTCAAGACAGTCAATTTCAATTGCAGGATTGTTCAAGTAAATGAATAATTCATTTCAGGAGATAAAAGGCTTGGAGGGGGTTTACTAGGATGGTCTGGCAATGGAAAAATAGTACAAGATGTTTCTTTCTGCTTGGACCACCCAATGCAAAGCCAAAAAACACAGTTAAGATATGGTGTAATGGAAATAAACAATGGATGAATTTTAGGTGAAAGTATTACCCTGATTTCAATTGCCTCAAGGGAAATATCAGAGTCAAAACCACAAAGGGTTTGTAAGGAAGCTTCAAAGTCTACATCTTTACCAATCTTAGCCTGTATGTATATGAACACCAATTTAACTGAGACAAATTTGGCAATGGTGAAAATCATCAATTTCTTACATTTAAAATTTAATTTCATTCAATTACCAGCCATCTTGGAGCTTTAGGAATTATGAAAAGCCCAAGAACCAATAAACTACAGGGAACCACTCCTGTATAGCCAAAAAACAATAGGAATATTGGCATTCTTTAGCACATACTACATGAAATTTTAATAAAATTATTTTTAATTATACTTTCTCTCTTTCATATAATTTCCACCAATATACCTGCAATTGCAAGATGTCTCCAGGAAATGAACATTCCCAATAGATATGCCACTAAAACACCGATTGCTAGGGCAAGTTGTTCCACAAATGGTCTCTTTGTTTGTTATAACTCAAATTTTGCAAATGAATATCATAGACCATATGGTACCTTTAAGGACAGTGTCAAGGTTGAGTTCTCAAGTAAAAACTGATAATGGGCAAGGATCTTACCATGTTCACTACCCTAAGACCTCCACACAAGTGCTGAGGAGCTATCTCAGCAATGTACACAGGCACCTGAAAAGATCATACCATACAATGCAAACAATTACATGTCCATCTAGGCGGTTTATCTTCCTGATAACTCCAGAGACTATTACCTATTAATATTCAAGGAAATTTTTTATCGGCTACTGTCCAAATGAAGAGAAAAAGCACAACATAGGAGAATACAAAAACTGGCCAATACAGACAAATATGAGAGAAGACAATGGTCATGGTGCATTTTGTAAAACAGAGTCTCAATATTGTTATTAAGAATTTATATTGTTTGGAATTCCTGACGAGGTGGCTTTCTAAATTTTTCTTCATCTCATAATGTTGAAAAGGGTTCCAGTTTTGAATGTTTCTAAAAATACCACCATCCAACTTTCTATGCAGGAAAGTTTTTAAATAGATATTTGAATACTGTTGTGTTAGGTAATCAATTTCCAATTGCTGTTAGAAACCATCTTTAATAGATTTTTAATTAAGATGATTTTGAGAAACATGGGTCTCTATGTGAATCATAAGTATTTAAACTGGAGAAAACTTACAATAGAAAGAGGAAAAGAAAAATGACGTCCAACTCCCAATTTTAATATTCAAAAAGGCAACAGAAACCAAGCAAAGAGACCAACTACATTCATCTGGATGCTGAAGAGAAAAACCAGTCTGTGAACACAGTAAGAGTCAACAAACACTCCAGCGCTTTCTGGGAGGAAAGCAAGTTCACATACTCTGTCTCTGAATGAGGTTGGGATTATACAATGTAATCCATCTCATTCTTCTCCCCTTCCCTCATCTTTTACTAAGGTCTCCTTTGGCTATGTCCTTCATCTCCCTGCTTTTACATCTAAATAAGCCCCCACCATTTTCCCCTTTCCCCTCTTCCACTCCAAGACATCATCCATACTGCTCCAACCCAGCTATCTCTAGGGAATCTACTCTTACTCCTCCATTAGTGTTTGATACAGGATACACTCCCCCTGGACTGAATTCAATGGTTGTTGTATCTACTGAGTTAGAAACCCAAAAGCCTGAACCTGATAAACCACTCCACCAACACTTTAACATACTGCCAAACAGTAAGGAGTTGAATCATCCAAGCATATATTTAACCTCGGCGAGAGTTTTAACCAAATTTGAATCTGAGATTGAAAATCGAGGGACCAGTTGAGAGATATTGGGCCTCGCGGAGGAGGAGCAATAGGTCCAGAATATGACGCGAGGCACACACAGCTTGAGTTCGGAGGGAGGCCATTGGGAAGAGACAGAAAGTGAATCTGCAGGCCTTGCCTCTGTAGCTCGGTGGAAACAGCTCTGTAGCTCGGTGGAAACAGCCCCGGAATCGTTTGAGGGTTTGAAAATCCGTTTCTGTACATTCTGTGTTGATGAAAAATCCTCTGCCGGCCAAGATCATTGTGAAATGCATGAGAGGAGTGACATGGTCTTGAGCAGAGAAGGGCACCACGACCACGTGTGCTGGATGTGTCACCTAACCATCGCTTATCTATTGCCTCCGTTGGATTTCAACGACGCTCTAAGGAGTAATGTCATCCGTTTGATTTCCAGAATCAATGGGTTCAACTCCACTACAAGAACGCCTTCGGCGTAAAATGATTGCTTGCCAAAACCACTAAGTATAAAAACTAAGTGCAAAATTGTCTAAAGATTTAACATATCCATTTGTATATGTAAATTTATTAGGTTAAGTTAGCAGAGCAAACAAACATATCTAATTTTTGCAATCATTTTAAAACAGAAACCACAAAAAGAAGAACAATTCATGCAAAATTGTGTAACTGTATACCAAGTCTAAATGTCAGTGTGCAAACTCAGTTAAATTTGCAGAACATGCAACGATATGCAAAATCCAACATCGTTCGACACTGAAACTCAAAAATGTGAAAGATAGCGCAAACTTATTATAATGTTTAACTGAACCGCACTATGCAAATTCAGTTTTAAGTTTGCAGTACAGTCAAACCGATGCAAATGTCAAAATTATTTAATGTCGAAACCCCAAAAATGCAAAACTTCATTTTAGCCCAAAACGTAAATTTAGTTTATAAAGTGAAACAATTGCCAGAATAAAGGCCCAGGTTCAATTCCCACGGTGAACTGCTAGGCCAAACTTCCTGCAACGATATGCAAAATCCAACATCGTTCGACACTAAAACTCAAAAATGTGAAAGATAGCGCAAGCTTATTATAATGTTTAACTGAATCGCACTATGTAAATTCAGTTTTAAGTTTGCCGTACAGTCAA
The DNA here is from genome assembly GCA_018340775.1 of Taxus wallichiana var. yunnanensis. Taxonomy (NCBI): domain Eukaryota; kingdom Viridiplantae; phylum Streptophyta; class Pinopsida; order Cupressales; family Taxaceae; genus Taxus; species Taxus wallichiana. The sequence goes on along the minus strand of CM031236.1, from coordinate 687,047,993 downwards.
ACTGATGCAAATGTCAAAATTATTTAATGTCGAAACCCCAAAAAATGCAAAACTTCATTTTAGCCCAAAACGTAAATTTAGTTTATAAAGTAAAGCAATTGCCAGAATAAATGCCCAGGTTCAATTCCCACGATGAACTGCTAGGCCAAACTTGCTGCAAATAAAAAATCTGAAGCCACAACCTTAATGAGAAGAATGCAACTAACTCTAAACTATGACATCATTAAGTTTGATTCTCAAATCCTTGTCAAAGCAATGGAGGCCAAGGGAGTATGGAGCCCTATCTAAACACAACCAACAAACAATGTAAAATATATCTGAACATTTACTCAATCCAAATGCTAATGGAAATGCAAGTAGCGTCAAAAAAGGACTGAATCCGATGGCAGATACAAATCCAAATCTCGTTTTTCAGTTTGTAGTACACACAAAAAAAACAGTGAATGCTAAAATCCTAAAAACCCTAGCAATTTGATATACCCATTTGACTATCAAGCGAATCAATAAAATGTAAAATACCTCTGCGGCTATTGTTCTCACTACAAATTGTTGTGGAAAAGCATATATAGGTGTATAGCAAAATTGCAAACCTACTAACCTTTAAGATGAGGTGATTCTTATGGTCTGATTGCCAATGTTTACGTAATAAAGCAACTGCAAACGTTTTGAAGATTGTACCTGAATATGACATAGCAAATAGAAGAAAGCAGGGGATGTCCATGACAATACATGAGAAGTGTGTGTGTGAGAGGGACAAGTGTATAATACTATACTCGTACAATTGTTAGTAGCTGGAGCCAAGTGCAGCAGGCCTAAGATCTGAAGGGCACTATTTAAGATGCAGGTAACATGACAGAAGTAAAAAGATATATCCACAGCGTAGACATAGCATGGAAAATGAAATCAAGTAAATAAGGAGTATGTTATTATGTATACCACATCTAAAAATAAGATTAGTTTTTACATAGGAAATAATCTGTTGACAACATTGAAAGCAAAGTTGCACTAAATTTGACAATACTAAAAGCAATGTTGCATGAAATTCTGCAACAGTGAAAGCAAAATTCCATTCGATTTTGCATCCTTTCTTTTGTCTAGTCTAATTTTGGATTCTGAATCTAGCAATGTTACAGTGAATGAAACTGGTGCTATTGGATCACAACTTCAGTTTTTAGGTCCTTTAAAAAAACTCTGTTCTTAGGCAATCAGTGTGTGAAAATCTATTTATTCCAAGTTAGAGAGTGGAGGAAATCTCTGGTGGATGCAAGTGGTTTTCCACTTTTAATCAATGCATACCTATTCCCAGAAAATAAAAGAGTCATTTGTATTGATTAGTTTATTCACTTCATCATACAACATGGGCAATTATGACTTGGCCGCAGCCTAAAAACAACAAATCTGCCTTTTAATAATCCCCCAAACATGGTAACTTGCCTATTTTTTCTGCTCAGTCTCTTTGGCATTCTTTGAGCAAATAGCTTTCATACAAAATTAGGGGATTTGTCTTTGTATGCAATTAAATCTGGTTAAGGGATCAAAACGTAGAAGACCCGAAGTTGTCAGTAAGGTCAGGCGGGTAAAATAGCTAACCAGAGAAATGCAGAGCAAAAAAAGGGGATTTGGAGGATATTTCGTATCCACGATGACAGAAGAGGCACTCAATAATCGATGGGGGTCAGAGATCCATACAACGGCTCCAATTTCACCGCACAACAGAGGAAAACAACAAAAAACCTACCAGCAATTGAACACAACCATGAAAACAGGAAATGAAAAGAAAACAAGAAGGGAAGCGTGCCTCAGCGTACTCACATCTTCCACAGTCGTAGCCGCCTTTGTGGACAGATTCAAAACAAAATAAAAATGATATCTCCAGATCTGCAAGCTCCCGCAACAAACGTCCGATACAGTAAAAAAAACCGCTTCTCTTCGACACTGCCATGTATACAGGTTGCTGCATGCAGGAGGCCAGGTGTGAATCTCAGAGCACAATAGCAGCCACCGCTGCAACGACCAGTAGGGAAAGAGTCACAGAAAATACCTTAGCTACATGTCAAAATAAAAGAGGCAAAGAAAACTTTATTAAACCCGGTCATATCTGCGGCAGACGGTGGAGGGAAATCGGGCAATGAGGGAACAGGAATCAACCAATCATCGACGAGGGAATTCGAACATTTACCTACCGCTACCAATAGTTAAAGCAAATATTTACCAAAACATTAGCATATGTATATTGAACTGCACACCAAAACAAATTAATAGCAACATGCGAAAACATTAGTATCCTGCATGGCAGGTACTAATAAAATGTGATAAATGCCCCTTTGTTTATCTTTATTTGATAGACAGATCCAAAAATGAAAACACAAAAAAATAAAAGACACCAAATTAATCCAGTCACATTATGGAAGGTGCATCCCCAATACAAAGTTCATCACCAATGCTCCCAAAAATTTGTTTTCTAGAGACAAATATAATCAATCAAGCTTAATTTCATTACACGATCTCATTCATATATATATTACGTTGGAGTCAAACCAGCCATTTTACTATAATTTTATTTACTAAATTTGGTTGATAAATTTTATGTTGAATAGATGATTTATCGTTCTTTCGATTGGCCCGCTGATCAATATTATAGACTAGCAATCGCATATTGGAAGTGTAATGGGGACATCGAAAGGGATAAGGTAGAGTTTTGAAATTTCGTAACATTTGAGGGAGATAAAAGTGATGTATATAAAATTTAAAATACAAGTTATATAAATTCAACATGAATTGAGAAGACAAAGAGAAGCAAGCCTAGCCTCTTCAATTCTTATACTATTTACACAAGGTCCAACAGACATACTTGAGAAACGATCGAAAGAGAAGGGGGGGAGATGTGGAGGTCTTGAAGGGATGGAACCATGGAGATAGCTATGAATGTAAGGCCTTGTCTTTCAGGGCTTCCAATGTCAGTTGTTGCCTTATCCGAAGTAAGACCTTGTGACTTGTGGATTGTTAGAGCCCAAGCCATTTTGAGTGGAATTTTTCTCTAGTTTCCTCTTGAAATAGGAGGGATTGGAACATGTGATGGGTTATTCGTATCCCAACAAGGGCCAATGTATTTGTCAAAATGGACCACAACAAAAAGTGGAAGCTCTAGTGGGGATGTAGATTTGTTGTAGATGATGTCAACAATTTTTCCGATAGCACCATCAATCAGTCCAGCCTCAAACTACAATTAGTGAGCTCCCTATCAGATTTCAAACAAAAGCAAGCAGCGTTTTCTTTTTCAAACACTTTTTTTTGCATTTCTTATCACTCATTATAAGAGGGAAAACCATGTAACAAAAATTATCCATTGTGATGTTCGGAACTTCAGCGATCCTTCGTGGCCCATTCATTTTTGTCAAAGTTTCTCATATGAAGAATTTCCACAATAGTTGCAACATAGGTAAATTTCTTTGCAAGACCCATAAATTTGTTTGTGACCCAAATATCACTATGGTGTGAGCCTAGCAATTTCTGCTAAGCTATGCAAATAGTTGTTTACAATGACAAACTCTAATGGAATTTGCACGAGGTCTAAAATGTACCGTGGTCCGCACAAGGATACCTAGCATGACTGCTAAGTTCTAAATATCATGTCGAGGAAATACCAATTTAGCCACCATTTGGTAAGATCTAAATATCTGCATTTTTAAACCAAAAAACACATTTTTCATTTTTTTTTGTTTGATGAAACTGAATTAGTAATCCATTTAGTGAATCCTAGAGAATAATTGACAAATATCATTAAGGTTGGAGCCTAGCAGCCGCTAAGGTATGCAAACAATTGTGTGTATAATTTTATTTGTTCTGAACAAATAACATATCATTGGGAAAAAATGAAGCTAAGGTAAGAGAAAACCAACCATATCTACCCTGTACGATAGACCTCTTTACAACTATTATACACTTTTGTGCACATTTTGTAGGTTGAAAATGGGTTGTGAATGCAAAACAAACAGTCGTTGTTTTATGTTATTCATAATTAGAACACTGCAAAGGCCTACTAAATAGTATTAAATAATTTTATCCAAAGTTTATACTATTATAAAATGTAGTTGTACTCAATAATATTACACGGCTTAAAACAAAAATTCAACAAAAATGTAAAAAGAAAAAGTAAAATCTTATCCACTTCTGCTCATTTTTTTGAAAAGCAGATTTGTAATGTCCTTTTCTTTCTCTTTACAAATATTCTTGATTAGGAATATGGATTTTTTGACTATCTACAAGATAGCAACCCTTGTAGATCATGATCTGAATCTACTATAACAAAGTCTCTTCATTTTTGTGTAGTCTTATTACAATTTTTTTGTTCTTTTTGGTGGAGAGAGGTGTAATGATTTAAATGTGCATGCTTTAAGATTGACATTGTGTGCAATAAATATGGTTCTTGTAATGCATGTTTATAACGGAAATAAAACTGAAACACAACTGGAAATTTATTTGTAAAATGTTCCATAAATTTATATAACGTTGAATATGGATGAAAAATTAAAAATGAATAACCAACAATTCGTATAAAAAATTACAAACACTGAAATTAAATTCCAGTCTAAATGCTCCTTGAAACAAAAAACAACCTTTCATTTTGCAATAAAAAGAATCATGGTTACTATTATTACGCCGAAGGTGTTCCCCCTATGGGAAAGGAATTTCTAAGCATTCATGCCACTATCTTAAACTTGATGGGTGTTTTGACATTTTGGACATGTAATTAAATTTGACAAAATGGCCATTTGCCTGTTTTTACTTTCTTAAGTTGTTTTTTACTACACTTTGCATACTTTGAATCGGCCAAACACTAGGGGATTTCATCACAAAAGGCCAATTCATTAGCTGATGTCAATGTCAATGATAAAGAAAACAATGTTTTTATTAGTTGGGAGACAAGTGATGTAGTTCATGAAATTCCTCCTATCAGTACCGACTTAATTCCATCTGAACACTCTCTTTGTGAAGGAACTTGGATGATGAATTCCTTAGTTTGAGTATTGAATCCCAAACCTGTGGTTGCGGTTGCATTGTTTCCAAAAGAATCCATTGCTCTAGCTGATAAAATACCACCTAACAGTAGGGACTTAATTCAATCTCTAGTATTCTTTCAGTGAAGGAACTTTATTGACGAACTCCATAGTTCCAGTATTGAATCCCAATTTTGTGGCCGCAGTTGCATTGTTTCCAAAATAATCCATTTCTCTAGCTGATACTAATGGTCAAGAAAACTTGAAAAGTGGTTCAGGAATCAAGAATGAGATTATGACTTTATAAAATATGATACTAATGGTGAAGCAAACTTGAAAAAGGCCATTTCACTATCTAATGTCAATGTCAATGATGAAGAAAAATGTGTATTTATTAGCTGGGAGACAAGTGATGCAGGTCATGAAATTCCTCCTACCAGTTGGGACTTAATTCCATCTGAACACTCTCTCAGTGAAGGAACATGAATGATGAATTCCATAGTTCGAGTATTGAATCCCTAACTTGTGGTTGCAGTTGCATTGTTTCCAAAAGAATCCATTGCTCTAGCTAATAAAATGCCACTTAGCAGTCCATCTCAACAGTATTTCAGTGAAGGAACTTTATTAACAAAATCCATAGTTCCAGTATTGAATCCCAATCTTGTTGTCGCAGTTGCATTGTTTCCAAAAGTTTCCATTTATCTAGCTAATACTAATGGTGAAGAAAACTTGAAAAGTGGTTTAGGAATCAAGAATGAGAATATGACTTCATATAATCCATTCACAGAGCCTATAGATGAAGAAAAATTTGTCAATGGACGAATTTGAGACTATGGATTCAATTGTTCAGGCAGAGAATGAAGAAATCCACACAGTAAGATTGAAGGTATTGTTGTCATAAAGAGTTATTTTTTAGTTGATGTCAATGCAAACCCAAACTTGGTATCATGTTCAGAAGCCAATTATGACATTGGGTTACATGAGCTTACATGAAGGAAGAAGTATAGGCACTGACATTGATTGCAATGGTATCAATTATGGATCAATTCCTAAGATGGCAACAAAATATGATTTCATTAGTGTATAGGGGATAAAATTCCATGGTAAGTCCTGTGATTTTTCAGAATACCAGAATTTAATTCTTCAATTTTGTAATATATTTTCTCCTTATCCATAAAATATTTTTCTTATTCAAAAATTGCATCTTTGGACCTTACTTGTTGAGGATAATAGTTTGGGGAATTTAATCAATTTTAACAACTGTATGAGTAGAGATCTAATCATGATCTTGGGTTTCAAGAGGTCATTTGTATGTTGTGTATGTTTATTTGAGTTACCTGAGATAAACTGCTCTCAAAATCCTTAATCTTTTCCTTTACACCACCCTGTCTAACCCCCTTCATAGTATGTGATGACAAAGTGCTCTCAAAACCTTTATCTTTGCCTTGACACCAATTTGTATGCCATCCCCATTTATAGTATGTGATGTTAGAGGATTAGGAAAATAAGTGGACACTACAGTGTGAACATGATTATCAATCAACTTAGATATTGGACAAAACATATGTTGTTATGCATTTTGTTGTTGATGAGGATTGATGTTGAAATGTCTGCAATGAAGATGCTTGACAAACCCCCTCTGATTATTTACCAGATAAGGATCCATTTCTAGTATCTGATTGCAAGACCATGTTAGGAGAATTAATTGTGTTGCTTTGTACTAAACAAATATCTTGAGTGAATACTTCTGTGTTTTCAACATTGACCACACCGGATGAAGTTCGATCCATACCTATACAAAAATAAGAAGCAAAATGTCTTTTCATAATGATGTCTTTGTCAGGGATAGTGATTTCATATGCAGTTGAAATTTCAGTAGAATGAACAAACTGATGTAACTGAGAAGTTTGGTCACTCTGAGAGCTCTCAGTCAAAAGATTTGAAAAGGGAATATTTTCCTCACCTGTTGTGTCACTTGGACTATCTACCAAAGGAGTTAATGAATTCGAACCATCCCTTAAATACTGTAATGGTAGCTCACTCAAATAAATAGATAACCTTGAGGTAGTAATGCCTTCTTCTGTTGAAGGAGGCATGCCAGAACTTCCACCACATGTAGCAAATTGAGTATCTAAATTAGCGGAACCCTGACCATGTGAAGAATCTGGCACAAGACAATACCCTGGTGAAGCTATTGACAAATTTTTGTTTTCTTGGTGTAACGAAGACCCTAGTGCATGAGTTTCCCCTATCTCATGAATTTTTACCAAAGCTTGATGAGAAGGTATCTCAGAAACTACCATAGAGTCTGCAAGTATTGATGTTATATCCTTCCTTTCAAACTCGGTCTACCCATGCCCAATCAAGAGAAAATTATCTGTAGGATTATTGGCATCTGAATTTTCCCATTCTGCAAGGCTTTCTTACCCAGGGTGTAACAAGAGAAGGCATTATATTTTCATTTGCAAATGGAACATTTACTTTCTGGTGTCTTCAGCCTAGACCTTGGAAGGTGACATATTCGAAGAAAGGACAAATGAATGTTTGGGTGAAGAAGGTACTGTATGAATGAAAATTGATATACAACCTTCAACCGCACTCGAATCCCAGGTCGTGGGTGCAAGCGGCTGATTTTGAATGTGTGTGGATAACTATAGGAGGATCAGTGACTAAGATCTGGTAGTGTGATCTCCTAGTAGCTGAGTTGGCAAAGGGGATATTTAAAGGCTATGAATGAGTAGCATAAATTCCCTATGGTCCATTTTACTAACTTGGATCTAAGTGTTGATCTAGTTTGAAGTGTTTCACTTGATTTTTTTATCGTTCCTTAGAAGTAATGACGAAACATATAAGGAAATGGGCATAGGAGGAATAACTGTTATTGATGGTTGAAGGTTGTTGCCCACATATTGACTCCTTGATCCAGAGCTGACCATGAGATCTTCCTTTTGGCTGGGAGGAACTACCTTGAAACTGATGCATGTGGCTATAATGAGGTGGAGGTGCTTGTATGAAGGCTGAATGGTGTGGAGGAATCATCAAGCGGCTGCAGAACTCTGCGCATGGAATCCACAGGCATTTTCTTGTTTAGTTCTTAACAAAACCTCGGTTGGAATGTGTGTTGGATGGCCTCTGGATGGATGTTGGTCATCTGTGTTTGTGTTGGTATAAAAATCATCGATTAGGTAGGTCATGGGGAAACAAGCCAACAAGTGTGCAAGGCATAGCCCTCTTTAAGGCAGAAAGCAAAACTGGTTTATTGCTAATCTATCAAGAGGAATCTGTGTAAATCTACACTATTCTAACTTCGAGGGGTTTGGGATCTCATCCCGGTAGAGGTCCAAGTTCAACTACGAACGAAGGTAGGAGGAAGGAATGGAGGAGGGTAGATCTGAAGGAAGAAAAGAAATGAATTCCAAGACGGAAAGGTCAGAAGGTTTATGCTTTGAGCCAGTAGTAAACAGAGCCAAACTTACTTACATAAACAATTAAAGCAATAATGATGAATAGATGAAAATAGTAAGAATGAATCTAACATAATAAAAACATAGATCTAACTTAAGAAAGATCTGATGCAAATAACACACACATTAAGCACAAAGTCTGAATATATGTATTAATATTTCTTCTATTGCAAGAAAACACAAAGTATTTCTCTCCTCACTTCTCTTTTCATACAAAAAATGTTCCTCCAAGAACAACAAGTATTCAAGTATTTATAGAAGGAGAGGAGGAAAGAAGACAAAAGAAAACCCACTACTTAAAAAATATCTTACAAGATATTTACAAAAGATCTAGAAAATATCTACAAAATATCTAAAAAGTCAACAGTTGACTTGGGCAAGTTTTTGGATGGCAACATCCCATGGTGCAACATGGATGAGGTCATCGTGTATGCCAACATGCTTTTAAAATATTTTACAAAAACAATCAACGCATTCTAGAAAGGAGAAACTACTCTTCATCATCCCTCTGCTCAAACTTGGTGTCTTGCTTTTTATCAGGAGATTCCATGTGACACTGTGTTTGATATTCTACAAACTTCTTGATCATTGCTTGAATTTGATCATGGTCGGGACCATTAAAATGGTCACGAATGACTTCTTAGGTTTCTTTCTTGTTCTTGAGCTTGTCAGGTAACTCGGTGAAATTTTTGCATGCATCGATTAAAAAGCCAATGAAATCATGGCAGGCCAAGAGGTTATTAATTTACTCTCAATCAAAAGTGACCTCTGGTTCCAGACCTTGAGTGACGATAGCCTTGAAACACTAGAATGTATCATTTGCTTCCCTCAAGTTATAATATTCACTTGAGCATCCTCGAGCCATTTTTACAATTTATGCTCCGCTCCATGTTGTATCGTGCTTTACTGACTTCATCTTTAACGTTTTCGATTCTCTCCAGGATATATTCCATCTGATCAACCTGGTAATCTAATGCAGTGAGAGACTTATTATGTGCACATGGGTGATTGATAATGCCGACATTCAATAGGTCGTCAGCTAGACAGTTAACCATTGCTTGAACGTTTCTTGTTGTAACTTAAGCGTTATCCAATTTTCATATAGGGAACTTACTACTGCTTGTAGCTCTTTATTTGCTTGGGTTATATCCTGATAGAGCAATGTAAACTTCCCAAGCACTTCCTCACCATCTCTGAAGATCCGTTCGATCCAGGATGATACTGTTATGCCTTGTTCACCAATCTTAACATATTCATTTGTTTTCTCCATTTTGGGAACTTGAATGGGTTCGACCGGTAGTCATAGGAGGAGCGTTGCCCATTTTTTGCAATGCTTGTAGGAGATGTCTACTTTGTTCTCAAGTATCATTTTCTCCTTTTTTTCCTCTTGCAGCTTCTTGCAAAGAGCATCCACGATAGACAAGGCTTCCCCTTGCAGGCTTTCAGATGACGTCCCCATTATGACTTGAGTCACCGTGAAGTCTATGGGAGACAGATCTTCTTTTCTCTTGGTGGGATCCAGAAAGCTATCTCCATAACCCTTTCTCCTGAAGTGCCTTTAAAAGCGAGTTATCACTTTACGCTTCTTGGTTCCCTTTTCGAATAACGAAGAAATCCATGGCGCTTGATGGGAACTTTCCTCTTATCTAGCTCGGATAGTGGAAATACAACCGGGATTTATGGGAGTGGGAGGCGGAGGAAGAAGAATTAATGGGAGTGAGAGGGGGAGCAACTACAGAGGCCACAGGAAGTGTGTTGAAACACTCTCGGTGGTGGCATTGTGAGGGAGTCCAACGCACCGATGGTTATGGGGCACGGAGTTATACTAATGAGAGAAGAGAAGGTCATGGAAATAGAAGGGATCTTCATCAAGATTGAGGAAATATTGGGTAGATCCATGAGAGAGGAGAAGATGGAAGAGGTGGGAGATGGAAGGGAGGAAGGGAGAGGATGAGACACATCCATAGGAATAGATGCTTGAATGACAGGAGGAGAAGGAGGAGCGGAAGAAGGAACGTTGGGTACCTCAAGTGAGTTCTGATTGTGATAACATCCCGAGTGGATGTATCTGTTGAAACATATCTTGTTCCTTCATCACCTAGAGACACTAGGTCGACTACTTGCTTCTCAGAAGTAGGAGGAAGGCCTTCAGGAGTAGTGGAAGAGGGAACCTACTGGGTACCTCTTGTCTACTTGGTTCTCCCACCTTGTCCTTTCCTTTTAATTTTGGCACATGGTCCAGAAGCCTTGGAGGTGCATTGCACCCGAAGGAGAAGTAGTGAAGTCAACTCCGAGGTATGTAAGGCCATTCCGATGCACCAATGTTCGGTGTCTGCAGTAATGGGTTTAACCCTTTTTGAATGGTCTTTGGCGCTTTAGCTCTGTCGATCTCAAGAATGGCCGATTGTTCCCATTTGTTTCAATGTAAACCTTTGATCAATTTCTTGATCGGTCTCTTTAATTTCTTTGGGACAATAGCAACGCCATAGTGGATGATCTCCTCAGAGCCAGCCGGGAGTGATCCTTCCACCTAATGTTTATCTCATGGGTTAGGTCTATCTAAATGTCCTCGATCTCGGGAACATGGATGGGATCATTTTTGCCTTCGGGAGGCAACCAGGCGATACCAAAGGTCGGCCTTCTTTGGGAAGTTGTGCTTTAAATTCATCGGCTCTAGCTCAACATACATCTCTCGTGCTTTAGCAAGTGTAGAGGCAGTGTATCGGGCAAGCTGTAAGGGGAATGGAGTTCCTCCTTTCTTTCTCTTCATCTGATTTTCATGATAAGTGATTAACTGCCTCCTCGAAAATTCCGGGAGGACCAGCTTTGACCCTGCAAACCTTGGTAGCTTCATTGGTTCTCCCTTGAAATTCTTAGCTCGAGGTATGTGAATGTGGGGGTGTGTGAACAACGCTCCACATTTCTTTGTAGCAGCAATCACACTCGGGCTGGTTGATTGTGTCTCATGTTTGGTCTCAACAAACATAATACCTCATAGAAGAAGGCATCATTTATTTTGGAACCAGGAGATGCGGCTTGAGCCTTAGCTCTAGGTAGAACTCGTATATCTTGACTTGGGGCCATACCCCATTTTGAGTTAACGCTGCAAAATCCCTTTCGACGCACGCAGATAGCGTATACAACATAGGAATTCATGTAGAACTTCCCGGTTGTTAGAACTTGTTGAAGGCTATGAGATGGTGTCACTTATGATTTCACCCTAAAGAAGCATTGATGAGGTGCATTCTGCTCATCATTTAGCATCTAAGTGTAGAGGCATGGTGTATCGGCCAGCTGTAAGGGGAATGGAGTTCCTCCTTTCTTTCTCTTCATACAATTTTCATGATATGTGATTAGCACCTAGCTCTTTGCCTCGAAAATTCGGGAGGACCAGCTTCGACCCACTGCAAACCTTGGCATTATCATCCATTGGTTCTCCTCAAAATTCATAGCTGCCGAGGTATGTGAATGTGGGGAGTTGTGTGAACAACGATCCCCATTTCTTTAAGCAACGAATCACACTCAGGCTGGTTCGATTGTGTCTCATGTTTGGTCTCAACAAACTAGGAATACCTCATAGAAGAAGACATCATTAATTTTGGAGAACCGGGAGATCTTTGGCTTGAGCCTTAGCTCTGGTAGAACTCGTATATCTTGACTTGGGGCCATACCCCATTTTGAGTTAACGCTGCAAAATCCCTTTCTGACGCAGTAGCGTATACAACGTAGGAATTCATGTAGAACTTCCCAGTTGTTAGAACTTGTTGAAGTTGCTATGAGATGGTGTCACTTATGATTTCACCCTAGCCAAAGCATTGATCAGGTGCATTCTTGCTCATATTCTCCAGGTATCTCAGCATCCACTTGTGGAAATAATGGGCATCAGGGAGCCCAAATACTCTGTTCAAGAATGTGATTGTATCACTCAATTCTTCATTAAAATCACTATGGTGGATGGTTTGTGGCCATCTGGTCACCAACTTCTTGTTCTTCAGATAGAGTTCATTCATCATCTGCATGCACTGATCTTCATTATCATCCCATGTCTTCCCATATTCTTCAATAATTATTTCCACATATTTCTTGGGATGAGGAACACCAGGATCATCTCAAAGTGACGAGTTATGAGGTTTATGATTGTCTCGTGTTCTTTATTTTCAACACATCTAGTGTCTTTGTTATAACATCGTGAAATCAACATGATGAACTCATTATTTATGGCACTCACCAGAAGCCTAGCTGCAAAGTGCAATCCACTACCTATTAACTTATTCATCCATGGGCCATTGTTCGCCTTGGTGGTCCTTACCCAGAAATCATCCATGTCAACATGACCCAACTCAGAGTCTCTGATGTCAAGGTCACACTCGGCATATGAGTCAGGCATTCTGACTCTCTGGTACTTGTACTTCATTTCTTGCTCTGACTGCTTAGCTTTAGCTTTAGCTTTAGTCGGTTTCTTGCTTGACGAAGACATATGTGAGTTCAAGAATGGATGTTGTTGTTCTGCAAGAAGTATCAAGAAGGTCCAACACAGAAGAGCCATGTCAACCGTCATGTTATTCATAATGAAAGTTTGAAGAATAATAGAACACCTTAGAATGTGTGAGAAAACAGTTAGGTTTAGCTTGTAGAAGGGAGAACGAGCAATTTTAAGCCTTAGGGCACAAGGTGCAAGTTTACAGTAGGCTGCAGGAGCTTGTTATGCTTTGGTGCATTTGGGAAAGTGTCGACATGGGCACAATGGCGCCAAGTTTCAACATGGGAAAAGTTATTCCAAGTTTGAAAGGGTGTAATTTTGACAGGTGTTACATGAAAATTTTTAGCGCCAAATGGTAAAGCACGGGGCGTGGATTAGTAGCATACAACATGTTATGTTGATGTTGTGGAAGTTGCGCTTGCACCTTAGGAAAATATTCTAAGTGTTCTTTGGCTGGGCGCAGAAAAAGTTTATGTTGCATGAGAGTAAAGTGTGCCAAAGCGCAACTTTGGAAGAGGTTACAAGGAAAAACAATGTGGCATATTAGTTCGATGCACTTTCTGAGCATGTAACATCTCTGAAAATTACACCAAAGGATAACAGTTAATAGTTTGGTCAATTTCTTGATTATCACTTTCCTCCTTTTTGGATTCATTAGATGGCAAGGAAGCAAGCAAGGAGAGATGGTTTTGGGTTTACTTGGCCAGTAGGCCTTCCCAGTTACGAGATCGGAAGGAGAGACGAAAAGAGGGTTTCAATTGGGTCTTGGAAATATTAGGTTCTTTGGATTTTAACCTTTTGACATGAATCCTAATACCTAACACAACAAAACAAAAAAACCACAACTAGGAGAGGAGCCACTTACCCGGATTTATAAAACACGAAGAAAGATGCGGGGTCCACAAGCTTGAAAACGACATGCGAGGGATGACAGGGATGACTGACATGTAGAGAGAATACTTTTCACAATTTCCAATTCGTGAAAATGACATGTGGCAGGTTCATATTTATAGAAAAATTGGCATTTATGACCTCACCAACCGTTTTTGGCATAGTTTCTAGAGCGTCGACACAAGGAAAATTGTGCCTAGGAAAATGCTTAGCACAAATTTTATGAGGTTAACACAACAATCTCAGCGCTAAAGGTTTTAAAGGGGGCACAAATTTTGGGATGTTGACACGAATGAAATGGCGCCCAAATTCAAAATGGCATTGATTTTGTGAGTGTCGACACACAACTTACTGCACGAAGGATAAGCTAAAAATGGCTAAGTCCTGAAACAACTTGATTTTTTGAAAGGGAGTTTTGGGCTATTTCAAACATTATCAAACTTCCTTTGGTGTCATTTTTTTTTTTGGTATAGTTACCTGCAAATTGCCCTTGTCAATTTTGTAGGATAACAGTTGGCTCTTTCTGGGGACTATCTTTAAGTGAAACTTAAGGGTAGAGAATCCCAAATTTTCATGTGCCTATCCATTGGGACGAACAAGAAAACTATACAAAGAAGAGATAAGCTCTACTTCACGAATATCTTGGTGTTGTTTGCTATAGGGAAGTGAGACCTCGGTTCCATCCATATATGAGACATAAAAACTATTCCCTTCGTTGAGTCTGCTTGATTTTGTATGGCCCCTCTCAAAGAGAGTCAAACTTCCCATTCATACCTTTCGGTTATCTTCATTTGTCCCACGAAGAACAAGATTTCCCAATTGAAAATATCTCTTCTTAGCTTTCTTGTCGAATAGACTCTTAACTTGATTACGATGTTCAATGATCTTTGACCACTTTCACTCGCTTTCCTCAAGTTCCATCGGTACATAATCCCTTTTCAAGAGAATTCTGAAAAGTTTCATCTTCAATTGTTTCGAGCCAAGTGCAGAGCGGGAAGTTACTGCGGAGATAGGGGTATCAGATGCTCAATCCCTTCTACAACACTTGGAAAGGTGACATCTTTGCCGAGAGACCTCTTTGAGTGATACAATACGCCCACAAAGCATCGTATAGAGATTTGTACCAGGGTGCGGCTAGTTTTCATCAACTAGCTTTCGTGATGATAGTCACAATGTTCTTGTTGCTGGATTCTACGACCATTTCACTCGAGGATAATAATCAGAGGCACATGAGCCAAGGTTATTCCGTATCCATAAAAAAACCAATAACCTCCTGTGAAGAGAAGTTGGAAGCGTTATCATCGATGATTTCATGTGGAATGCCAAATCTCACAATAATATTCTCCCAGTGAAGTTGCAAACAATTTCGTAGCATGGCATGCTTTACTGTGTATGGCCTCCACCCATTTCGTGAAGTAATCCATTGCTTTTAGGATGTAACTATGTCTAGCACTCGATTGAGGATTTAGTGATCCAGTGAAATCAATTCCCATTGCTCAGAAAGGTTCATCAATGATGATGAGGCCTAAGGGGAAATGCGATCACTTTAGTTTGTGCAACGAACTATTGGAAGAGTTCACATTTCACTATCGGTGGCTATATCATGAAATATCGTTTAGCTAGTAGTACACTGGACTGAATGATTTTATGTGCTATCACAAATGAGGAGAAGTGACCACCGCAGCTGAGTCATGAAAACTTTCCAACAATTTTACTGTTGTGGCTTGTCGACACATCATAGAAAAATGCCGTCAATTCGCGTTTGTATAATCCATCATCCCATATGATATATCTTACGGCTTTGAGCTTCACCATTCACTTTTCCTTTGTGGTTAGGTGTGTTGAACTGCTGTAGGTGAGAAAGGACATGATATCGAGAATATGATTCGTCATTGGTTTGTGACAAAAGAACCATGGGAAAACAATCTACTTTCTCCAGGTTCATTGTGTTCTCCATTAATGTACCTTTGAGTCTTTATTTTCAGCCATTGGTGACACGGGCCATTACCTCTTACCAAATTGGTTGGTTTGATGTCTCAGGTCGTGATTCTTGGACCTTTGCGATCCAATTCCTTCATAAGATCCCTAACTCCTATTGAGTCGGGATAGACTTAATAAATCAGTGTAGAACCAAAGCTCTTTGACCATGAGAATTCGAGAATATAGTAGAGGAAAATTTTATTTGCTTTTACCATGGCAAAGGCATGTTTTTCCAATGCGACATCTTCAGTTCATGAGGCGTAAGAGGAGAGCTCATGAAAGCAATCAAGGATTCAATATCCTTGGAGTTCTTTGCATCAAGATAGTTGATACACTATGCATAGACGCATAATTATACATGATGAAGTCTTTCTTTGAAGTCTCGGACACACCAAACAGAGTGTGAGCGATGGAGGTTTTTACGTCTTTGAATGATGTCTTGCCTTCCTCACTCCATTGGAATGTTTGGAGACCCTTTCATCATATTAGATATATGATGAGTCTTCTCAAGCAAAATCAGGAACAAAGCGTCTAAGATAATTTACCTTTCGAAGAAAGAGTGAACACCGATCTTATTTGTAGGGAAAAGTAAAGCTCTGAATAGCCTTCAACCTTTTCGACATCTATCTTGGATTTCCTTATCATCAATGACATGTCCTAGCAGATTTCCTTAGGTGACCCCAAAAAATGACTTCTTTGGATTTAGGGAAATCTCGTGCTCTCGGCATATGATCAAGACTTGTTCGAATGATTGCGGTGATCAATTCGTCCTTTGGAGAACACAGTTAGGTCATCTAGGTAAACTATGATGACTTTTCCCATCGTACCTTTAAATGCAAAGTCCATTACTCGTTGGAAGGTGGCACCGGTGTTGATCAAATGGAATGGCATTCTATTGTAGGTGGGAAGTTACCCCAAGGAGTGGTGAACACTATTTTGAACTGATAATTTAGCAATTAACT